>OZ023211.1:62408101-62494640 GCA_963995525.1 Escarpia spicata
TGTTATATTTATATTATTATTGTTATATATTTATAGTATTATTGTTATATATTTATAGTATTATTGTTATTATTGTTATGTATTTACATTATTATTATTGTTATTATTTTTATCATTGTTATATATTTTTATTTTTATTATTTGTAGTATTGTAGTTTTGTTATTATTGTGATATATTTATATTATTATTGTTATTACTGTTACGTATTTATATTACTGTTGTTATTATTGTTATATCTTTATATTATTATTGTTAATGTTGATATTATCATCACCTCCATACAGGAGTTTTAAGATGTAAGTGACATGAATGTATTTAATTATTATTTACAAACGAATCATTCACGTATGTGCATTTCTGTCTATGGAGTTAAACTTTGGAATTCATTGCAAGAAAAACTCATTAGACAAAAACCTTTACAAGGAATTAAAATATGTCACACACTATATATATTCTTTCTGTGTGTTAGGTCTTACAAAGTACAAGGAATGATAACCAACTATATATTATAGGCAATGTACACAACAGCTACGGATGTGTAATTTATATATGTTTATAATAGTTTGTATTGCATACCAACTGTACCAGTTCGGCCGTGAAACATAGAAACGTATTATTATTGCCCATATTACCCATTTTACATTTTTTTTTTATTGTGTTGTATTTTGTTGTAATTGAACTTCACTTTATTTGGAGTTTGAAATAACGTTTTTATGGATAGGTGTTTACAATGTTCATGAACATTGTCTTCTAAAGAATGTTGTAGTTAACAGTGTATCGGGGAGTACACCTTCTAAAAATCCAAATTGGTCTGGGCAGTTCTTGCAGTACAAACCATTCGTTTGTCCTGCTCATTCGTTCTTATTGCTCATTCGTTCTCACTGTGCTCACTGCTTGTAGTTAATCTTTTATCATTAATCCTGTACTAAGATATCACAAAACGCTTATCACATTAACCCATCTATTGTTGTTCCAAATAATACCACCTACTAAATAATATCATAGTCGATTTCCCAGGCTGCCCGAACATTATAATGCCCTCCTTATGAAGACGCAAAAGATGAATACTCATTCATAGTGAAACTCGTTTAGTGCTTTATAAGGACTATATGGACTAACAATTTCTGAATGAATAGCGAAGTATGCCGAAACTTTTGAAAATTTATAATATCGTTCATTGAAACAATTCAGCAAATTAGATCGATATCAATTAAGTAATCAATAAAATGTGGCTAGACATAATAAAAGGTCAATTTCTGAAATTTAAACGTCGTGATTCGTTAAACGCCTGCAATAGTTTGTTTATTTGACCAGCCGTCCTACAATGTAAAATGCCAGACCATGCATGATGTGACTAACTGACGAGTGGCCATTTAACAAATAACCACCACACAGATCATCAGCATTAGTTAACACCGAATGTCGTGCGTCACACTGACACAGTTAAACATTTTAATGTGTAATAAAAGGTATAACTGTAAGGCCCACGAAAGAATCTTATTTATCTGCGCCCACAGCTAGTGTCATACACCATACATTAATCATGTTGTTGTGTTCGCCGACGTGGGATGGTTGGATGAGTAATGTAGTCAAATACGTTAATTGGTTATTGGTCAATGTGTTTCGTAGATACAGTTGTAATATGAATTGTAATGATTTGTAACGAAGTTTTCCGTAATATCAAACTATCCGGAATGAATAAACTGACATCGTTACGACACCATTGGACATGATCTGAAATTGGTTTTGCTTATAATGACAATACTAACTATTATTTTTAATTCGTACAATTTGATTACGCAAGATACGTTATAACGGTTAGGATTCAGTTTCGGTGCTATTGGTTGTATTTGATAAGTTCAATATAATTTCCCCTTCCTGATTTCTCATTAGCCTCTTTCAAACTGTTTATTGTTATAGTTTCAATAGCAGCTCGTCAAAAAGTACTTGCACACGCTCATAAATAAGCACGCACGAACGCACGCACGCACGAACGCACGCACTCATGCATACAACAACAACAACAACAACAATATCTACCTACAACTTACACAAATTTACGCCGTTAAAATTATTACACTGGTCATAAAATGCATCATCACAAAATAAAAATAGTAAATACAAATAAATGGATTTTGTATGCCGATTCGCTGTAAGCCAAATGACAAGTACTTATTTAATAATACACTACTGCAGTCTGTAAGAAAACCAATGCCGAACGTGAATGATTATTACAGTGTATCATTTGAACAAATAATCAGCCTGTGTGTACTGTGTTGCTGAACGCAGATTAACAACGTTAACTCCATCAACAGATGCAACAAAATGCAGCCTGAACTTTGTATCCTAAGCTGGTTGCTCGTAGGCCGAAGACGACAGGAAGAAGAAGACGACCTCAAACTGAGTGTATCGTAGGTGTGAACGATCAAGTTGTGAAACAGTGTCCTTGAGCTAACTTATCTTCACACATATCCAGCCTAGACGCGGAAATGTGTAATTTATGCACGTCGTAGCGATGTCCGATTGAAATGGCCCACGTCCCACGCAGGAAACTGCGTGGGCGACACGTGCCGACGACGACTATAGTAATGGCAGCGTCGACTTGAGTCAGCCATTCGAACCAGGATCACGATCCGTACAGATCTCCAAAAAGCAGAGAACAGAGGTGAGCTTGTCAGTTTCATATGCAGCAATTTGCAATACACAAAATGTACTCTTTTCACACTGCTTCTAAATGTCTGCGGCAAATAGCTTTGTGTCCCATTCGGATGGATGAACCATACTTTATAATATACATATACGTATACACACACACACACACACACACACACACACACACACACACACACACACACACACACACACACACACACACACACACACACACACACACACACACACACACACACACACACACACACACACACACACACACACACACACACACACACACACACACACACACACACACACACACACACACACACACACACACGCACACATATATCTGTGTGTGTGTGTGTGTGTGTGTGTGTGTGTGTGTGTGTGTGTGTGTGTGTGTGTGTGTGTGTGTGTGTGTGTGTGTGTGTGTGTGTGTGTGTGTGTGTGTGTGTGTGTGTGTGTGTGTGTGTGTGTAAACTTTTGTTTCAATTATTAGTTTGCACCGTAGCTTGCTTTACTGCTCTACTGTCGATTCCGTGTTAGATGCATTGCCAAATAATATATGACTAGGTATATTATATAAATAATAAAATGTTTTGTTTCCAGGAATATTCAAGATGAAGGGATCATTTCTTTTGGCGGTGTTATCTGTCTTGGCCCTTCAAATCGGTGAGTGGTTAATTATAGGGTTAGGATCAGAATTAAGCAAAGTAGTTCCCACGAAAATGTATGGCATTTTTAACATGTACCATTGAAATATATCATGAAGTAATAGCCATATTAATTGAGTGGTTTATTCAGAAAGAGCATGCATGCCTCTTCTCTGACGAAACAAAACGCTAACAATATTAATAATAGTAGCCTCTTGCCCGGTAGTGACTTTCGTCTACTACTGATATTGCATATTGCACACAAACCCTCATATGTATCTGTATTCCTTGGTATTTCGCACTTTCAATCACTCCGTCTACACAACTTGCCCTCAGTGCCCTCTCCGCTCTGCTAATCGTTCCGTATGTTATTTACAACTGGTCCATGTATGCCATCGTCGTTTCCTGTTTTAAGCACATGACGTTTCCATCTCAAACAGCGTGTCTATTCGATATCGATCTTATCTCCCGCTTTAGTTTCAATACATACCAATTGCTTCAATGCCAGATATTTACGGTGCAATTATATCCAGAGTTTATTTCCAGCCGCTGAATTCGGAGAGTGGTCGAACTACGGCACCTGCATGTGCGATCTGCAGCAGTACAGAAGCCGTGTTTGTGAGGCAGAACCTTGTGTCGGCGATTCCGTGGAGAGTCTTCCTTGTGTTTGCGTGCCCCTCAATCCTGCAGGTAATGAATGTGGTGATTTGGTTCTTTCTTTCTGATTTTAATCAACCCATCTTTATTCAACTATGTGTGTGACTAATGATGTATTTGTATGTTAGTATTTAAAAACCATTATTACATACACATCTTACAAAACGTATACGATTATTTAATAATAATAATAATAATGACCTGTTAATAGTCAATTATGTTAGACGCCTTGTGTTACAGAGGACTGTCCGATGGTGGCCGGCGCCGACAGCGTTTACGGTCTGCTGGGAGAGCCGTGCGACTGCCAGAACTACTATCAGTGCGAATTCAACGCGACAAGCCAGGAGTTTGTCGCCTACCAGCGAGCGTGCAACCCGTGTGAGAAGTGGGACCAGGAAGTTCTGACGTGTGTCAGAGATGAGAGCAAGGGCAACTGCACGTGGGCTCCAACTACGCAGGAAATTGGTGAGAATCTTTTAGCCTTTGAACCACTCTGGACACCACAAGTTTGCAAAATGTACTTGGTGACATGTGTTTCCAAAAAAAATTACACCACTTTAAATGTACGATTTTCTACTGATTGCGATTACACCAATTCAAGACCTCATAATAATATCACAGTAAATGATATTAGAAAATGTGACATTACCAACTCGGTTGTGACAACGAACATGTTGCGTTTCCTTTTTTCAGGTATCTGTCCCTTGGGAGTGGTCGAGGGAAACGATCGTCAATTCATGCTGGGAAACGAAACCATGGACTGTGCCCCGGGAACCATGTTCAACTTCACTGTGTGCACTTGTGTGCGCTACGAACCTTGTAAGTTGGCAGCAACAATGTCTTCTTCTGCAGATCATATTCTACTGTAATCCCTGCTTCGCTGTATCTAAACAATATTATCTTACGATAGTAGAAGAACGAGTGCAGTCGAATACGTAATAAATGCATTATTCAAAGCACTGTCATGACACACTGAATACCGTGCTGAATAACACACACAGATTGCAATTTTGTTCGGAATCAATTTATATGCTTCTGTTTCGACAGATTTCCCGATGCTCCAAGGCATTACATGTGTCACATTCGACGACGGCGTCAAAGCCTCGCAGGGCCTTTGGCTTTACAACGAGAACGTCGTCGACAGTGATGTCGACTGCAAGTCTGGCAGGTGCGGCTTCTTCAACAGCACCGCCGAGTCCAAGTTGGAGCTGGCCTACTTCAGCAACGCCTTCGACCGCTTCGAGTCATTCTCCGTGAGCTTCTTCTTCAAGAGATCCGCCGGCGTGGCTGGTGAGCGGTCTCTGCTCGACAACTCCGAGTGCAGCGACAACGGGTCTCTGTTTGCCCGCTCTGTCGCCGGTGGCGTGCGTGGCTCAGCAACAAACTCGTCTGGTGTCTCAGTTGCCTCCAGCAATTTCGCAGTGAGTACTAAATGTTCGCAAGAAAATGCAATTAAATTATCTGCCAAATTGTAATAATTTACTATTATGTTGGCTCCATCGCACAAAATAAACCAAGCGTCGACGATATGAGGGAAATGTAAACATTATAATTTGTTTACAGTGTCAGCAATATTAACTATTGTATTGAAACACCTTTATATATATTTTTTATTTACGCTAGAGAAATGTAGATTACGACATTTGTTGAACATTACATGTTATAACGGACTTGAATATACTTTTTAAAAATGGCGACACCATATTAAGTAATACCACAACGGAGATGGACTTTGCAGTAATAGTTTGTGCTAACATGACACTTTCAGAGGAATGTGGGATTTGCTGCTTCTATAGGTAGTCTGATTAATAATTTAAAGGTAATTTCAAAGGTCGTCAAGTGGTTAGAAATATAGTCAACATTGCTAAACATGATCCTAACGATTTATTACGTTATCAAGTGACACTAACATTGTACATGTCGCTTTGCTTAAGGTGGCTGACGACGCGTGGCACCAGTACGCCATGACATACGATGGTCAGACGGCGAGTTTCTACGTTGATGGTGCACTGGAAGAGGAGAAGGAACTTGTTGGTAGGTCGTGCTACATCTACACTAATTAAGGGAAAAATCTCGTGATTAGAAACAATATAGAAAGAACACAAATCAGTTATTAAAATTACGGCTATGCTTATGGATTAGTCTTATCAATTATAGGTGGTAGTTGAATTATATTGTAATTAATCGTGGTGACGGGGGAGAACGGTGAAATTACATGGAGCGTTCGATCTGAATAAAGAAAAGTGCCGTAACTATATAGTTAGTATGCAACAGGCGGTTATGGCAAGACATGTCCGGAGTAAATGCAACGAAAGTCCGGAAAAAGAAGGCAGTTTTAGTGGAAGAGGAATGGACAATTAAAGCTAATGGGTAGAGTGAAATGGTTCTTATTAAAGATAATTAGTTACGACAAAAATGAAATAATACGTCAGAAGAGCTATACAGACAGAGTACCCATCACATTGCAAGAAGGGAAACAAATGAAGTCGTTCATTGTATACGAATTAGCATTATCTGTATTGGAGGACAAATACAATACGTAAAGCATACGTGTGGTTCACTTGTTCGTCGTAACACTACAAGTTGTAGCTACCGCGTTGCGGAAGTTTTTTTGGACTGAATATGTGTTAACTGCTACATCTGCATTTCTCCACCTCCAGGCCGACTCAACCGAGTGAAGGCCACGATGGTGTTCGGTGGCTGCGTCTGCGGCGGAGACTGCTTCTTTGACGGATACCTCGATACTGTAAGTATAGGTGTTATAACTTCTGGTGAATCCTTATTATCTTGTCTTCGGTAGCAGACACACGGACGACTGAGACGACTGAAACAGGCGCATAAACCGCAGCACTGGGATTGGTAAAATGGTTTCGTTATTGACGAATGTCGCTGTGATTTCGAAATGTTATGTTTCTTATTGAAGCAGTTATCCATTGTGATCAGATACACCATGATGTGGTCGTTGTTACATGTGTCGTGGTTTACTTAGAAGGGCGGGTTACACGTGAATAATACAAACGATGTAATCTGGAGAAGCCAAATGCTTCACTGTCCACTTGCACTCCGGCTTCACGCTCTCGTTGGCAATCAATCTGTTTAAATATTAACTTGTCTTGGTTGAATGTTGCAGGTGAGCTTTGTGAACGGAGTCCTTGACGCGGCATCCGTAGCTTACCTCAACAGCCACCCCGAGGCGTGTCTGCCCCCGCCCGGGCCTTGAAAAAGGCGCACTACTTATTGACGTCATCACATAGAACCGGAACACAACAAAGAAGGTCATAGCGAACAGTGTTTTTGATGTATGATAATTCCAATCGTCCTTTGGAGTGAAGATCACAGGATACAATAAAACGTTATTACTGCATAAAATGTATGTTTGGAATTCCTTCTGCATTACAGTATAGCAAGACTCCGTACCATAATACGAACGCAAGTAGGAATGCAGCCACGCACGTACAGATGCACACGACACACACACGCACGCACACGTCATGTATAAACACACACACACACACACACACACACACACACACACACACACACACACACACACACACACACACACACACACACACACACACACACACACACACACACAGACAGACACACACACACACACACACACACACACACACACACACACACACACACACACACACACACACACACATGCACGCACACGTACGTACATGCACACACAATGGTCAAGTAAGGATTTACCAAATTAAGGAATTTTTTAAAACCACACATTCTATAATAAACACATTTATTCATTAATTCGTGTTTATCTCACATCTACGTTTCAACAATCGGTCGTCGCCGTCTTAGGGAAGGTCCATACATACAAAGTGGGGACACTGCCGTGTCGAATATCAGTCTGGTCATCATGTCGAGCGTAATTCGTCGAATCGAATTGGAGGAAAGCTTGCCCCGTGTCAGTACATATATTAATATATATATACCAACCAAAAGACTCGTTATTTGAAAAAGAAAAACCTGTTACGATTTTTATGAAAACTTTTCCACTTAACGGGACAACGGGTTCTTTGTATAAAGATGTTTTATCGCCCTCCCATCCAACCTCTCTCTCTCTCTCTCTCTCTCTCTCTCTCTCTCTCTCTCTCTCTCTCTCTCTCCTCTCTCTCTCTCTCTCTCTCTCTCTCTCTCTCTTCTCTCTCTCTCTCTCTCTCTCTCTCTCTTCTCCTCCTCTCTCTCTCTCTCTCTCTCTCTCTCTCTCTCTCTCTCCTCTCTCTCTCTCTCTCTCTCTCTCTCTCTCTCTCTCTCTCTCTCTCTCTCTCTCTCTCTCTCTCTCTCTCTCTCTCTCTCTCTCTCTCCGCTGTCCAAAACCGACATATCTTCATTCCTCTCTATGCCTCGTTCTTCTTTGAACAACATCGTCTACTCCTGCAGAGCGTCTTGTAACCAATGATACTACGGCCAGATCGTTGGCTTATATTATCTTCTTAAGAACATAATATTCCAAGCCGTCTTCCTGTTGATTAAGAGGAAATTGACAAAATGGTCTTCCTTTACTCTAGCCGAATTTAATTCCCAAGCGCCAAACGTCACTTCTTATTTCGTTCTCTAGCATTTCATTTCCACCGCTTTTAACACATAAGTTTCAACGTTGCTGTCACCGCCGTGTTTCTCGGCAGCGTATTTTTAACACATCTAGATATGTACATATACCAGTACAATATTACCTTGCATAACAAACTTGTTTGTATCTACGAACTGTCTTAACGCATAAACCCCACCATCCGTGCGTCTTCTCTTTTTGAACTCCTGTTGTTTTTGCCTCATTCCTGTTCTTGTTGGCGGAGGTAAAAGGTAGATTGTCAAAAATTTTATATAATTGTGTGACATGAATCAATTGCTGTTTTCACTTTATTGCTTAATTAGCTGGTAAATATAATTATCGATACCCATATAGCCAGTTCGTACGGAAAACGTTTACGGAGTTCGGGAAGGGTTCATTTTAGGAGAGCAAGGTCGTAACACGAACTTACAAAAAAGGAAGGAGTGTTCGGACTAAGCCCATATTTGAACCCCTCTCAAAAACGACTCCGCCCCCCCACACTCCTCGACAGAAATGAACGACCGGAAAAAATAATTCTTTCCCCATTATGATGCGACCGTTCTACATCTTACAAAATAATCATTATTCGGTTAGTGGAACGTAGGATTTTGACCGGGCGTTCGTTATTGGACGGGTTCAAACAAATTGGCGTAGTTCTCCCCCCCCCCCAAAAAAATGCGCTGTATATTATCCCTATATACATGTAATAATTCAGTGTAGATTTCAGTATACAGCTTACAGAAATAATTGATCGCCATTCAGTTGGGAAAACGAGGTGGGTGGGGGTTCACGTGGAAGGTCGGTTTTTTTTGGAAGGGGGTTCGTAAAGGGATGATCATCTGAAACACCCGAAACCCTGGTTACGGATTCGCTCATAAACATCTTGTATGTCATCGTTACCTCAAACAGATAGAGCACTGACATCGGAACGTGATGAATATTGGGGGGTTGAGACTCACGAGAAACCTCTAATTGCACCCCCCCCCCCGTTGAATATCCCAAAACACCAAGAGGCTTTGAAGCCCTCCAAAGACTTCAATATGCACCACGACCAAGAACCTCCAATTGCACTCCGTCCTTGAGGCAGGCCAAATAACCACACCGTCAAGCTCTCAAAAATCCCCAAATTGCACCCCCTTGAAGCTTGCCAAAAATTACTCTGAGGCTCTCCACAAACATCAATTTGCAACCCCCCTAGGGGCTGACCAAAACCCTCAAATTACACCCCAAAATCGCCCCATGATCCCTAAATATTGGGGGCTACCCGTATTGCAAAGCTTTTTCAAGTAGGGTTCTGTCAATATGTGAATTGAGAGAGATAAACTATAAGAGTTTGGTTTGTTATGTTGCACAACGACGTGAACCACATATATCCTTAGAAGACAACTAATGGCACAAACTTGCACATATTACTGATATATGTGGTAAGTATTTACTGCTCACGAATTTCACACATCATGATATTAAATAAGCTGTTAAATATTTTAAAGACAAATGTTGGATACATTTTCCATGGAATCCAAGAAACGGTACAATGACCGCCTATGAGGGTGACAGGGGCGGATCCACAGGGGTTAGTCTAGGGTAGGCCCAAAAACATACACTGGCGGCCGACGCAAATACATATATTCGGTGATCTGAGCCGGACTTTCAGAACGATCCCGATGTTTCGCGCTGTCCGATCATACCATCGAAAGACGGGAGGGGGTGCTGTTGAGTTTTTTCGCCGCCACGTCATCGTAACTTCATCTCATCGTAACCTAAACGGGTACACATCCCAAAGGTCTAAGGGGAAGCACGGTAACGGGTGCCCGTCCAAAAAGGTCTGGAAGCACGCCAAATTCCAAAGGTCTAGGGGCACGTTCCCTAGCCCTCTCTGGTTCCGCCTACGGGAAAGTGGAATGTGGTCTCATCTCACAAAACTCCCTCAAAAGCGGTGTCTTGATACTGACATTGGTTTGCGAAATCACATAGGAATCACATATATTATAATTATATGGAAAACAAATTATATTTAGGTCTCCATAAATTTAAATAATTAATTTTATAATTATGTTATGTTATATAACAATGTAGTTCAATTCAAAGTTGGATCACGATGTGCGTCTTCTCCGAGGCGTCGATGTCCACTTGCTTATTTCTAGATTAATTCACTTTCTTATATAGACCATTGGTTTATGATTTACCAATTGGCGACTATGTCAGGAAACCCAACAATAGTTATTTGTAATTAAGTACGTGTTTTTGTATTTATTTTAAAAATATTTTTATTTGATTTGTTGCTTTAATTATGGGTTTAAGCTAGTTTATATGTGCGTGAGTGTGTAATTAGAGTGCATGCGTCCGTGCGTGCATTCGTATTAGTTTCTTCGTTGTAACATAATACCGGTACAAACATACACGACTGTCTGATTGTAATAGCAAAATTATACGAGGATATTGCCATTAAATAAGTCATTGTATTATTTTTGTTATTATTGTTATATATTTATATTATTATTGTTATGATTGTTATATATTTATATTATTATTGTTATTAGTGTTATATATTTATAGTATTATTGTTATATATTTATATTATTATTGTTATATATTTATAGTATTATTGTTATGATTGTTTTATATTTATATTATTATTGTTATTATTGTTATATATTTATATTATTATTGTTATTATTGTTATATATTTATATTATTATTATTATTATTGTTATATATTTATAGTATTATTGTTATTATTGTTATATATTCATATTGTTATTATTGTTATATATGTATATTATTATTGTTATATATTTATACTATTATTGTTATATATTGATATTATTATTATTGTTATTATTGTTATATAGTTATATTATTATTGTTATTATTGTTATATATTTTATTATTGTTATATATTTATATTATTATTGTTATATTTACATTATTATTGTTATATATTTATAGTATTATTGTTATTATTGTTATATATTTATAGTATTATTGTTATTATTGTTATGTATTTATATTATTATTGTTATTATTTTTATCATTGGTATATATTTTTATTTTTATTATTTATAGTATGGTAGTATTGTTATTATTGTGATATATTTATATTATTATTGTTATTACTGTTACGTATTTATATTACTGTTGTTATTATTGTTATATATTTATATTATTATTGTTAATGTTGATATTATCATCACCTCCATACAGGAGTTTTAAGATGTAAGTGACATGAATATATTTAATTATTATTTACAAACGAACCATTCACGTATGTGCATTTCTGTCTATGGAGTTAAACTTTGGAATTCATTGCAAGAAAACGTCATTAGACAACAACGTTTACAAGGAATTAAAATATGTCACACACTATATATTCTTTCTGTGTGTTAGGTCTTACAAAGTACAAGGAATGATAACCAACTATATATTATAGGCAATGTACACAACAGCTACGGATGTGTAATTTATATGTTTATAATATTTTGTATTGCATACCAACTGTACCAATTCGGCCGTGAAACATAGAAACGTATTACACTTCCTTTCACCCCATTTCGAACACATTATTGTTTATTTATACCCATTTTACAGTTTTTTTTGGTGTGTGTTGTATTTTGTTGTAATTGAACTTCACTTCATTTGGAGTTGGAAATAACGTTTTTATGGATTGGTGTTTACAATGTTCATGAACATTGTCTTCTAAACAATGTTGTAGTTAACAGTGTATCGGGGAGTACACGTTCTAAAAATCCAAATTGGTCTGGGCAGTTCTTGCAGTACAAACCATTCGTTTGTCCTGCTCATTCGTTCTTATTGCTCATTTGTTCTCACTGTGCTCACTGCTTGTAGTTAATCTTTTATCATTAATCCTACACTAAGATATCACAAAACGCTTATCACATTAACCCATCTATTGTTGTTCCAAATAATACCACCTACTAAATAATATCATAGTCGATTTCCCAGGCTGCCCGAACATTATAATGCCCTCCTTATGAAGACGCAAAAGATGAATACTCATTTATAGTGAAATTCGTTTAGTGCTTTATAAGGACTATATGGACTAACAATTTTATTCTGAATGAATAGCGAAGTATGCCGAAACTTTTGAAAATTTATAATATCGTTCATTGAAACAATTCAGCAAATTAGATCGATATCAATTAAGTAGTCAATAAAATGTGGCTAGACATAATAAAAGGTCAAGTTCTGAAATTTAAACGTCGTGATTCGTTAAACGCCTGCAATAGTTTGTTTATTTGACCAGCCGTCCTACAATGTAAAATGCCAGACCATGCATGATGTGACTAACTGACGAGTGGCCATTTAACAAATAACCACCACACAGATCATCAGCATTAGTTAACACCGAATGTTGTGCGTCACACTGACGCAGATAAACTTTTTAATGTGTAATAAAAGGTATAACTGTAAGGCCCACGAAAGAATCTTATTTATCTGCGCCCACAGCTAGAGGGTCATATACCATACATTAATCATGTTGTTGTGTTCGCCGACGTGGGATGGTTGGATGAGTAATGTAATCAAATACGTTAATTGGTTATTGGTCAATGTGTTTCGTAGATACAGTTGTAATATGAATTGTAATGATTTGTAACGAAGTTTTCTGTAATATCAAACTATCCGGAATGAATAAACTGACATCGTTACGACACCATTGGACATGATCTGAAATTGGTTTTGCTTATAATGACAATACTAACTATTATTTTTAATTCGTACAATTTGATTACGCAAGATACGTTATAACGGTTAGGATTCAGTTTCGGTGCTATTGGTTGTATTTGATAAGTTCAATATAATTTCCTCTTCCTAATTTCTCATTAGCCTCTTTCAAACTGTTTATTGTTATAGTTTCAATAGCAGCTCGTCAAAAAGTACTTGCACACGCTCATAAATACGCACGCACGAACGCACGCACAAATGCACGCACGCACTCATGCACACAACAACAACAACGCCAACAACAATATCTACCTACAACTTACACAAATTTACGCCGTTAAAATTATTACACTGGTCATAAAATGCATCATCACAAAATAAAAATAGTAAATACAAATAAATGGATTTTGTATGCCGATTCGCTGTAAGCCAAATGACAAGTACGTATTTAATAATAATACACTACTGCAGTCTGTAAGAAAACCAATGCCGAACGTGAATGATTATTATAGTGTATCATTTGAACAAATAATCAGCCTGTGTCTACTGTGTTGCTGAACGCAGATTAACAACGTTAACTCCATCAACAGATGCCACAAAATGCAGCCTGAACTGTGTATCCTAAGCTGGTTGCTCGTAGGCGGAAGACGACAGGAAGAAGAAGACGACCTCAAACTGAGTGCATCGTAGGTGTGAACGATCAAGTTGTGAAACAGTGTCCTTGAGGTAACTTATCTTCACACATATCCAGCCTAGACGCAGAATTGGGTAATTTATGCACGTCGTAGCGATGTCCGATTGAAATGGCCCACGTCCCACGCAGGAAACTGCGTAGGCGACACGTGCCGACGACGACTATAATAATGGCAGCGTCGACTTGAGTCAGCCATTCGAACCAGGATCACTATCCGTACAGATCTCCAAAACGCAGAGAACAGAGGTGAGCTTGTCAGTTTCATATGCAGCAATTTGCAATACACAAAATGTACTCTTTTCACACTGCTTCTAAATGTCTGCGGCAAATAGCTTTGTGTCCCATTCGGATGGATGAACCATACTTTATAATATACATATACGTATACACACACACACACACACACACACACACACACACACACACACACACACACACACACACACACACACACACACACACACACACACACACACACACACACACACACACACACACACACACACACACACACACACACACACACTCACACACACACACATACACGTGTGTGTGTGTGTGTGTGTGTGTGTGTGTGTGTGTGTGTGTGTGTGTGTGTGTGTGTGTGTGTGTGTGTGTGTGTGTGTGTGTGTGTGTAAACTTTTGTTTGAATTATTAGTTTGCACCGTAGCTTGCTTTGCTGCTCTACTGTCGATTCCGTGTTAGATGAATTGCCAAATAGTGCATGACTAGGTATATTATATAAATAATCTAATGTTTTATTTCCAGGAATATTCAAGATGAAGGGATCATTTCTTTTGGCGGTGTTATCTGTCTTGGCCCTTCAAACCGGTGAGTAGTTAATTATAGGGTTAGGATCAGAATTAAGCAAAGGAGTTCCCACGAAAATGTATGGCATTTTTAACATGTACCATTGAAATATATCATAAAGTAATAGCCATATTAATTGAGTGGTTTATTCAGAAAGAGCATGCATGCCTCTTCTCTGACGAAACAAACCGCTAACAATATTAATAATAGTAGCCTCTTGCCCGGTAGTGACTTTCCTCTACTACTGATATTGCATCTTGCACACAAACCCTCATATGTATCTGTATTCCTTGGTATTTCGCACTTTCAATCACTCCGTCTACACAACTTGCCCTCAGTGCCCTCTCCGCTCTGCCAATCGTTCCATATGTTATTTACAACTGGTCCATGTATGCCATCGTCGTTTCCTGTTTTAAGCACATGACGTTTCCATCTCAAACAGCGTGTCTTTTCGATATCGATCTCATCTCCCGCTTTAGTTTCAATACATACCAATTGCTTCAATGCCATATATTTACGGTGCAATTATATCCAGAGTTTATTTCCAGCCGCTGAATTCGGAGAGTGGTCGAACTACGGCGCCTGCATGTGCGATCTGCAGCAGTACAGAAGCCGTGTTTGTGAGGCAGAACCTTGTGTCGGCGATTCCGTGGAGAGTCTTCCTTGTGTTTGCGTGCCCCTCAATCCTGCAGGTAATGAATGTGGTGATTTGGTTCTTTCTTTCTGATTTTAATCA
Organism: Escarpia spicata; assembly: GCA_963995525.1. NCBI lineage: Eukaryota > Metazoa > Annelida > Polychaeta > Sabellida > Siboglinidae > Escarpia > Escarpia spicata. The sequence continues at coordinate 62,423,573 of OZ023211.1, forward strand.
ACCCATCTTTATTCAACTATGTGTGTGACTAATGATGTATTTGTATGTTAGTATTTAAAAACCATTATTACATACACATCTTACAAAACGTATACGATTATTTAATAATAATAATAATAATGACCTGTTAATAGTCAATTATGTTAGACGCCTTGTGTTACAGAGGACTGTCCGATGGTGGCCGGCGCCGACAGCGTTTACGGTCTGCTGGGAGACCCGTGCGACTGCCAGAACTACTACCAGTGCGAATTCAACGCGACAAGCCAGGAGTTTGTCGCCTACCAGCGAGCGTGCAACCCGTGTGAGAAGTGGGACCAGGAAGTTCTGACGTGTGTCAGAGATGAGAGCAAGGGCAACTGCACGTGGGCTCCAACTACGCAGGAAATTGGTGAGAATCTTTTAGCCTTTGAACCACTCTGGACACCACAAGCTTGCAAAATGTACTTGCTGACATGTGTTTCAAAAAAAAATTACACCACTTTAAATGTACGATTTTCTACTGATTGCGATTACACCAATTCAAGACCTCATAATAATATCACAGTAATTGATATTAGAAAATGTGACATTACCAACTCGGTTGTGACAACGAACATGTTGCGTTTCCTTTTTTCAGGTATCTGTCCTTTGGGAGTGGTCGAGGGAAACGATCGTCAATTCATGCTGGGAAACGAAACCATGGACTGTGCCCCGGGAACCATGTTCAACTTCACTGTGTGCACATGTGTGCGCTACGAGCCTTGTAAGTTGGCAGCAACAATGTCTTCTTCTGCAGACCATATTCTACTGTAATCCCTGCTTCGCTGTATCTAAACAATATTATCTTACGATAGTAGAAGAACGAGTGCAGTCGAATACATAATAAATGCATTATTCAAAGCACTGTCATGACACACTGAATACCGTGCTGAATAACACACACAGATAGCCATTTTGCGCGAAATCAATTTATATGCTTCTGTTTCGACAGATTTCCTGATGCTCCAAGGCATTACATGTGTCACATTCGACGACGGCGTCAAAGCCTCGCAGGGCCTTTGGCTTTACAACGAGAACGTCGTCGACAGTGATGTCGACTGCAAGTCTGGCAGATGCGGCTTCTTCAACAGCACCGCCGAGTCCAAGTTGGAGCTGGCCTACTTCAGCAACGCCTTCGACCGCTTCGAGTCATTCTCCGTGAGCTTCTTCTTCAAGAGATCCGCCGGGGTGGCTGGTGAGCGGTCTCTGCTCGACAACTCCGAGTGCAGCGACAACGGGTCTCTGTTTGCCCGCTCTGTCGCCGGTGGCGTGCGTGGCTCAGCAACAAACTCGTCTGGTGTCTCAGTTGCCTCCAGCAATTTCGCAGTGAGTACTAAATGTTCGTAAGAAAATGCAATTAAATTATCTGCCTAATTGTTATAATTTACTATTATGTTGACTCCATCGCACAAAATAAACCAAGCGTCGACGATATGAGAGAAATGTAAACATTATAATTTGTTTACAGTGTCAGAAATATTAACTATTGTATTGAATCACCATTATAATTTTTTTATTTACGCTAGAGAAAAGCAGATTACGACATTTGTTGAACATTACATGTTATAACGGACTTGAATATACTCGTTAAAAATGGCGACACCATATTAGGTAAAACCATAAAGGAGAAGGACTTTGCAGTAATAGTTAGTGCTAACATGACAGTTTCAGAGGAATATGGGATTTGCTGCTTGTATAGGTAGTCTGATTAATAATTTAAAGGAACCTTCAAAGGTCGTCAGGTCAAAGGTATCATGGTACAGTGGTTAGAAATATAGTCAACATTGCTAAACATGATCCTAACGATTTATTACGTTATCAAGTGACACTAACATTGTACATGTCACTTTGCTTAAGGTGGCTGACGACGCGTGGCACCAGTACGCCTTGACATACGATGGTCAGACGGCGAGTTTCTACGTTGATGGTGCACTGGAAGAGGAGAAGGAACTTGGTGGTAGGTGGTGCTACATCTACACTGATTAAGAGAAAAATCTCGTGATTAGAAACAATATAGAAAGAACACAAATCAGTTATTAAAATTACGGTTATGCTTATGGATTAGTCTTATCAATTATAGGTGGTAGTTGAATTATATTGTAATTAATCGTGGTGACGGGGGAGAACGGTGGAATTACATGGAGCGTTCGATCTGAATAAAGAAAAGTGCCGTAACTCTATAGTTAGTATGCAACAGACGGTTATGGCAAGACATGTCCGGAGTAAATGCAACGAAAGTCCGGAAAAAGAAGGCAGTTTTAGTGGAAGAGGAAAGGACAACTAAAGCTGATAGGTAGAGTGAAATGGTTCTTGTTAAAGATAATTAGTTACGACAAAAATTAAATAATACGTCAGAAGAGCTACACAGACAGAGTACCCATCACATTGCAAGAAGGGAAACAAATGAAGTCGTTCATTGTATACGAATTAGCATTATCTGTATTGGAGGACGAATACAAGATTTAACAAGATTGCCACCCAGAGAATTAACTGTAGGTAGCAGGTGGACAAGGAAGCCCTTGGCTTATCGAGAGTCCGACCTTTTTATCTATGTGTATCCCGCCCGTATGAGGTATGTGTCGATTTTATTTTTAAACATATTCACGCTACTAGCACCCACACAATCAGCAGGTAATCTGTTCCATTCATTTACAGTCCTTTGTGAAAATGAAAACTTTCTTATATCCAATCTACTCTGCTCCTTTGCTAATGCAAGATCGTGTCCTCTAGTCCTTCTATCTTTCTTAACTGAGAAAAACATATTTCTATCAATATTTTCATAACCCTTCAATATTTTAAACACTTCTATCTGATCTCCTCTCAATCTCCTGGTCTCTTGTGTTGTTAAACCGCATTTTTTTAGGCGTATTTCATAATTAAGATCCCTCAGATTTGGTATCATTTTAGTTGATCTCCTCTGCACTCTTTCTAGCATATATATGTCCTTCCTGCGATATGGCCTCCACGCTTGAATACAATATTCTAAATGAGGCCTAACTATTGTTTTGTACAGCGGTATTATTTGCTTTTTTTCCTTATACGTTATGTTTCGCCTAATTAATCCAAGGATTTGATTTCCCTTTGAAGATGCAATTCCGCACTGCTCTGAAATCTTCATATCAGCACTAACGGTTAACCCTAAGTCCTTTTCTTTTATAGTAGTACTTAGTACAGTACCCCCCATTGTATATTCTACCTCTTCGTTCCCATGTCCTATGTGGAGGCATTTACATTTCCCAAAATTGAACATCATTTGCCACTTTTCAGACCATTTGATCAACCTCTCAAGATCATCTTGTAAATGATGTCTATCTCCATCACTTTTAATCCTTCTAAACACTTTTGTATCATCCGCAAATTTCAACACCTTGCTTGTTATTTCATCATCCAAATCGTTGATGTATATTAAGAATAATATAGGACCTAATACTGATCCCTGTGGTACCCCACTCAATACCGATTTCCAGTTTGAAGCCTCCCCATCAACTACTACACGTTGTCTTCTGTCAATCAGCCATTGTTCTATCCAGTTTATTATACCATTTCCTATGCCATGGGCCTTTAGTTTAAGCAGTAATCTTTGATGTGGTACTTTGTCAAAAGCTTTTTGAAAATCTAAGTAGACGATATCTACTGGTGATCCCTCATCTACCCACTTAGTGATGTCTTCCAAAAAACATAACATATTTGACCTCGCTTTAAAAAAACCATGTTGAAATGGGTTTATCAAGTTTTGTTTAACAAGAAAATCCACCATGTGATCTTTAATTAGTCTTTCTAATAATTTACAAATCACTGATGTTAAACTCACTGGTCTATAGTTCTCTGACTTGTTTCTCGAACCTTTTTTGAATAACGGTATAATGTTTGCTTCTTTCCATTCTAAAGGAACCACTCCCTCTTCTAATGACAAGTTGAAAACTGTTGCAAGTGGTATGCTAATTTGTTCTACAATTTCCAATAGTAGTTTGGGTGGAATACCATCCACTCCAGGTGATTTATTATCCTTCATAGCCCTTATTTTCTTAGCTACCATTTCCGGGGTTACAATTAATTGTCCTAAATAGTCTGAATCTGCCCCCTTGAACTTAGCCTCTGGTATTGGCAGTGAACTAATATCTTCCCTGGTAAACACTGAACTAAAGTACTCATTCAGGTCTTCTGCCATTATGAATCCCTCTGATATTATATTTCCAGCACTATCTTCTAGAGGACCGACCTTATCTTGAACTTTCTGTTTGCTTCGAACATACGCATAAAAACTTTTGCTGTCATGTTTTATATTACTAGCTAATTGTTGTTCATAGCTTCTCTTTGAATTTCTAATTTCAGCTGTAGCTTGGTTAAGTGCTTCTTTATAATTGTTGTAGTCTTCATCATTTCCAGTACATCTATATGACTTCCACATCATTTGTTTATACTTAATTTTTCTAATGGCTTCTTTCGATAAGTGTTTCTTTTTGGACCGTTTTCCTTGTTTTTTTAAGGGTACAAATTTATTGATTATGCACTTAATTTCACTCTTTAATATATTCCAGCATTCTGTTGCCGTCTTATTTTTCAGTGTCCTATTCCAGTCTATCTTTGCTAAATATTTCCTCATGTCCTTATACCTTCCTTTGTGGAAATTTCTCCTATACTTCTTTTTGCTATTCCTTTCTGATTTTACTTTGATGGTAAAATGTATCTGGTTGTGATCGCTACTCCCCAGTGGCTCACATATCTTGACATTGTCAACTAATTCATTCTGTGAGGACAAAACTATGTCTAACACATTCTCACCCCTGGTTGGTTCTAGCACATGTTGAGAAAGGAATGTATCTTGAACTAAAACTAAAAACTTGTGGTCCTCTCTCCCCATACTCTGTAGAGATTTCCATTGTATATGCCCATGGTTAAAATCCCCCATAATAATACAGTCCCGTTTGCTTACTTCCCTTATAGCGTTTTGTATTTTTTAATTCTCTTAAATGCAATACGTAAAGGACACGTGTGATTCACTTGTTCGTCGTAACACTACAAGTTGTAGCTACCGCGTTGCGGAAGTTTTTTTGGACTGAATATGTGTTAACTGTTACATCTGCATTTCTCCACCTCCAGGCCGACTCAACCGAGTGAAGGCCACGTTGGTGTTCGGTGGCTGCGTCTGCGGCGGAGACTGCTTCTTCGACGGATACCTCGATACTGTAAGTATAGGTGTTATAACTTCTGGTGAATCCTTATTATCTTGTCTTCGGTAGCAGACACACGGACGACTGAGGCGACTGAAACAGGCGCATAAACCGCAGCACTGGGATTGGTAAAATGGTTTCGTTATTGACGAATGTCGCTGTGATTTCGAAATGTTTTATTTCTTATTGAAGCAGTTATCCATTGTGATCAGATACACCATGGTGTGGTCGTTGTTACATGTGTCGTGGTTTACTTGGAAAGGCTGGTTACACGTGAATAATACAAACGATGTACTCTGGAGAAGCCAAATGCTTCACTGTCCACTTGCACTCCGGCTTCACGCTCTCGTTGGCAATCAATCTGTTTAAATATTAACTTGTCTTGGTTGAATGTTGCAGGTGAGCTTTGTGAACGGAGTCCTTGACGCGGCATCCGTAGCTTACCTCAACAGCCACCCCGAGGCGTGTCTGCCCCCGTCCGGGCCTTGAAAAAGGCGCACTACTTATTGACGTCATCACATAGAACCGGAACACAACAAAGAAGGTCATAGCGAACAGTGTTTTGATGTATGATAATTCCAATCGTCCTTTGGAGTGACGATCACAGGATACAATAAAACGTTATTACTGCATAAAATGTATGTTTGAAATTCCTTCTGCATTACAATATAACAAGACTCCGTACCATAATACGAACGCAAGTAGGAATGCAGCCACGCACGTACAGATGCACACGACACACACACGGACGCACGCACTCATGTACAAACTCACACACACACACACATACACACACATACACACACACACACACACATACACACAAACACACACACACACACACACACACACACACAGACAGACAGACGCACACACACACACACACACACACACACACACACACACACACACACACACACACACACATGCACGCACACGTACGTACATTCACACACAATGGTCAAGTAAAGATTTACAAAATTAATGAAGTTTTTAAAACCACACATTCTATAATAAACACATTTATTCATGAATTCGTGTTTATCTCACATCTACGTTTCAACAATCGGTCGTCGCCGTCTTAGGGAAGGTCCATACATACAAAGTGGGGACACTGCCGTGTCGAATATCAGTCTGGTCATCATGTCGAGCGTAATTTGGTCGAATCGGATTGGAGGCAAGCTTGCCCCGTGTCAGTACATATATTAATATATATATATATATATATATATATATATATATATATATATATATATATATATATATATATATATATATATACCAACCAAAAGACTCGTTATTTGAAAAAGAAAAACCTGTTACGATTTTTATAAAAAAAACCTTTCCACTAACGGGACAACGGGTCTTTGTATAAAGATGTTTGATCGCCTCCCATCCAACCTCTCTCTCTCTCTCTCTCTCTCTCTCTCTCTCTCTCTCTCTCTCTCTCTCTCTCTCTCTCTCTCTCTCTCTCTCTCTCTCTCTCTCTCTCTCTCTCTCTCTCTCTCTCTCTCTCTCTCTCTCTCTCTCTCTCTCTCTCTCTCTCTCTCTCTCTCTCTCTCTCTCTCTCTCTCTCTCTCTCTCTCTCTCTCTCTCTCTCTCTCTCTCTCTCTCTCTCTCTCTCTCTCTCCGCTGTCCAAACCGACATATCTTCATTCTCTCTATGCTCGTTCTTCTTGAACAACATCGTCTACTCCTGCAGAGCTTCTTGTAACCTATGATACTACGGCCAGATCGTTGGCTTATATTATCTTCTTAAGAACATAATGTTCCAAGCCGTCTTCCTGTTGCTTAAGAGGAAATTGACAAAATGGTCTTCCTTTATTCTAGCCGAATTTAATTCCCAAGCGCCAAACGTCACTTCTTATTTACGTTCTCTAGCATTTCATTTCCACCGCTTCTAACACATTAGTTTCAACGTTGCTGTCACCGCCGTGTTACTCGGCAGCGTATTTTAACACATCTAGATATATACAAATACCAGTGCAATATTACCTTGCATAACAAACTTGTTTGTATCTACGAACTGTCTTAACGCATAAACCCCACCATCCGTGCGTCTTCTCTTTTTGAACTCCTGTTGTTTTTGCCTCATTCCTGTTGGCGGAGGTAAAAGGTAGATTGTCAACAATTTTATATAATTGTGTGACATGAATCAATTGCCGTTTTCACTTTATTGCTTAATTAGCTGGTAAATATAATTATCGATATCCATATAGTCAGTTCGTACGGAAAACGTTTACGGAGTTCGGGAAGGGTTCATTTTAGGAGAGTAAGGTCGTAACACGAGCTTACAAAAAAGGAAGGAGTGTTCGGACTAAGCCCATTTTTGAACCCCTCTCAAAAACGACTCCGCCCCCACACTCCTCGACAGAAATGAACGACCGGAAAAATAATTATTTCCCCACATGATGCGACCGTTCTGCATCTTACAAAATAATCATTATTCCGTTAGTGGAACGTAGGATTTTGACCGGGCGTTCGTTTTTGGACGGGTTCAAACAAATTGGCGTAGTTCTCCCTCCCCCCCCAAAAAGCGCTGTATATTATCCCTATATACATGTAATAATTCAGTGCAGATTTCACTACAGAGCTTACAGAAATAATTGATCGCCATTCAGTTGGGAAAACGAGGTGGGTGGGGGTTCACTTGGAAGGTCGTTTTTTTGGAAGGGGGTTCGTAAAGGGATGATCATCTGAAACACCCGAAACCCTGGTTACGGATTCGCTCATAAACATCTTGTTTGTCATCGTTACATCAAACAGATAAAGCAATGACATCGGAACGTGATGAATATTGGGGGGGGGGGGGGTTGAGACTCACGAGAAACCTCTAATTGCACCCCCCTTGAATATCCCAAAACACCAAGAGGCTTTGAAGCCCTCCAAAGACTTCAATATGCATCACGACCAAGAACCTCCAATTGCACATCGTCAATGAGGCAGTCCAAATAACCACACCGTCAAGCTCTCAAAAATCTTCAAATTGCATGCACCCCCTTGAAGCTTGCCAAAAATTACTCTGAGGCTCTCCACAAACATCAATTTGCAACCCCCCTCGAGGCTGACCAAAACCCTCAAATTGCACCCCAAAATGACCCCACGTTCCCTAAATATTGGGGGCTACCCGTATTACAAAGCTTTTTCAAGTAGGGTTCTGTCAATATGTGAATTGAGAGAGATAAACTATAAGAGTTTGGTTTGTTACGACGTGAACCACATAGATCCTTAAAAGACAACTACAGGCACAAACTTGCATATATTACTGATATATGTGGTAAGTATTTAATGCTCACGAATTTCACACATCATGATACTAAATAAGCTGTTAAATATTTTAAAGACAAACGTTGGATACATTTTCCATGGAATCCAAGAAACGGTATAATGACCGCCTATGAGGGTGACAGGGGCGGATCCACAGGGGTTAGTCTAGGGTAGGCCCAAAAACATACACTGGCGGCCGACGCAAATACATATATTCGGTGATCTGAGCCGGACTTTCAGAACGATCCCGATGTTTCGCGCTGTCCGATCATACCATCGAAAGACGGGAGGGGGTGCTGTTGAGTTGTTTCGCCGCCACGTCATCGTAACTTCATCTCATCGTAACCTAAACGGGTACACATCCCAAAGGTCTAAGGGGAAGCACGGTAACGGGTGCCCGTCCAAAAAGGTCTGGAATCACGCCAAATTCCAAAGGTCTAGGGCCACGTGCCCCAGCCCTCTCTGGATCCGCCTATGGGAAAGTGGAATGTGGTCTCACCTCACAAAACTCCCTCAAAAGCGGCGTCTTGATACTGGCATTGGTTTACGAAATCACATATATTATAATTATATGCAAAACAAATTATACTTAGGTCTCCATAAATTAAAATAATTAATTTTATAATTATGTTATGTTATATAACAATGTAGTTTGTCAACAGGCCTATATTAATTAATACGCTAAAGTTGAATCAATATGTGTGTCTTCTCCGAGGCGTCGATGTCCACTTGCCTATTTCTAGATTAATTCACTTTCTTATATAGACCATTGGTTTATGATTGACCAATTGGCGAATATGTCAGGAAACCCAACAATAGTTATTTTTAATTAAGTACGTGTTTTTGTATTTATTTTTAAAATATTTTTATTTGGTTTGTTGCTTTAATTATGGGTTTAAGCTAGTTTATATGTGCGTGAGTGTGTAATTAGAGTGCGTGCGTCCGTGCGTGCATTCGTAAGTATGTTGTAAGTATGTAAGCTGCTATATACGATCTACCACCTCAGTCCTGGGGTGTTTTGGAAACAAAATTCTGGATCTTGGTCCGCCCATGCATTGTGCAAAAACATCAGCTCGTTTGTGGAAAAGGCGTAGTACAACAAACGGTGGCGCCTCATCGCGGAGTCTGGATAGTCGCGACTAGGTCAATGGAGGGACAAACTGTGGCGCCTCATGATGGATAAAAGAGATAAAATAGTTTGGGCCAAGGAGCCTTCTATTTGATAGGTACGGTCTTTGATTTAGTCTCGATTATCCAGCCGCCTATAGGTGGCAGAATTGGCCCGTCACAACGGCCTGGATCATTAAGCTCCAACCATTGTTACCGGTAGGTGGCTTTACCCCAGATTCGGGTAGAGGCGATGTTTGGCTCTCAGGCCAACTATGAAATGACAAATTCAATAAGGATACATTTTGATCAGATAATACTATACTATAACAACTATCCAACATTAAACGTATACTAAAACATGTCACACACTAAATAAACCGACATTAAACTTTGTGTAGTCTAATGTCTTTTAATCACATGCATATTCACTAGGTGGCAGCTCTCATGGCATAACATTCAAAAGGGCCATTCAAGCCAGACTATCGAGACTATCTTTGGTTTGGACTTCGGTAACGTAGGCTATTGCTATTGCCCTTTGCTCATTTCCGGTTTGTGCTGGACGAGTGTAATTTTTTACGATGAATTATCTTGTTCCTAAATCATCTTTTGGCCTCGCTGCTGCGGGAGCTAGTGTCGCATGTTTTGTTGGTTATTGTATATACTTCGATCACAAACGTAGGAGCGACCCTCAGTTCAAGCAGAAACTACTAGAAAGTAAGCGTGTCCTGTTGCCTGACCTCCGGTCGGGAGTGGGACTCGGCCCTCGATTCAATTTTATTGGTCAGCGTGGTCCATGCCTTTTAAACGTCATAATCACGTCGCAAGTTGGATTTGCACTGTGTCGATACTTTTTATATTTGTTTAATTAATTGGTGGTGATCCTCTATTGGCTCGACTTTTGTGACAATGTAAGCCTAGAGATTAAACGTTTATTTTGAATGAGACTACTTACCGAGTGATAATAGGGCGCCACAATTTGACAGGCATATTTTACAGCACCCCATACAAGCCTACATATACCACATAGGTGTGAACCATTTCGTCAGACAGTAACTAGAAGTATAAAAACACATTTTATTTTTAATCATTGTCATTGACTGCAATTTGCGCACAGATTTACAAACAATAAAGAAAATGCTGCATGATCGAAATTGTACACTCATTATTATTGCAAAACAAGTGAAAACTGTAATGTGCCAAGCAATTAAAAATCACTTGGTCTTTAATAGCAGATTCGCTTGCTTACTCGTGTGCTGAATCTTCATCACTTTGGGTCAAAACAATGTTTCTCCAATGCATTATGTTGTTTCCCGTCTTCTTAGTGTCAGTCTAGGTGGTTCCATGGTTCTTTTATTTATCCACTATGGATCTCCCCCAGCTGTTTACTTTTTTATTTTGATGCGTGCTTGGTTTGACCTGTTATGAGATCTACTTCTATGTTTGTGACTTGATGTTGTCATTTTATTTTTAGAATGTTTCTGAGGCATTTGTTGATGAGCGTTTGTAGTTTTTTAGTTGTTGCTTTGGTAACCCTCCTTGTCTCCGTGGCGAAAACCGGTACACTTTTCACATTCATGTTGAATATTCAGGTCTTGTTTCTTGATGAAAAGGATGGCATATTCCACACTCTTTTTAATTAAGGTGATGAATGCATGTATGGCCTTTCCAATCCTGCATTTGACATCTTCTGTTCCACCTTTATCACAGCCAAGATGTGTAAATTTGTTGCCCTGTTCTATGTCCGTTCCTTTCATCTGTACTTTGACTTGTGTGTTTTCACCTTCATGAGATATGCTTCCTTGTAGCATGTTAATTTATATATATATATATACATATATATATATACCATCAACAGCTTCTGGGACAATTTTGCTGAAGAACAACAAGAACGTTTGTTGTTTGCTTTCAGAAAGGAGAAAAGCCAAGAAAACAACAACAGTAGCAGGATCAGGACCAGCCGGTGAGGTACTGTATTAGATTTGTTTACTCATTTATTAGGCAGCTACAGTTTTGACTGTTCTTGGTTATATGCTGCTATTGTTACAATATTATACAATAAATACAATGCCATCTTGTATGCCATAAGAATGACTATGTACAGTTTGATGACTACGTTGGACAAGTCATTGATACCTATGATAATATCATTATGCTGAATATGAATGATGTGAATTGTCTGTCAACATTGTGGATTCAGTGGATTTAAGCATTGTATATACTGTATTGTTGTCTATGGACATATTATTGCTATTGTAATTATTATAAAGAATTTATCCTATTAAACCTGATCTGTGTCATCAGCATTAATTTGTGTTTGTTCCTGCAGATACCTGATTTAAGAGATACGGAATCTATGCAGAGATTCTTCCTACAAGAAGTACAGCTTGGAGAAGAGCTGTTGGCTACAGGTACAAATGTTACTTCTAGTAAAAATACAATAATATTACACCATATTGTAAGTTTTTTTTTTTGTAACAATGTGAATGGTCAAATGTGTTTATTTACATATCACTTCGCAGTTTTTTTAAAGCAGTTATGACTATGATGTTCAGAGCAAATTGTAACATCAGAATAATTTATGAAAATATGTTTTAAAGTAGTTCTTCGTTGCTCCTGTGCTTACATTCAAAGCCTTGTAACCGTGCATGTTCAGGTGACATAGAGTCGGGTGTTGAGCACCTGAGCAATGCAGTAGCTGTGTGCGGCCAGGCACAACAGCTCCTGCAGGTGTTGCAACAGACACTGCCACCCCAGGTCTTCCAACTGCTCATACAGAGGCTCCCCATGGCCGGACAGGTTCGTACCACACTTATTGTTGAAGACGGCCTCATCTCGGTCTGTTCCGCGATCTCAGTTTCGCACTATCTCTACTTGTGCAACCTGTTTTTCATGCTCTTATTGTAAATGTTTTCTCATTCATCTTTGATATTTGTCTTACAGTCCTATCCATCTCAATCTGTTCCTAACGTAAGTGTTTTTATTTTTAGGTGTCTCATTCCAATCTCATCTCACAATTCCCACGTCGTCTAGCTGTCTACTTGTTTCACTACATAGTCTAGCTATTTGTGACATTATACTCCCAGTCTTGTGCAGGATAAGAAGAACTGATTTTATTTATGTTTGACTCTCACTTCTTCAAGTGCATTGCCCTTTCATGAGTACCATCGTCTTGTGAATGGGATGTCAATATACCCTATACATTGTGCTACCTGCGTATATGTTTATTATAAAATGTGTTTTAATTTTTAAAGTGAAAGTAAGTCAAGGAAATCCCTATATCCTGGATCGGAGGTAACAAAGTTTCCCTTCTTCTTTCAGCGCATCGCCTCAAGTTCTGCGGCAGGCAGAATGATGGCAGACGATGATTTGGAGTAGTATAGAACCAAGCAAATGTATTGTACAGACATTACACCATAAAGGCTGGCAGAGCCAGTGCCGCAAGAAAAAGTAGCGTTATCGGTATACAACAAACATTCACAGGTGTATGTATATTTGTAATATGCAAGTGGTATGTTGTGCCATCAACCCTGGTGAGTGTTCACGTTGATGAACTGTGGGGCAGCTTGAGTTCAGCTCTCTTGTGTTGGTGCTAGGACTGTTTGTGGAATTACAATGGACACCTTTCAGATGCAGCAACATGTGTCGTATATATATATAATCAACACTTATAACATTAATGTTATAACAAGTTACTTGCTATTCGCACTAAGATACTTGCTATTTCCGTGAAAATTATCTGGGGTAAATGGGGGGTAAATTATAAGTTAAATATGAGATGTAGCAAATACCATGTAATTACATATACCACACGCGGTGTAGATGTATACAATTGTATGTACTGCACTAAACATATGAATAGCACATCATGAATGAGTGTTTTATTAATAAAAATATTGAAGTTGTACAAACACTTGTTCTTCCCAAAAGTCAGTGGAGTAGTAATTTAGGATTGACGAAGATCACAAATATGATCAAAACAGCAGCAACACGTTTGAGATAAGTGTTGTCGGAAATTGAAGTTGCTATCAAAGACCACTCCTAGATTCTGCACCGAGGTTGCTGGCATGAGATGCTGATTCAAAATACAAGAAGGGGAAAAAACATCAAGTTTACTACACTGCATTGGAGTACCAATAATGATCAATTCACTTTTATTTGCATTTAATTTAAATTTGCTGTCAGTCATCCAGTGGAAGATATCTTGGAGGCAATCACTAAGTTGGTTAAGGGAGCGATTTGTATCTGGGGTACCCAATGAAATGTAGATCTGAGTATCATCAGCATAAAGATGGTGATCCAAGTTGTCTTTGTATAACAGAGCTTAGTGGCATGGTGTAAAAAGTAAAGGCCCAAGAACAGAACCCTGGGAAACACCAAATACAATTGGCAGTGCAGCTGAAAAGCAGTTCTCAATCTTTATGGTTTGGTACCTATCAGTTAGAGCTGTGCCAGATATGCCGTACCACTTTAATTAATAAAGTGCTCAATGAGAATGTTGTGATCAATCGTGTCAAAAGCGCAGAGAGATCTAGTAAGTGTTCAAGTTAATGTCATTATGAACCTTTAAGAGGGCAGTCTCTGTTGAATGAAACTGTCTATATGCTGATTGTGACACATCAGTTTGTGCTAATGTAAGACCTTAGACGACTTGCTACAACCTTTTCTAGTATTTTGGAAATAAAGCTGAGTTAGAAATAGGTCTATAACTGTTTAGGTCTTATTTAGGCAGAGATTACTTCTTAAGAAGTGGAGTGTCATGGGCATATTTCTAATTATCAGGAAAACAACCTGAGCAAAGTGATGCATTTAATTTTATAACATTTGCTATAGGTGCAATTAATGTATCAAGACATGCTTTCAGCAGTATTGTTGGAAATGGATAAAGTTCACAAGACTAGTTTGCATGTGCATGTCATGCAAATCACTAACATCTTCACTGTTGAGGAATTCAGGGCTTGGTCCACTTACATTATTGTATTTGTAATGGATTACAGACAAATGCTGTAATAGATTCTGGTTTTGAAAACAATTTAATTGATTAATTATTAAGGAACAGCTGTCCCAAAAAAGTTTTTTTTATAGATTACCTGGGTTGTTTAATTACTTGCAGTTGTAGTTATTAACTAGATTTCAGACAGGACACAAACAGTATGCCCTTTGAAGCAATGCCTTTGTGACTTCAATGTCATCAATGTGCAGAAAGTATATTTTGTTATAAAATTATCTTTGCACCTCACTTATTGACTTCCAATTTTTATTAATATAATTAACTTTCAGACCATTAATTTTTAGTCCTTTGGCCGAAGGGACTATTGCCATCACTCTGCCGTTAGCTGCCGTATCTCGGAAACTGTTCAGCAACTTTTTTTCTAATTTTGATAGATGTATCTTAGGGTGCTGCCACTATATACAAGAAATCTGTATTTGATTGAATCATTCTAAGGGGGCCCCCAAAGTGCAAAAGTTTTACATTATCTAGTGATGTGGTTTTGAGAAGGGCCCTTGAGACCACCCCCAACAGTAGATTTTTTTATTGTGCCAGAAAGCCAGCAGCATGACTAAACTCTGCAGCCTAGTGCTATTGTTCCATCGAGACCTTGACTAATCTTTAATTGGTCACAGGGCCCAGGCAGAGTATACACACTTGACCCCTGTTAGACTGAACAGTTGCCTAAAACTTTTAAACTGTATCTTCAAAACTATTGATTTTCTATAATTGCAAGTTGTGTTTATTTTGATGTTCATTTAATTACTATAAAAATGTGTGACTGTGGTGTCTATTGGTTAAATATGTATTGTCTGTAGAAACCTGTAGGTGACAAACATAGAAAATTTATATTCTGGACAACTATAGAGTGAAATATCCTACACTTTATTGATATCAAATGCATTCTACTGTTCTGTTTACGATTACCATGCCTTGTGTAGACATGGTACTGTGTAAATCAATTGTATCAATATAGACTAATAATTACAGATTCACAATATAGTTGACACCTGAAACACCCAAATGTCAACCATTAGAAGAGTTGACATAGTTCCGCTACACACAAGCAAGAAATCTGTATTTGATTGAATCATTCTAGTGTCATCAGCATATAGTAGAACATACATTTTCTACATCATCATCACTAAGGTTGTTGTAAATTTCACCAGCTACCATGTCCGTTATAATTGTGACTAAGTGTTCAAAATTATTCAGGTAAATAGCAAATAACAAAGGACACAGGTTTTCTCCTTGCCATACCTCTACATTACATGAGAAGAAGGCTGACACAGCCTGGCCCTGATTTATATATGATTTAGCATTTTTGTACATGTTGTAGATGTACAACTTTCAACATATTACCGTTAATACCCCATGAAATTATCTTAGACCACAGTGAGGACCGGTCTACTAAATCAAATGCTTTCTTATAATCATTGAAGGCACAATAAAGCCTTTTGTGTCGAGACAAATACAATTCAACCAATACCCCTATCTGAACACTGCCTGTTCTTCACCTAAACAATTCGCTTTGTTTAGGTATGTGGTCAATCAAACAAAGCGAATTGTTTAGGTGAAGAACAGGCAGTGTTCAGACAGGGGTATTGGTTGAATTATATTTGTTCTGAACAATCGCTAAGGATTAATGAACAATTGTGTAGAATGTCACTCACTTGGCAAGTTTAATTGATCTATTCAGCAATGAGGACACTGCTTAGGCCTCACTCTAGACACTGTCACTCACAGTGTTGTGTATTGTCTTAGTTGGTGCATTGAGCTAATCTACTTGACCATGAATCAGTGGTGCCTCTGGTTGTTTATTACACACAGCTGTGGAGCTAAGATTCTCCGCCTGCTATTGTTTTATGGAAACTGTGACTAATATGTAATTGGTCACTGGCAGTAGCTTGTGTCAACAGACGGCATTAAGCCACTAGACCCCTGTTAAACTGTGTCAAACAGTGAGTCTACCTTTTGCTCTCGAACATCCTCGCAAGTCAGGGCTGTTTGCCATGCAAAACTAGCCCTGGCTGATCCCCTACACGAAGTGCGGAAGTTAGCGGAGCCAAACTAGTAATTGACTTCACCAGTCGCGACTGCATCGCCTGTGAGAACAGCGCAAATACCTACCCCAATTTGAAGACGGATAAACGACTTCTGGGAATCCCAATATATAATTACCTGTTCGCCCATTAGCACGAGCAGCTTAGCGGTATTGTGTATTCGAATAATTGCTTCTGCTTCCTAAACATTGCATGTAACATGAACCACGGTTGGTTGAACTTAGTTTTATTATGATTACCTGACCTGAGTAGATCTACTGATCTAGTGAGCGATTTGATAGGCTGAGCTTAAATTCAGTTTCGCAAAGCGATCAGCCAGAGGAATTGCTGGCTGGGACGAAATAATCAGCAGCAGCGACCCCTGGCGCGCGAGGATGCTCTCGAATAATCTGTCCACTTAGTTTTACACATAGACATAATCTGGCATAACTTGATGTCTTTGTAGCAGCACATTTGTACTTCCAGTGTATCATTGCAACATAACATACATATTACATACTGTGTGCCACATTTGAATGTTGTGCATGTAATATTTCCATGCAATCAATTTGCATATATAATGTAAAACTTCAACAGCCGTTTTCTTCATTTTCACTTTTTGACCCATACCATGTTCAATGCTCCATAACTTCGCCAATTTTTTGTAGCAGTCAAAATTTTGGAACCGTGTAAAGCACCCTACTAAACCTTTACAAGGATGTAAAAAAACAATGTTACCATTTTTCCGACTTATCACTCATTTGGTCAGCCGGGGTCACATAGACGTATTAGTCCAAAGCCACTTGGCCCATTTTTCAATTACAAATGGAAAGCAGTAAACTGGATGGTTTTTTCCCTATGCGTATTTTGAATCAGTATCTCACGCCAGCAACCTCAGTGCGGAATTTAGGAGTGATCTTTGATAGTAACTTCAATTTCCGACAACACATTTCAAACATGTTGCTGCTGTTTTTATCATGTTCATGATATTCGCCGGTATGTCATTTTCTGTTGCCAATACTATTGCAACAGCGCTTGTTAGCAGTAGACTTGACTATTGCAATTCCCTCCTTTATAATATTGCTAGCAAGGATATCACAAAACTTCAGTGTGTCCATAATTGTCTAGCAAGAGTGGTTACAAGATCTCGTTTTTCTCGCTCCATCACTTTTGAAATCTTTGCATTGGCTTCCTGTACGATATTGGAATATGCTCCCTCTTAGTGTTAGATCAGTCGTCATTTAAAAACTTGTCTTTACAACCTTGCTTATCCACTGTAGCTCCCTAGTGCCTTGACCCATCTGTTGACAACTGGAATACTGCTTATGGATTTTGAGATTTAGGTGCAATAGATCTTATTATTATAATTAATTATACTTCTTGGTTGACCCATTGGACTCTACATACCATTTCATTGATAAACTTTGGTAGAGGTCCCATTGATGCATCTGTAATTGAAATCTTATTGGTGTAATTACAAACGAAAAGTAATTTATTTGATTTTCTGTAAATGGACCTAGTCCTGGAGGAATCATCACATTTTAGTATGGATCGTCAACTGTGCTGCCAACTAGCATAACAACTATGGATTCAGACACTACTTTTGACACCCAAGAAATCTTAAAAAAGAATTATTTAATGTACCGTAGGCTTTCGGGCACCTCTTATTTTTATGTGTCTAAATAGATACCTTTCCTTTCCCTTTTTGTACTACGTTTACATTCTGAGAACTAATATACACAGCCATTACAGTACACACAATGCATTAAAAATACTTGTTACCCTGATTATCTGAAGAGTTAAACCAATGCATGACATATCCAGCAGTCCCACGGAGCAAGTTTTTTTGTTTTCATTCTTCAACATAATAAATTAGTAAAATCGCACAAGCAACAGCAATCCAACATTTCACCCTTTATTTCTGACAGGCAAAATGTCACACGAACTGTACAAGAAATAGGTGTACATCATCTATTTGTCCTCGGGCTTGTTGAAAACATAGGTGAGGCAGCACTTGCCACAGTACTGTCGGTCGAAGTGGGACGCCATGAAGACGCCAGCTCCACACTCCTCATTCGGGCACTCCCGTCGTAGACGTGTGATCTTGCCGTTCTCATCCACCTGAACATAATAAACACTAGTCTCAGCAACGATTAGGATATGAACACAAAGAGGGTTAGGGTATGAACTTTTATTACAAAGAGGACAACACTTGAAGAATCAAAACAATGAAAATCAATTTGTCAACTTGTTTTGCGAAAATACAGAATTCAATTATACCGTAACAACTTCTGGCAAATGCATTCAAATAAACAAGTGCATATGAAAGCAGAGTTCCATTGTTTCGGCTCGTCAACAGTGATAAGCACCTTAATTTACAAATATTTGTTTGACTGGCATTTACACATAACATTGTTGCTCAGACAATTTGGTAACGCTGGTAGTTGACGTCAGGAAACATCAGAAGTGTCCTAAGAGTGTCATCATTGCAACCACTTCCCATGTTCACAGCAGTGAAGACAGAAACTGAAGGAATAAGCTTACAGCTAAATCAAAACCAGTTTTGACAGAATCGAGTTCTTCCGAGGAACAGAATGTGAAATTTCGAACTCACTCTGTAGTACTTGAGCACTGCAAGCTTGACCTTCTTCTTCTTGTGTTTGTTCTTCTTTGGGGTCGTGTAGTTCTTCTTCTTCCTTTTCTTCGCTCCACCGCGCAGACGCAACACCAGGTGGAGTGTCGACTCCTTCTGGATGTTGTAGTCGCTCAGCGTGCGGCCATCCTCAAGCTGCTTGCCAGCAAAGATCAGACGCTGCTGATCTGGAGGAATACCTGCAACGCAACACTTCAGTTATAACTTGTGATTCGGGACAAAACCACTAGCGACAGCATTTTGTTATAACAAATGGTTTATTATACCTGAATACTGATTCAGAATCAGTATTTGTAAAAACAAGCGCTATGCTTTATTCCTTAGCTCTACTGTACTGTAAAACCGACAACACTTCTTTGAATTTGCAGACATCCAAAGCAAAGCTTCACAAATAACAAAGGTCATGCAAACTGTCTGAGAGTAATAAAGACTGATGTTACACAAGTTGCTCAGACAATTGGTAACGCTAGTTGTTCAAGTCACACAACCGTCAGATGTGTCCTAAGTGGTCATCATAGCAACTCCATCAATATTCTGTGTAACAGGGCAGACACAAGTTATTTCCACCAGACATGCTTGTAATGTTTGTGCAATTGAAATTTAACATAAGAGTTTGTTAGACATGAGTAACAGTTCTACCAAAATATTACACCAATTTCCCCAATGTATGTGTAAATTGCTCGTAAATAATAACATGTTCAAAACGCCACACTGATAACGGATAACAAACATTTGCAATGATCCAGAGTTCATTTTTATTGCACAATTTATTTTCACTAAACACATCTAAGGCAACTCCTCATCAAACGATACACCATCATAATCCATTCAAAATGGCAAGGTTTACAAGTTCCATGCCAAACATGAATAAACGCTGACGTTGAACAAGTTGCTCAGACAATTGGTAACGCTAGTTGTTCAAGTCACACAAACGTCAGATGTGTCCTAAGTGGTCATCATAGCAACTCCAGAGGATCTGTTCTTACTGGTGGATATATCGTTCTTAGACCAGCCTAAAGTCAGTACCACTGACAGAGTAGGCAAACATTTGAAAAAAACATTTGAATATCCACAACACTGATCAAGGAGACAAGGACAACTATGAGCCGTCACATTCGACCGTGATGCTTGCAGGCGAAAGAATCTATGAAGGTATTTAACTGTTTAGGTATGTTAAAAAGAAACTGTTTCAATAAAAAATAATTATCCTAAAGAATGTTCAGTAATCAGTGCCACCATAGTTGTTATATGTAGATGCAGTGTTTATTTAAATTCCAGTGGCTTATTTCACCAATGGTTCACACGAGTTGTACATGCATTTTGTAGGATTCCAGTGGGTTGCAAACCTTCCTTATCTTGAATTTTTGCCTTGACATTTTCAATTGAGTCACTGGCCTCTACCTGAAAGCACACACACACGTAAGATTTTATATGAACAAGCCTAAAGGAAATTTTCTGTAACCCAGCAGACAATAAAGTTATTGTATTGCAAACAGGGCATGTAGCATCAGTTTACTTTAATAGAATGCATAAACTAGAAACCAGATAGCTATAATTATTTTATAACAAGTCAAATCCTGATGGCACATCACAGTAAAATAGCAATTGTTAAAATAAATTACACTTTCTACATTTCTTACAACTGTTTAGTGCAATTAATGTGGCATACTTAAAACTGTTTAGTACAATCATCAACGTACCTCAAGGGTAATTGTTTTACCCGTGAGGGTTTTTACGAAGATCTGCATGATGCTATAACGCCTGGCCTGCAAACAAAAAAACACAGATCAAAAAATGACCAACATACACATGAACAAAGCATATTTTGTTATCCTTTCTGCACTTGTGTTGAGTCCAGACCCACCTAAATTTTGCCATTGTAACTAGGTAGCCTAAATTGTATACATCAATGCATTAATTCAAACATTCTACATAATCTGAGGCATGTTTATATTGTAAAAATACTGCATCTTAGCTCACTGTTAGAAGACGGTCCAGTTTGCATAAAAAAAGCAGTCTATAGCTCACTTCAAGCGCACGACACAGTAACATACAACTGCAGCACTATTTGGGCCTAACAAAATGCACTCTTTTTTATAAGGTAAATATGCCTGGGATAATGTGGAATTATTACTGCACTGATGTATAAAATATAGGCAAAATAGTGATAATGGCAAAATCAAGGTGGGGCCAGATTTAACACAAGTGCCGTTCGTTTGTTAAATCAAGAAGTAATTTGTAGTTCAGTGGAAATTTTGATATACATACAAGTAGAATGCTATAAAATCACAGGAGTCAATAATTTATTGGTTTTGTTTTGTACAGATTTACTAGCAATACTAGTTGTTTTTCTTCATACATTTACAATTTTCATGATTCTTTTTGTTACATGTAACAAGAGCAACCTGGTAGTACATTCACGATTTATTGATCTCGCAGAAATAAAGCCAGTTAAGTAAAACCTGCCTGAACCTATTGCATTTGCAGGTCCAGGACAGGTATTCGAGATTGAGTAGCACTAGCAGCAAGTCGACACGTGGATTTTACTAGGCAAAACAATCCAACACCAGGAGTTTGTATGGCATTATTATCGTCCGAATCTCCTAACAACGAAGTATTGGGTCTTGTTACTGTTGTCATGATATTTCATAGCAAGTGTGAAATGTGTGCCAATGCCTGCGACGGCTTTGCCTGCCATGCCGACATACACATGGTCCAGTCACGATATTGGGACGGTAACCATGTCCATAAAGCATAATTTTAGCCATTTCCCACAAAGTATTGTTTTGCTAATTTAATTTTAGTAATCTTAATACTCAGTTTTAAGAATAAGAATATGTACAATTAAAATAAATTAAGTTATATGTCTATTTTGCATAGTATTCTCTTGCAACTCACACAAATTGCCTAGACGTTATCAAAGATCCTACAAAAAGGAAGTGCTCAACACGTGGGGGCGCCTTTTCTATCGCACGGGATAATAGCCAAGTAACAAAAATTGTACAAATAAAATATATAGAATTATGACAGTTTTACTAGATATTTGTCGAATACATTATATACTAACAAAGTAGCATGTAATATATAAAAATATATTTATTGGCGTAGCACTAATTATAACCGGAAGTATTAGAGACTATGAACCGGTGTCTAACATGGCGACCAAAACAAAACTCAACAGAATCGAGTTGGAAGTAGAAAAGTACCGCGCAGCTGGACAATGGGCCAAATTACTTGATTTGTCGAAACAGATAACATCAAAAGGTTCAGATCAAGGTATAAAGCGTTTGAGTTTATTCATCACAAGATATGCACATTGTGTGTACACTAAATACTACACTCTACAGTGACAGTGGCTGTCACTGACAGTGACACTGACCGAGTCCTGACACTGTGACAGTGTCACAGTAAGTGTGACTGACTCACTGATAGAGTGACACTGTCAGTGCTGTCACACTCGCAGGGTCAATGACGGTGACAGTGTCATAGACATAGTCTACTTTCTCTCACACAGTGTTGACCAGTGTCATTGACATTATGAGATGCAATTGATGTAGGCGTGGAACGATGCCAGGGCGTACTGCCTACATACAGCCCGGACCAGAAATACTCGGGTTATCCAAGTATTACATTTCCTGTGTCATAAATGAGTGTCTACTGTAGTCTCTAGTACTAGTACTTTAAATTTAAACAATAGTCAGCCAGCAACTGATTGTCGTCGCCATTGATCATCCCTTAAAAAAGGCAGAATCTCACCAGATTTTGCTAGAATATTATATGGACCCTGTCTGTTTATGATATCATGAAGATTATTGTTTTGTCAACAGATGCCCTAGCAAACTTCATTAGCACAGAAGCAACGTTTGAACGCTTCTTGCTTGAGAACCATCCATCTGAAAAGCACACCACCAAGTCTTCATCAGAGCTAGCGGATATTCGCCACAAAATAGACAGTGTTCTTCACTCAGAAATCAAGGTATACTGTACCCATATCTTTTTATTGTCATTTTTTCACTTATTTAGTGAGTTATGATTGACATCTAGCTTAGTTAGTGGTTTTATATTTCATATTCAACTAAGAAGGCTTCTGGGTCTGCACAACAGACAAAGACATCAAGGCAATGGCATGGAGAGCATTCAACCAACTAAACCGAATATGGAAATCTACACTCCCACGCAAACTTGACAAACAACTAGACGGATGTTATACAAGAATGCTTCGAGCCGCATTTAACATTCACTGGCAACAGCATTTGACAAACATAGAACTATACAGTGGAATGTGTAAAGTCACTAATAAAATAAGACGAAGATGACTGAGATTTGCCGGACACTGCTACATAATAAGGATGAAATGGCATCTAAGACCATCTTATGGCCACCGACACATGGAAGAACCAAGGCAGGAAGACCAGCAGCAACTTACATCGATTCCTTAAAGGAAGACGTGGGTCTAGAGACGGAGGAGCTGAAGACAGCAATGGCAGACAGAGGGATCTGGAGACGGATGATTGGAGCCACTCAGGGCTTGATGTTAACTCTCATAAAGCACTTGTCGGGTAGGACAAGTACTAATTCATGTTTACTTGTCCCAACAGAATGTACTTGTCCCACCAAAAAATTGCATTAAAGATAACTGGCTCAGTGGCTCTGGGGTTGTACCTTCCAAATTACGAATGTTGTTACAGGCGTACTAAACACAACTTGGCGGGCAGTGTACCTTCAACATCTAAAGTCTTAAGAACATTATATTAATTAATAAATTTAAAACTAGGAACAGACTGCCTCCTTGTAACTAATTAAAATGCAAAAGCTAAACGTGTCGTGGCTTTTACTGAACACAATTCTATATCAACACTATGTACAATTAAGTTCTGAATTATTCTGCTAATAATACAGACTATTGTTTGTAATAAATTCCAGATACAGTTATGTAACTGGACCTAGCCATGCATGCTACCTGGTAATTTTGTTGATATTTACAACCATATACCTATAGCTTTAGGTAAACTCATCATTCACTTGCTACAATTTATCAATATTTTGTCCACAGTAAACCGTAAGCACAGGCAGAGCAAGGGGTTAAAGTGGCATCATGCACACTTTGTTTGATGGCTAAATATAAACTGATTATAAACTGGGAATTCACAAAAATAGGTGAAACTGTTTTTCAACTTTTGATTTAGCTTTAGGTAAACTCATCATTCACTACAAATGACCGTTGTGCAAATGACCGTACCTCGCACAGGGATTGGAGACTACTTTATAAAAAAGCAAATGTGCCCAGTTTTGCACTTTAACACATTTAAACAACCACAGTGCTTTGTTCTTGAGACTAATGTTACCAGATAGGCAGACATGGTTGTTATTATATTTTTATATTTGTTTTAAGCAATCTTAAAATCTATGGTATTTACTGGTATCATATGTGTATAGTTTGATACCACAGTTTTAGAAGTGCTGCTCATCATTCTGAAAAGAAAAATTAAAGATTTAGAAAACGTAAGATGGATAGTCATTTCAGAAACTTTCATTTTTCATATCCAAGATGTATTTGATTTACCTGGTAGAAGCTTTCGTCAATGTGTCACGTGTACAATGACGTCATTCAGCGTCATCGGTACTGATGAAGTCGACATGATATGTTGACGAAAGCCTCTACCAGGTAAATCAAATACATCTTGGATATGAAAAATGAAAGTTTCTGATTTGAAAAAGAACTATCCTGAAGAATGTTCTGTAAATGGAGAGTCATTGTTTGTTTGTACATTTTGTTTCTGTTTTGCCAACAAAATTTCTACAATTACATGTTGAGAAATTACATGCTCTAAACAAGAAAACAAGATTATTAATGTGATATGTAGACCTACAGCATCTACAAATCCTTTCAAAAATGTTCCTTTCAAATAGATTTTGGTATCTGTTTTCATTAACAGAAGGCAGCTAATTGTTTTAGCAATTAACATGTAGATTGTTTTGTAAATATTTCAGTTTGAATAAGATTGCCATCCAAAGCAAAAAAACTCCATTTGACTGCAATATGCGCTCTCGATTGCATCCACTGGGGATTGACCTGTAATGAAGATAGGCAGGTCTTGACACAGGACGTGTAGAACAGTGGCTTTACAGCCCAGGCATGCAGTCAATTTCATTCAAAAACTGGAATTCACCCTCGATTCCAATTGCATAAATATTATTGGGAACTCGTGTTTTTAGGTACAACTAGAACTGTGTTTAAACAAATTGGAATTGAACTTTTCCTGAAGATTTATGTTTGAATTGTAATTGATAATTTGAAATTTATTGTTTGGCACATTGGAATTAACCCGATGACTGTTACAGCCGGACCTCAAGCAGGATGCCCAATGTCTCATGACAAAGCTCTTCTATGTCATTGGTGACTACACCAATGCACTGGCCCGCCTTGATGCCCTCACACTTGACAAGATCGACATTGAGACATCATCCAACAGAAAGATGAGACTCATTGGTGAAGCTTATGCCATCAAAGGTATAGTTTCAATGTTAAACTCTGCATGCTTAGTTCATGTATACGTGCCCAATAATGAGGCCAATTGCGAGTATTTTAGTGAATGTGTAAGTACACTTTAACTAAAAAAACTTGACTCAAAATACTTGAGTCTGAGTAAAAGAGGCTCAGCATGTTTTTCTCTACAAAATTAAGTTGTGACAAATTGCAAATAAACATTTCTTGTAATATACCTGGTAGTTATGATGAAAAGTTAAATTGATTTTTTTCCTTAAAAGGATTCATTGAGAATGTTAATCTCTTTGTAATGTATGCAATTATTAGGAAATCCTGTTAATATAATTATTTCATGTAATTCTATGCCTTTATTTCATTAGAATTATGTTTTATTAATCACTATTGATCCTGACAATATATCGAAAAAATAACTGTACACAGAGTTTCTACTTTGGGCCCACCTTCACGATCCGTATAAGGCATGCTCATGAATATTCGGAGCTGTCCGTCAGATTTTGATTAGCTACGCCGAGTTAATAGATGCAAGAAATACGTCATCAACATGAGTGTATATATGGATTACCCACCGCCATACGAACGAGTCGTGACCAATAAAATTATCAAAACGATACGTGGACCAGCTGTTGTTTATGTCACAGATTCAGCAAAGAAAAGAAGGAAAATATATGGAATAAACAGAGAATGAACATAGCGACAGTTCATGACAGACGGATTGATTTAAAAGAAAAAACACCACCTCCATGCACGAAGCCACCGATGGCGACGCCTATGTCATATTGAATGATTGGCATTATTTTTGTTGGAATATAAAAACTATGGTACTATCATGTTCCTTTTTCAGTAGGTACATCTGGCTATACATTTTGAAGTATTTTAATGAAACGTTTAGATAACAGAAACTTACAGAAGCAGAGAAACATTCAATAATGAAACAATTTCATTTGCACCACAAATCCAGCTGCTATTTCCATAACCAGTATAAATACATTATACATCACTGATGTAATTTACGGTATTAAGATAGGATAGGTAGTTATGTACTTTCCCATGTACATAAAGTTTAATTTTAGTTTGACAAATTTAGATATCTAAAGAGCATAACATTATTGTCGACAAAATATATTGCATCTGTTTCATTATGCATCGTATGTTGTCTATGTAGAAGGATGAAACTTTATGTAAAACACAATTCAGAGGTTCTTTATTAGCATGGCAGACAACTCAAATCACGCGATGTATCCAACTGTCGTGCACGAACTCACGCCGTTACCGTGGCGCCGCCTAGCGACTAACTAAACAATATACCATATTGCAACATCTCCCTTCCTTTACAAAAGTGTAAAACTCCTACATGTAGAAAACTATTCTATAACCGCATCTAGAACAGTTCACTGGTACCAAATGTTCACTGAGAAATGTTCCTTGAAATAAAATAATATTTCTAAACAACTGCTTGTGTTTTATCGAAAATTACTGAGAAATACTGTCTGTATTCTAATGCAAAACAAATTAATCCTTCTAACTGCTAGCATTACAGTAATCAACTAAATATCATAGCAAATGACAATGAGATACAAATTACAAATTGAACATAGCAATGAACATAACAGCAATATTACTATTATTATCGCAATGTTCAATACATGAAAATACACAACAGTCATAGTGTATGTGCAATATCGTCACTGATGGTGTGTAATGACCATAAAAGGGATTATTATGCCCTTTTTATGCACAACTTAGAGAGTTAGACGTAGTCTCTGAGATGTGCCGGCCTCCTCACTTGTCTTCCACTGCGCCTCTCGATAGTTGGTGTTGCAGTGATGATAGCAGGATGGTCGTCACTCGGCTTGTCGACGCACTGGCGTACTGGTATTCCGCCTGTAGCCGTGTCAGTCGCGTTGTCTGTCACGTCGGCGGCTCGTGGTGCTGTCACGTCCGGGACCGCTGGTGGTGCTGTCGTGCGACGCAGGTGTCTCCGGTTTCGCCTGTACACTGTACCGTAGTCTGTGACAACATCATACGACCTGATGTTAGCTTGCCGCTGTACTGTCGCTTTCTGCCATCAACTTTTGTACTTTGCTGGCTGCATGCACACGACGTCACCGTCTTTTAATGACGGCAAGTGCTTTGTGTTTCGGTTGTAGTAGTTAGCTTGCTTCTTGCGTTTGTCATCTTTTCAACTGTGTTAGTGGCTGTTTTTGGCATCAGAAGTGCTTTCTCAGTGGGCAGAGTGGTTTTCGTTCTCCTTCCAAACAGTCTTTGTGCAGGCGAACTGTCCATGCCTTCCGTAGGTGTATTTCTGTAGTTTAAGAGTGCTAGATATGGATCTGTACCCGCTTCTTTTGCCTTGATCATTAATTTCTTGGAGATCTTTACCGCACTTTCCGCTTTTCCATTAGACTGCGCGTAACCCGGCGAGCTGGTTGTGTGGTCGAAGTGGTATAGTTCTGCAAACTCTTTGAACTCCCGTGAGTTGTATGGTGGACCATTGTCCGACACCACCTCGTCTGGTATACCGTGCCTCGCAAACTGTTGTTTAAGCTTCGGTATGACCGCTGCAGCCATCTTGTTCTCTAGTCGGTCGATCTCGAAAAAACTGCTGTTGTAATCTACAGTCACTATGTAGTTTTGATCGTTGCATTCGAAGAGATCTGTGCCTACTTTTGCCCATAGGCGATCGGGGACATGATGTGACACGAGAGGTTCTTTCGTCTGGCAACTTTGGTAAGCTGAGCAAATGTCACACTGCGATATGTAGTCTTTGATCTGCGTTGACATTCCTGGCCAGTATACGCACTCTCGGGCTCGTCGCATTGTCACCTCGATGCCCAGGTGTGCTTCGTGTAGTTTCTCGAGTATTTCGCTCCGCTGTGAAGATGGGATGACACATCGACTTCCTCTGAACACGATGCCATCTTGTATTGCGAGCTCATCACGTATGCCATGATACTCTCTGATCGTTGTTGGTAGGCAACTCTTCTCAGGCCAGCCTTGTAGAATGGCTGCTTTCAGTGTTTGTAGTGTGTCGTCTGTCTCAGTGTTGTGTTGTATGTCTCTGAGTCTACCGTCTGAGATGGGCAGGTAGTCAGCCATGTGGATCGTCTCAACTTCCTTTTCCACGGCTTCGCGTAAGTCGTTTCCTTGCATGTATGCTCGACTGAGCGTGTCGGCGATATACATGTGCTGCCCTCTTTTGTAGACGATGTCGATCTCGTACCGCTGAGCTCGTAACAGCATCCGTTGTAGTCGCTTCGGAGCTGCTTGGAGTGACTTTTTGTTGATCATTTCGAGAGGTTTGTGGTCTGATTCAACTCTTATCGGTCTGCCATATGCATAGTGGTTGAAATGCTCTAGCCCAAAAATAATCGCGAGCATTTCTTTTTCGATCTGGGCATACCTGCTCTCAGCATCTGTCAGCGATCTGGAAGCATAGGCAATTGGTTGCTCGTTCTGTAGTATGCACGCTCCAAGGCCATTCTCGGATGCATCACACTGCAGAGTGAGTGGAACGGTCGGGTCGAAGTATTGGAGTACTGGTGTCTCCGACAACATCTGCTTGATCTTCACGACCGCCGCGCTGTGCACCGATTCGTCCCAGAGGAAGTCAGTGTCGGCTTTGATGAGATCTCGGAGTGGTTGCGTGACATTGGAGATGCCTTTTGCAAACTTCTATAGGTAGTTGACCATGCCCATGAGGCGCTGCACCGCCTTCTTGTCGTGTGGTTGAGGCATTTTGAGTATGGCCTCCACCTTCGCTGGATCTACTTTCAGTCCTTCTGCTGTTATGAGATGACCCATGTACGACACCTCATTTCGTTTCCAGTGCAGTTGCTCTTTGTTCAGTTTGATGTTCTTTTCGCGACATCGATTCAGTAACTGCGCCATCTTCATTTCGTGGTCCTCTTCAGCTTCAGCGGCCGTTTCACCACAACCGGCAACGAGAATGTCGTCAGCTATGATGAACACACCAGGGATCTTCTCTAACGCCTGATGTAACCGTTGCTGAAAGTACTCTGGCCCTGGCGAGATTCCGAAAGGCATCCAGCAGTACTGGTACCTTCCGTAGGGTGTCTGGTATATAGTCAAGTAATTGGACTGTTCATCCAGTTCCACGTGCCAGAAGCCATTCTTGACATCGCAGACAGTGAACACCTTCGCAGACGCCAATTCCGGTATGACGTCCTCGATCACTGGTAGCATGTAGTGACTGCGCTTTAGAGCTTTGTTGAGCGGTTTCGGATCAATGCAGAGTCTTATTTTGCCGCTTTTCTTTTTCACGATGACCATGCTCGACACCCAGTCAGTTGGTGTGTCAACTTCAGCTATCACACCCATTTCTTGCAGGCGCGTTAGCTCGTCCATCAGCGGATGCGTTAACGCGACCGGTACGCGTTGAGGAGGGAGTATGACTGGACTGACTGATTCGTCTATTTCCAGATGTAGTGTGCCCTCCATTTTGCCTTCACCCGTGAACACGTCCCCGTACGACGCGAACATCGACGACTTTGTCAATGTGTTGTTGTCGTCGTCAATTTTCAGGATGTTTCGGTGCTGGATTTTTATTAAGTTCATCTCCTGTGCTGATTGTGAACCGATGATCGGCGTGACCTCGGCATCTATCACAACAAAGGTCATGTTGTAGCTTGCACCATTCTTTGAGTTTGTTACGCATAGCTCAGAGCTGCCCAACGACGTCATGGTGCTTTTGTTGTAGAGCGAGATAATGTTGGCAGACTCGTTGATGGTTGTAGTAGCAGGTAGGTCACCTTTCGAGATAACATTGCAGGTGGCGCCACTATCGATCTGGAAGCGCAAGCTCCTGTCCGCCAATGTCATCTGTGCGAATATTTCCGACTTGGTTGAAGTGTTGTTTACCACCATGATTTCATTTTCAGAGTCAGTGTCTTTGTCTAGTAGGTGAACTTTGTGCTGCTGTGTGGCCCTCGATTTCTTTCGACACTTTCTGGCGAAGTGATTCATCGATTTGCACAGCTTGCACTCCTTACCCCAGGCTGGGCATTTCTCTCTCAATCTTTCATGTTTCTAGCCGCAGAATTTGCATTCATACGCCAGTTGTTCTTTTTCAGTTGAGCGTTGTGGCGTAGCGTGTGCTTTCTTTTTAAACGAGCGCTTTTTCTCTGCAGAGTGGTTGAATGCGTGCACTTCATCACTCGACATCGCTTTCAGCTTGGCGTCTGTCGACTCGATGGCTCTGCAGATGTCCAAACACTTAGTTAGAGTCAGTGATGATTCTTGCAGCAGTCGTTTCCTCCTGGCATTGCTGCTGATGCCACACACAATTCTGTCGCGAATGAGTTCATCTCTCAGTATATCGTAGTTACATGACTTGATTAACGACCGAAGTGCGGTCGCGAATACATCAACCGTTTCGTGACTTTCTTGATTGCGATTGTTGAAAACGTATCTTTCATAAATCACGTTAGTCTCGCCGATGAAGTGCCTTTCCATAAGGGTCAAAATAGTGTTCATGTCGGAACGTTCCTGATCATTCTGGAATGCGAGACCATTGAAAACGTCCAATGCATCCTGTCACACGCAGGTGATGAATGTAGCAACCCTGTATTCGTTTGACTTCTGCATCAGATGCGACACTATTTCGTAACTGTCCCATATCTGTTTCCATTGCCTCCAGTTTGTGGCGAGATTGCCCTTGGTGTTGAGTTTTGGTGGCAATGGTATGTTGCTATGGATGACTTGAGGCCCTTCACTGTTTGCTGCAGTTGGTTCAGTAGACATGTTGTAGATGTGCAGTGTTGACAATATCAGATCATATGGACGTACAGTACCAGGTCCAGTGTAGACAACACATGAACGATTATTCCTTATTATCGCTCAGTGTGGATTTGAAAATTGTCAAAGTTCAGTTTACACGAGATTGTGTATTGCAGAATGCTAGAATTTACAGCATTATTGATCTATGGAACGTAGACTCGTTACCGTTCTGACACCATGTTTCACTAAGCATCGTGTGTTGTCTATGTAGAAGGATGAAACTTTATGTAAAACACAATTCAGAGGTTCTTTATTAGCATGGCAGACAACTCAAATCACGCGATGTATCCAACTGTCGTGCACGAACTCACGCCGTTACCGTGCTGCCGCCTAGCGACTAACTAAACAATATAACATATTGCAACAGCATCAGTGTAAAAACATGTTTTATCTTGTACTGGGGGTGCAATAATTATTTGTTTTGCCCATCAGTTAGAATAAAAGGTATTGAATTTGTTTTTGTCGAACTCCTGTTTCGATAAAAAATAAAATGGCCATTGTACGATGGAAATAAAGTTATAAAATTACAAAACTTTAAAACGCATATTTTATAACACTGTTTTCAGTCATCATTGGTGTATTTAGCTCAAGAGGATCCCTAAAACAACATTTATGTGGAACATTTATATTTTATTAATTTTCAAAATTATTGTAAAAGCAACTTTGTCGACACCTATTTATACACTACTTCCAGTATAGTTCACTTAACACAAACTTGTTTCAACAAATTTTGAAGAATATGCAGTAGAACACAATCCAATATTAAGAAAGCATACATTTTATTATGTACTCCTACTTTGCAACATAATGACGGGATGATGTGCATTTGGATGCACAAATCGATCGATTGGACAAATCCATTTGAAACGTAGTGATGTACATATTCCCAGCAGAAGCCACATGGAACTAATGTGGCAGAACAAAGTCAGAATTATTCACTACAGCTATACTGTGTCGGTTAACATTTTATCCTATTAATAGCACTGCTATGCATTTTGATACACAAAGCTATCAGATGCACACATCCATTTGAAACTCAAAGTGAGGTACAACTTCCCAGTAGATGTCGCACAGAACAGAATGGAGCAGAACAAAGTCAGACATCATCTTATGTCAGGTGACCCATTGTCCAATTAATGGCACTGTTAAGTAGAGCTCTTCAATTTCCTCTTTCCGTCAGCTCAGCTATTTCCAAAGTTCCTGCAAATAAACAAAGTTGAATTTAGGAAATTGAGCCTAAATAAGAGTTAACTAACTCAACACTGTGCAGATTAATTCAGTTTAGATATTGGATTATGGGACTTATTACCAAGTGTACAGCTGGTTAAATGGAAAAAAAATACAAGAGAACCTTGTTATGTTGATTCAGTCAGACTAAAATTCCAATACATTACTTTGGCCAACTTTTAATTTGCTTCTACATAATTACCTCTATGCATTGGTCATATACAGTGCACTCCAGATAACTCAAACTCACACAAGTGGATTTTCGCTAAGTTAAAGTCAATCTTTTCCTCGGATCAGGGCAAATGTCCCAATAAGGGGACCTTCTGATAACTTTCTAGTTATCAGAAATTCCATTTATCAGTATTGTCATGGGTCCTTAAAGTTCGACCTTACCCAGAGTGCACTGCATATTTTCCTTAATTCTTGCTCTAATAATTAATGTTGTATATAATTATACATATGGGCCATTCTCGTGAAAAGTGTACAGTAACGATAAAGTAACATGTCAAAAATAAGTGTTTAATTAGTTTTATTATCAAATGTGCTGTTCACATGAAGCAGTGCAACTTGATCTGATCTATTATTAATTTTTTTTAAATATATTCATGGATAAAAACTTATGTATACTAGAGTGCAGATCTGCTGGTGTCAAAAATTCGTGCATCGCAAAATTCCGTGGCAACATTGTATTGTGTACTTTTTAACAAACCTAAAAACGTCTACATTGAATGATGACATGCCAGCCAGGTTTACTAACAATCGTAGCTGTAGCATTAAAAACAGTTTGTGAACGTACAAATCTGACATTTTTATGTTTCGGTTCAAATAAGTGGGGAAACGGGGACTTTTCAAAAACGGCTGACTGGAATTTGGAAAGGCAAGACCTGTAGACACACATACTACAATCCCAAATTTAGCCTTTAGCCAGTTTAGGCAAACAAATTACATCCACGACCAGGTTAGTCATCTTGTTATGGTTGCATATACTGATATTTTAGTGTGCATTTTCGTTCACTGCATGTCAGCTACCGGACAATGCAGTTTTACTAACTAGAAAGGCGAGACCCTTGCCTAAGGCTATGTTATTTACTGTAGTAGAGGCTCGACAGACTCAGTGACAGTCCCAGCGCCGCGGCAGCTGACACAGACTGCAGCCGTCCGCATTGGCGGACGTTATAATTCTATTTAATCAAAACATT
Source organism: Escarpia spicata (assembly GCA_963995525.1). Taxonomy (NCBI): domain Eukaryota; kingdom Metazoa; phylum Annelida; class Polychaeta; order Sabellida; family Siboglinidae; genus Escarpia; species Escarpia spicata. The sequence goes on from OZ023211.1 coordinate 62,457,551, forward strand.
ACTCGGCTGACTGCATTGGGAAGCAGGGTAAATAAACAGTGCATACGCTTCCTACACTTATAAAAATAGCTGTCAATATACATTTGTCTACAAATTGCTTATTTACAATGTCATTGCTTGAATCAACTCACCTCGAAATCAGACATGTTAGCTGTGTGTGTGACGTCAACGGTCTGTGTGTGGTTCACTGCATGTGCATGAATATTCATTATACTCGAGCTGCAGAATTAATCATCCACGTGGCAACAAGCTCAAAATGATTTGCGTAAACACAACTGTTTTTCGGCTTTTTGTGCAGATAACACTCAAATTATGCATAAACATGCTATACATAAGTAGCAGAGAAAGTACTTATGGGAAATTAATATATTTTGATACAGTACACCTCGAATGTATATTAGCTTATAAGAATCCCTTTAAACTTAATAAAGTGTTTTTTTATTCTACAGAAACATAATTGATTTTGTTGACATAATATGCTAAGATATTGCAATTTTTACTTGGTTATCCCAAACAATGGCATGCCCTTCCACTGCAGGCATAAAGTCTGATTGTTTATACCTGTATCATGTAATCTTGTTATAATTTGAACTATCTTTTCTAACATGTTTATTACCTGTAAAATTATATTCCATCTGTCTGCAGTATAAACAAATTTCACTAGTCGATCCCGTCAACACCTTTGATGCTTTGTTGCACAGAAATGTTTATGAGTTTAGAAAACGGGTATGTATGTAACATTGGCAATGACTGTACTTGTACATGTGGACTAGTAGGGCAAAAACACTTTATGATGTAAAAGTATGATTTTCACATTCTATTTGTACATACTTATTAAACTATTTCTTATACTTTTTATAATTAAGTATAAACAAATGATGTGGAAGTCATATAGATGTACTGGAAATGATGAAGACTACAACAATTATAAAGAAGCACTTAACCAAGCTACAGCTGAAATTAGAAATTCAAAGAGAAGCTATGAACAACAATTAGCTAGTAATATAAAACATGACAGCAAGAGTTTTTATGCGTATGTTCGAAGCAAACAGAAAGTTCAAGATAAGGTCGGTCCTCTAGAAGATAGTGCTGAAAATATAATATCAAAGGGATTCTTAATGGCAGAAGACCTGAATGAGTACTTTAGTTCAGTGTTTACCAGGGAAGATATTAGTTCACTGCCAATACCAGAGGCTAAGTTCAAGGGGGCAGATTCAGACTATTTAGGACAATTAATTGTAACCCCGGAAATGGTAGCTAAGAAAATAAGGGCTATGAAGGATAATAAATCACCTGGAGTGGATGGTATTCCACCCAAACTACTATTGGAAATTGTAGAACAAATTAGCATACCACTTGCAACAGTTTTCAACTTGTCATTAGAAGAGGGAGTGGTTCCTTTAGAATGGAAAGAAGCAAACATTATACCGTTATTCAAAAAAGGTTCGAGAAACAAGTCAGAGAACTATAGACCAGTGAGTTTAACATCAGTGATTTGTAAATTATTAGAAAGACTAATTAAAGATCACATGGTGGATTTTCTTGTTAAACAAAACTTAATAAACCCATCTCAACATGGTTTTTTTAAAGCGAGGTCATGCTTAACAAATATGTTATGTTTTTTGGAAGACATCACTAAGTGGGTAGATGAGGGATCACCAGTAGATATCGTCTACTTAGATTTTCAAAAAGCTTTTGACAAAGTACCACATCAAAGATTACTGCTTAAACTAAAGGCCCATGGCATAGGAAATGGTATAATAAACTGGATAGAACAATGGCTGATTGACAGAAGACAACGTGTAGTAGTTGATGGGGAGGCTTCAAACTGGAAATCGGTATTGAGTGGGGTACCACAGGGATCAGTATTAGGTCCTATATTATTCTTAGTATACATCAACGATTTGGATGATGAAATAACAAGCAAGGTGTTGAAATTTGCGGATGATACAAAAGTGTTTAGAAGGATTAAAAGTGATGGAGATAGGCAGCATTTACAAGATGATCTTGACAGGTTGATCAAATGGTCTGAAAAATGGCAAATGATGTTCAATTTTGGGAAATGTAAATGCCTCCACATAGGACATGGGAACGAAGAAATAGAATATACAATGGGGGGTACTGTACTAAGTACTACTGTAATTGAAAAGGACTTAGGGTTAACCATTAGTGCTGATATGAAGATTTCAGAGCAGTGCGGAATTGCAGCTTCAAAGGGAAATCAAATCCTTGGATTAATTAGGCGAAACATAACATATAAGGAAAAAGAGCTAATAATACCGCTGTACAAAACAATAGTTAGGCCTCATTTAGAATATTGTATTCAAGCGTGGAGGCCATATCGCAGGAAGGACATAGATATGCTAGAAAGAGTGCAGAGGAGAGCAACTAAAATGATACAAAATCTGAGGGATCTTAGTTACAAAATACGCTAAAAAAATGCGGTTTAACAACACTAGAGACCAGGAGATTGAGAGGAGATCAGATGGAAGTGTTTAAAATATTGAGGGGTTATGAAAATATTGATAGAAATATGTTTTTCTCAGTTAAGAAAGATAGAAGGACTAGAGGACATGATCTTGCATTAGCAAAGGAGCAGAGTAGATTGGATATAAGAAAGTTTTCATTTTCACAAAGGACTGTAAATGAATGGAACAGATTACCTGCTGATTGTGTGGGTGCTAGTAGTGTGAATATGTTTAAAAATAAAATCGACACATACCTCAGACGGGCGGGATACACATAGATAAAAGGGTCGGACTCTCGATAAGCCAAGGGCTTCCTTGTCCACCTGCTACCTAGAGTTAATTCTCTGGGTGGCAATCTTGTTAAATCTTGTTAAATCTAATTTACGTTTATAACTTTTTAACTTATTTATATTTTTATCTTATCTACTTTTTAAACTTATATACTTTTGTATACCTATTGTTATGTACGAGTATGTTTTTACCTGAAATAAACGTGTTCATATCCTTTAGACAACAAGTAATAAACTTACTTTGGAGCAAATGTTGAAACATGTGACGTTTCGACCCGTCTACAGTGGATCTTGTTCACAGACTTATGTAATGTCACATGAACAAGATCATTATCAATGATGTCATGTCACACGAACAAGAACATCATCACTGATGTCATGTCGCATGAACAAGATCATCATCTCTGTTGTCATGTCACATGAACAAGATCACTATCACTGATGTCATGTCACATGAACAATATCATCATCACTGATATCATGTCACATGAACAAGATCATTATCAATGATGTTGTCATTATCAATGATGCTGTCCAATGGAATCTTGGAGCCATGAACAATATATTCCATATGTTCGTATTCATTACCTATGTTGAGGCAGTTTGACTTGACTGTGCAGGCCTGAGCCTGGAGAAGCTACCTCCTCTCACGAGCACCAAAGATACAGAGACGAGAGACAGCCAGATTCTGCACTGCTTCGAGATGGCAGGAGACATCTGTCTGCTTCAGCTCCAAGACAGACAGGAGAAATTCTTCAAGACACCGTCTCAGTCGTCTGTCACCAACGTGTCTCCATCTGGGAATATCTGGTGCCTGGCTGATGGCGACTCAGGCACTGTCAGTCCATTTGTGGAGAACGCCATTCAGCGGTCACCGATACTATACATACGGAATGGGTGAGTCATGTCGCCACCCTAACTATGGTCCTCTTGTGTGGTTTTGTAATTGTTGTGGCGCTCAATGTCAAGTAAAAATAAACATGTTTTTAGCCAGCAATGTATATAATGTTTATTTATTTTATTTATTTATTTATTCATTCATTTTATCTGCTGTTTTATTGAATGTTTTCGTATGATGCAAACATGTCTGTTCTACCCAAAACAAATTTCTCGGCTGAGACAATAAAGAATATCTTATCTAAAGAATTCTTGTAAATGAACATTGGCACACAAAGTTAGGTGACGTTGTAATGTTGTGATGCTGTTGTAAAGGCAAACCAGTTATATTTCCATGTTATGAAATTTTGTTTACACTGTCATCTATTTTTGGCATTACCTGGGAAATAGCTAAGTGATACCACAACATATTAAAGTTTAATTGTGATATTTTATGAGATAGTACCTTTTACACTAAATAAACATTCTATAAAAAAATCTGAAATTCCTGTACAATAGTTTGTTTTGAAAGTTCTAAGCGCATAACAACATCCATCTTTCTCCTTGGTATATTACGTTAATTTGGTTTCAGTGAAATTGCCAAAGGTGTTGGCAGATTCCGAGACTTGTTACAGGCCGTGGAATTAAGAGGTTTGCATGGACTGCGACAGGTGAGTTTTACTTGGAGTCAGTACATATTTGTTATATGACATACCAAATCAGCATGTGCAGGATTTGGATTAATTCCCTACTCTTTTCTCGTTATAAAGCCAACATTCCTGAGTGCATGCATATGTGCATTTGTGTGTATTCTGTGTGTCTATTTTATGTGTGTGTTTAGTGTGTGTGCATGCTAGCATGCATGCGTGTGTGTGTTGGTATCTGTTTGTGAGTGTTTGGTGCATGCATACATGCGTGCGTGTGTGTGTGCGTGCATGTGTCCATATCATCCTTGTGAGCTGGGGTGCTGTTTATTACATCAGTCTCAATACCCCTGCCATATCACCCTGCTAATATGCTGAAGTTAAGCTGATCCAGTAATCTTGTAGGATATCTCCCAGGTGTAGTGAAAGTGTAGTAAATTACCCCCCATGGCTTGCGAGGATGGTCCATGTGAGTGTGTGTGCATGCATATCAGGTGGCATGTCGATGTTAGTGTATGTGCATGCAATGTACAAGTTCTACCCGTGAGTCTGTTTCTTCCAACTACTGATACAGGACTGAGGCCTACTGTAATGTGTCATGTACCAGTTGTATGAGTGAGTCTGTTTCCTCCAACTACTGACACAGGACTGAGGCCTACTGTAATGTGTCATGTACCAGTTGTATGAGTGAGTCTGTTTCCTCCAACTACTGACACAGGACTGAGGCCTACTGTAATGTGTCATGTACCAGTTGTGTGAGTGAGTCTGTTTCCTCCAACTACTGACACAGGACTGAGGCGTAATGTTATGTGTCATGTACCAGTTGTGTGAGTGAGTCTGTTTCCTCCAACTACTGACACAGGACTGAGGCCTACTGTAATGTGTCATGTACCAGTTGTGTGAGTGGTTCTGTTTCCTCCAACTACTGACAAAGGACTGAGGCGTAATGTTATGTGTCATGTACCAGTTGTGTGAGTGAGTCTGTTTCACCCAGCTGCTGGCGCGGGAACTAGCAGAGGTGTTGCTGCGAGGGATGTGTGACGCCACTTACAACCCCATCAAGGTTAGCACTAAGTCAAACTCCGTCTCACCGACTCGCAAACTGAAGCCAAAGAAATACTCGGGTGACTGGTAAGTGCAGGTCTTTGGTGTGATTTGGTGAATTGCTAATGTCTGATTGGTTGTGTTATCCATCTATATTTTGGAACACTGAAGCAATGGAATTAATCTGGAATTAACTCCATGTCACGTTAAAATCATCTGAAACTATATCCACCTTTTGTAAAAAGCTCAAGACTTATTTGTTTGAAATCTGCATTATCACCCTAACCTGCAGTGGCCCCTGGCTCTAATGATGACTCTTGAGTATCATTGTTTATGATTTTGTCTTACAATTCTTGTGTGTTGCGCCTCAGCTCAGATTCATGGGGATATAGGTAGGTCACTCATCAAGCATTTGTTTAACCTTGCCAATTCATACTGCAGTGCAGACAGAGTGCACAAAAGAATGTTTTTTGTTAAAATGAAACCCGTTATCATGCTTAAGGTAATGCATTTTAACATCCTTGTCAAAGTTAATCTGTCCTTTCTGTACGCAGCCTATTTGTACCAAGGAACAGAGATGAAGAAGTCCTTTTGTTACTACTCATCTCGGAGTCCATAGTAAGTCTTGTTCTTTAGTATCACTCTATAATGCCACTCTATAATGCCACTCTATTTCCACTCCTGCAGCTGTACCACAGATTACATCTGTTGATGTCTTCCGAGTTGAAGTTGAAAATATATAACATATTTGTGAATAACGTATCAATTTGCTTGGATATCATCTGTCATGCACACATAATATACTTGCCTTGTTGGCATTATTCTTTTCAGAGCACATCAAATTTTTTTGTATTAATTTTGTTCTTGTTTAAGCGGTTTGTCCATATTTAGTCAAACACTTTAAATCATTACATCAACTGCAGTCCAAAACTTACGGTACACAAAAATAATTCACATAACACTGTACATATATTTATGCTTGCGAGTGAGTCCTGTTGAAATTTATTTTGCATTTGCAGGCAGCACGTGATGTTGTATTGAATCGGTCACAAGAACACACTCAGGTTCGCCAGCACACTCTACGCACAACTATCTCTGTGTACGACCTGCTTACGATTGTGCTCGTCAGATACGGCCAGTTCGGGATGCTATCAGAGGTGAGGGTAATTGATGTTAACCCTTTAGAGCCACGTCATTAGAGCTCTCCGAATCCCCGCAGTGCATGCACAAAATCACCAAGATCTGAGTGCACATAGTTTATTGCATTTAATTTTGTTGTCCTTTGTTTATCGTAACGATAATAGAATTCCACACAACACTGAATATACTAATTAACGTATAAAATAAATGTGCGAAACGTGATATGCTGTGTCAGGGTGTATCTGCATAGAAAGCTACACACATCTACAAACTCTTTATCAGTTGATGTTTTCAAACAGCATCCATTCAAAAACTTCCAATTCAAAACCATATGAAAAATACCCCAAACGCACAGCAGATACACTAAGGAATCCAGTGACACAAGTTACGTAAGTATCCAAAAGATGACGCCACCTCCAAGTGTTGTCAAAGCTAAACCACGCGTTCGGTTCCTTGGGGAAGCAGGCATCCAAATGCTTTTGGGCGCTCAAATTCTAAATGGTTAATGGTGGAAATTGACAGACTCTTATTCCCGCCAAGGAAAAATTAAATAATAAGAAGAATAAGTAATGTTGTTATACTACGTCCCTTAATCCCTGTAGATGAACAGATAGTATGGAAATATGGATAAATCCATTGAAAGGTGCTTAAAATATATTTACATGCCAAATATTGATGTTATGTCAATGATAATAAAATTCAAATAGGTGAGAAGAGACAAAATAAAAAATATATTTAATGATAATAAATATATCTAATGATAGTTAGTAGGTAAACACATAGTAAATACGGATATCAATATAATGTAATAGAATTGTTAGATAAACTGAGTAGGTAAAAAAAGCAGGTAGCTGTGTTGCATATGCTACACTGAAGAGATGGGTCATTTAAAGGTCACAAGGCAAGAAATGATTTTCATCTCAGTAGAAAGTGTGTTCTATAGTTCGTTGTGTCATTGCACATACAGTTCATTGGTTTAGCCAAACACAACACTTGAGGAACTCATTGTTCGTGGAGTGGGTCGGTGATGTAGAGATGGTACAAAAACGTGATACAATTAAATATTCTGTCTGTTAAATAAAAAGTACTCCACTTGAATTTGTTTGGAAAATTCGTTAGGCAATACAGGTGTAGTAATCAGATCAAATGTATTGATACAATAAACACATATCAATGCGTTTTATCCATGAATAAATGCCTTTATTTTGTGAAATGTTTCAGACATTTGAGCGAGCAATGAGGTTCTCCTTTGAAGAGTTCCACATCTGGTATCAGTTTGGGCTGTCTCTCATGTGCTTCCAGAAGGTGGGTACTTCTACGTCACACTTCACATGACATCCGTATGTCACACTATCCCTTACATCACGTCATCCCTTATGTCATGTCACCCCTTATGTCATGTCACCCCTTACGTCATGTCACCCCTTACGTCACATCATCTCATACAGCACACCATTCCTTACATCACATCACCCCTTGCATCATGTCATCCCTTATACATGTGGTCCCCTATGTTACATCATCCCTTATGTCACATCATCCCTTGTGTCACACCATCCCTTGTGTCACATCATCCCTTATGTCACATCATCCCTTATGTCACATCATCCCTTATGTCACATCATCCCTTATGTTACATCATCCCTTATGTCACATCATCCCTTGTGTCACATCATCCCTTGTGTCACACCATCCCTTGTGTCACATCATCCCTTATGTCACATCATCCCTTGTGGCACATCATCCCTTATGTCTCATCATCCCTTGTGTCACATCATCCCTTATGTCACATCATCCCTTGTGTCACATCATCCCTTGTGTCACATCATCATGTGTGTCACACCATCCCTTGTGTCACACCATCCCTTGTGTCACATCATCCCTTGTGTCACATCATCGCTTGTGTCACATCATCCCTTTTGTCACATCATCCCATATGTCACATCATTTCTTGCATCACATGACCCCTTTTATCATGTCATCCCTTTTGTCATGTCATCCTTACATCACATCATACCTTATGTCACATCATCCTTTACATCACTTCATCCCTTACATCACTTCATCCCTTACATCATGTCACTCCTTACATCATGTCATCCCTTACGTCATGTCATCCCTTACGTCATGTCATCCCTTACGTCATGTCATCCCTTACGTCATGTCATCCCTTTTATCATGTCATCCTTACGTCACATCATACCTTATGTCACATCATCCCTTACGTCACTTCATCCCTTACATCATGTCACTCCTTACATCATGTCATCCCCTACGTCATGTCATCCCCTACGTCATGTCATCCCTTACGTCATGTCATCCCCTGCGTCATGTCATCCCCTGCATCATGTCATCCCTTGCGTCATGTCATCCCCTGCGTCATGTCATCCCCTGCGTCATGTCATCCCTTACGTCATGTCATCCCCTACGTCATGTCATCCCTTACATCATGTCATCCCCTGCATCATGTCATCCCTTACGTCATGTCATCCCCTGCATCATGTTATTCCTCACATCACATCTTCCCTTACAAGGCAAGTGAGAGTCGACAAAGTGAGATTACATTGACAGCAGCAGTTATAATTCAACTGAACAGAATGGCTGTGCAAACTGCATTAAGGCAAACATTGTTATTTTAGATACAATTCATTTTCTATCTGGAAAAAGTGACATGCAGAGACGTAACTGAAGGATGGCACCTGTAGACGGGTGTAACACTTGACCACTCAGCTGGTTGTTTCATTGTGAAGCTGGGGTGTTGCAGTACTCGCAGGCTGTCCTTGTACTCAAGGAATGCATGCATCTGGAGCCAGGCAATGCTGTTGTTCCCCTTCTCATTGCCAAGGTCTGCTACGAACACCTACACATGGTCAGTCTGAATTCTTTCTATGTCCATCGTACCACTCGAAGATCAGGTTGTGTAAATAAACATATACCTTCCTTCAAGTTTGCAATTTAGCAAGACTAAAAACTAGTTATTTTATGATTCACATGTGAAATTCTTTACACGTCATTAATGTAGGTGAACGCCATCGCAGCTTTCTCTTACCACAGATTATATCTTCATAGTTGTCTCTTGCAGAACTCTCGTAACATTATTGTATGATAATGTTTACCGTGTGATTTTGAAGCAGTCACCTGTCCTCAAATACGTAAAACTGGAGTACATATATTTTTTTGTTCCTTAGTGCAAGTATTTTCAGTATCAATGTCCATTTTTCATGCAGTCTGTTGCAATTTTGTTCAGTCTTGTGCTGCCTAAACTGCTTTCTCCTGGTATTGTTGATGTTAAGCCAGTTTTCAAGTTTCAGCTTCACAATGATACTTGTGGCAACCATGTAAGTCAAATTGTTGAAAAGTTATGGTGGTTGAAATGGCCCACCAGAACAAGTTTTGAGATGGTAAACATCAAAGTTAGGTTTTTGCATTTCAAATCATATGCCATTCAATCCAGAACACACATCAACAATTTTATAACTGTAAGTTAATAATTCAAAATTGCGTTATTCAAACTGGTAATATATTGTTTGGTTTCACACAAAAATATAAATCGATACTTTCACTCCTACAGATGGTATTTTTCCTCAGTTTGGTGAAATGTGACCTGCAACAGCGAACTAGCTATTAAGTGGCACAGGCCTATTCTGCACATGAACCAAAAATAGCTGTCTTGATCATGTTCCATCAACTAATAAAATACTAAATGTGTGGGAATAACTAAAACAATTTTTCTCAAAACACCCCTTTAAAAACTTTGTTTCATTTTTTGCAATATATCAAAAACTACTAAAGATATTTCAACCAATGAGATATCATTTTAAAGCCCATGATCTTCGGAATCAAAAAAGTTAATACTGTATTTTACACTAGCAAGAATTAAACTTATATTGGTGCTATAGTTGAAACTTGCAACATTGAACAATATCTTCCATATGTATTTTACAACGTTGCAACTTAATGCCCGCTTTGCTGTGCAGGACACATATGTTCTTAGCTGTGACATCACCTTGCAGTGGGACGAGGGTATCGAGGCTTCAAGTCAGGCCATGAAGTGTACCAGCGATAGACAACTACTGGCCAAGAGCTACATACTGCATGGAGTCGGCTTCTGTCTGAAGGCAGAAGACACCCATCTGGAGACAAGTCGACGTGAGTTCCACGGCAAGGCCCTCGAGTTCTTCCTCAAGTAAGTCTCGTTGTTGTCATGCACAACCTTTCTCTGACTCTCTACCCCTCTAATTACTTACTTACCTATCCTCTTCATTCCCTGTGACACTCCCGGCTTCCACAAGATCATCAGTCCCCTCTGTCATGACCTCTCCTTGCTACTGTGCTCCAGGTCAGCCCAGTCCCCTCTGTCATGGCCTCTCCTTACTACTGTGCTCCAGGTCAGCCCAGTCCCCTCTGTCATGGCCTCTCCTTGCTACTGTGCTCCAGGTCAGCCCAGTCCCCTCTGTCATGGCCTCTCCTTGCTACTGTGCTCCAGGTCAGCCCAGTCCCCTCTGTCATGGCCTCTCCTTGCTACTGTGTTCCAGGTCAGCTCAGAAGTCTTCAGTTCTTCTATTGTTCGTCGCCAAGTTTTATTTCGTCTCTAATTATGCTGTAAAACTTTCTCCCAACACAAGATTGGATGTTTCTGTGTGTCATCCAATAGTAAGACCGACTCCATTTGGCTCTTTGATCTCTAATGTTCCAGTGTTGTCCTCTTTGAATGGTACATAAGGCTCCTGCTGATTCCCTCTATGATGGCCTTGCCTTGCTGCAGCTACCTCCAATATACTTGTTCTACCTGCTCGTTCCCTGCTGTACAGGGCTGAGGGTCAGGTACAGTATTGCCAAACCACTCGCAGTGTTCTTTCTTTCCAAAGTTTTCTATCCTTGCCCCCTTCTCTCCATCTTTGATCCTCCCCAGTCTTCTCGTGTCCTTCATCACACAGTCCTCCTGTCTCTGCTGTGGCCTTCCCCTTTCCATGCATCCTTGATATTTCTCCACCTCTGCTCGTTGCTAGTTTTCCTGGATCCATACTTACAAAGTGGCCTGCCCATCTCATCCGACTTCTCACCAATCCTCCTGTTAGTATTAGGCTGCTTTGTATCCCAACCTCTTTCCTTAGGCTGTTCATCCTTCTTCCATCTACCCTCTTTGTTCTAGTTATTGTGCCTTTTCCCTACCCCTATCTACACTTCCATTCCATGTTTCAATGTCCTGTCATAAGAGAATGTGACAAACTCCATTTGGCATACTTCATAAGGCATTGGTATTGCAGGAGGCAAGTTCTGCTCTTCAGTTGGCCTTTCTGTTGGCATATCACCGTATTGCTACTAATGGTATAATATTCTCACTGATGATAGCTATGTTCATAGCTCAAGTTGCTGTGATTTAATTGGTATTTTGGAAAAACTACAAATTAACTTATTTTGCCGCCACTACCTGCCTTGATGCAGACACTTCGTTTCCATGTATTAGTGACATTGCTTTACATTTTATTGTGCTGGTTATATTTATTTATTTATTGTATTAAAATATATTTTAACATGCACTATTTTATGCATTAGGTTCTCCCCAGAATATTTCAGCATTTAATCATCACATGTTTTAATCATTAGGCAATGCATAGCGCTTTCATTGCTAAACGTTTAACCAAAAACACTTTATGTGAAGTACTGGCATTATTATTTACTGCTGCTGACTGCTTTGTTAGGACACATAGGTTGCAGTCTTGATGGTGAGAGATGTCCACTTGATGATGGCAGAAATCGACAGACTAAAAATGCAAAATTTTATTATTATAATAAAACGCGGAGTTATTTTTTAACACACCCCTTAATCCTTGTAGATGAACTGATTGCAAGTAAATGTGGATAAAACCATTCGATGGTGCTTAAAATACAATTACATGCAAAATATTAATGTTATGTAAATGGTATTAAATTAATTCAAATCAATCCGAATAGTTTAGATAAAAAATCAGTTACATAATGATAATAAATCTAGATATAATGATAATTAGTAAGTTAAACTCATGTAGTAAATATGGCTATAAATATATATATATGCAAAAGGTAATAACAATTTAAAATAAACTGAGTAAGTAAACATAACTGGTGGCTATGTTGCTTGATAACTTAGAGTTACACTGACCACCACGTTCTGTTGAAGGGCTGTGTCACTGGATGGGAGTGACCATCTCTCCCTCTTCTATGTCGCACTTCTCCGGGCACTGCTCCGACAGGTGAGACATGTGTCACATGACTAGTCACGTGATGGTAGTCATGTGCTAACCCATGGCACTTGAAATGACCCAGCATGATTCAAGCCACCTAATATAATGCTTCCGACATGACTCATGCCATTTAATATGACACTCTTGACATGACCCACATCACTTAACATGACTCTTGAAGTATTCAGTCATGACTTGTGCCCCATGACATGACCCACGCCAATTGTATGTTTTTTGTTCTGTTGCTGTCCACACTATATTACTAAGCAATGGTTTTAAATTCTTTATGTCACAGATAAATATTATGTACGTTAACATAATCTTTATTCCCAGTAGTACATCAATTCTGTTTGTCATCACAGCTAAACACAGATGAGCAGAAAGGAATCAAGCCCAACATCAGGCAAAGAAAACTGACAATATACAGAAACGCATACACAAAAACAAAACAGTATACATACGAACATGGAGATGGCTGAACTTGCTAAGCTGCAGCTTAATACAATGATATGACATGTTGCATGGTCGTGTATGATGCCAGGGCAACAGGCCAAGGGTACTACAATATTCCCCGTGAAGTCTGCTTATTGTTGACAGCATCTTACACATGTAGACAAGCTTCTTCACGTTTACTGAACTTACACCTTATAGCATAAGGTGACCCATCAGAGTGTCCTCCATGAAGATATATACCCCCCATTAACATGTCTGCACTTGTCTAACAAGACAGTCATAATGTAATGGTGAAGCTGTAACATTGCCTCCTGCGCTCTGCCTCTGTGTATCACACTGACTGTTACAGTATCTGGCTGTATATTTTAGAGTCACTGTAACAAAGCCAGACAGCATCCACAGACATGTCAGTTTCAGGAAACTTTTGTACGTTTGTATACCAGAACTTATCAAGGGGCTAATCTTGAACAACACTGACAAGTCTCTGGATGAGCATGTACACATCTGTATTGAGGCTGTTGTCAACTGGTGTGTTCCTTGCTAAGAAAGCTGGTAGCACGGAGACTGTTTGACCAGTTAACTTTTAACTAGTTTACAATGTTTATTTTATAACCTATTTAATTTATGCAGTTTTATGTGAAGCCCACAACTGCAATTCATGTTAAACGTGCTCACTCAGGTTAGTCTCCTACATTGTTCAGATATCCCCTGGAGCCGGAGAACATCTGTTTCACCACGTTTTGTTCCTAACACCATTGGCAAACGTTAATTCTCTGTAGTTACATCAAAAATTTGGAATCAACTCCCTATCACTTTAAAATCATCATAAACTATAGCTTCCTTTTGTAAAAACTCAAGACTGTATTCCCACCCTACCCTTTAGCTTTGATTTAATGATGACCCTTGCTCATCTCTGTTCACAATTCTGCCTAATAATTCTTGTATGTTGCGCCTCTAAGCTCATATTCCTGGGGATATAGGCGCAATAGAAGTTACCTTATTATAATTATTATGCATACAGATCCCTGAAGCATTGAAGTATGTGAAGAAGGCTCTTGGTCTGCGGAGTGACCACCTGCAGTCCCTTCAGCTCCTCGCTCTGCTGCTGACCGCCAACAAGTCCTACACTCAAGCCTACGACCTCATATTGACTGCCATCGCAGAGTACCCTGACCACTTCAGGTGAGTGGACGGTGGTCAAGACGACTTCTGTATGCAACATGATTTTCACTGTGGTTGTCCAGTGATTACTAATGCCTCACACTGTACCTCACTTCCAATTCCACCCTGCGTATAGTGTGACACCAACCCATGTCTAGTGACATCCACAACCAGCTATAACCAGTCTCCTGTCTATGTCAGTCTCCTGTCTGCTTCAGTCTCCTGTCTACTTCAGTCTCCTGTCTACTTCAGTCTTCTACTTCAGTCTCCTGTCTACTTCAGTCTCCTGTCTGCTTCAGTCTCCTGTCTGCTTCAGTCTCCTGTCTGCTTCAGTCTGCTATCAGCTTCAGTCTCCTGTCTGCTTCAGTCTCCTGTCTGCTTCAGTCTCCTGTCTGCTTCAGTCTCCTGTCTACTTCAGTCTCCTGTCTATGTCAGTCTCCTGTCTACTTCAGTCTCCTGTCTACTTCAGTCTTCTACTTCAGTCTCCTGTCTACTTCAGTCTCCTGTCTACTTCAGTCTCCTGTCTGCTTCAGTCTCCTGTCTGCTTCTGTCTCCTGTCTACTTCAGTCTGCTGTCTGCTCCAGTCTCCTGTCTGCTCCAGTCTCCTGTCTGTTCCAGTCTCCTGTCTGCTCCAGTCTCCTGTCTGCTCCAGTCTGCTCCAGTCTCCTGTCTGCTCCAGTCTCCTGTCTGCTCCAGTCTCCTGTCTGCTCCAGACTCCTGTCTGCTCCAGTCTCCTGTCTGCTCCAGTCTCCTGTCTGCTCCAGTCTCCTGTCTGCTTCAGTCTCCTATCTGCTTCAGCCTGCTGTTCATTCGGTGCAAGTTGGAGCGGGAACTCCACGGAGTGGAGCCGGCGCTCCAGACCTGCAGACACATGCTGCAACTGTGGAAGTCAATCTTCGAACCCAGTCTGGAAAGGTTAGTTACCCCACAACACTGTCCTCCCTTTGACCCCTGTTGTGTCCTCTTGACGAGTCATTTGCACATTACACATCTATTTACTATGTGTATTTCACTGCCAACACTTACCTTGACTGATGTTTTAACCCGTATTTGTCGTATTCATTTTAACTTAACTAATTGATGTCCACATTTATTTTAGTTTCTTTATTTATCTTAGGTTATTATAATAGTATAACCTAATTAATTATATAATTTTTGTATTGATATTCTACTAGTTTTGCTATGGTCCATATTTACATAATTAATCCATGTTATATTTATTTTAACAACTATTATTATTATTTCCTAACAACATATTTTAGATAATTTCATAATAATCTTAATAATAGTCTAATAATCTATGATATAACAAGTATTGTCTTTATAACCACACATGATTTTTATTTTCTATGTGTGTAAAGTGCTGTGAACTACATTGTATGTAGCGTTTTATAAAATAAATATTATATTATTGTTTGCACTTATAGCTAGCTACCTTCTGGTATCTCGTCCACTCTCGGCTGTCCACCCCTGCCCTTTTAAGGTCCCAAACTCGGGCACCTAAACATAATGTGGCACTAATAAAATACATGGCACTCAAAGATAATGCGTATCAACATTGTTATGATTTGCATTATAATTATTTTAAAAATCATTTATAGGGCATAACAGCTGCGATCCATTTGTCAGTAAAACATGATTCGGTCATATATACGAGAATCTAGAAAACATTTTGACGGTTTCGTTATTCATATGGTCACTAGATAAATGTTATTGTATACATGATTATCTTTCAAGAAACTTATGTGTATTCAGTTTGAATAATTCAGCTGCAATCTTTTGTGTCTGTAGTCTGTCTTCGCTGTAGAGAGAATGTGAAGTAGCTGACCTTTTTGGAACAACAGCAGCAGGTTTCTTCGGATGTATGTAGATTATAATACATTCCAGTGTCGAATATTAACATTCCAAGATACCAGAACGTGAAGCATTTCAACAGATCTATTGTTTGCAGCGAACAGCGAGGCACTGGTCTCATTGACAAGGCCCTTAGTAATCCGTACAGTCTTCTCCACCTCCAGTTTGGAGAGCTCAGTGACCGAGACTCAAGTAAGTATCACTGTTCTCATGCAGTCGCCATAATGATAATAATCTATTTTCAATGCAATAGTAATTGTTGCTCTCTGCGACCGTGAAAAGGTGCTTAAAACCCTAACTTTTACAGACGGCATCAACTAGTTAAAATTATTTAATTCAGGACCATACATGCTAACCATGGGCCGTGCAGGTAGACTAGTAGCAGACACTTAACAAACACAATGTATCTTATAATACAAAAAAGGCTTGTTCAGAATGCACACAGTTTCCTATGTCCATGAGAATGTCACATTTAAAAAACTCTGTAAAAGTTATATTGGCATATTTAACAGGACGTAATAGGTCACTTGTTCCATTTTCTCAAGCACTGTTATAATTATATATTAACATTGGAGAATTGTAAGTGTATCTCCTTACTGGTGCCGATTGCCACTCATCTCTTTCTAGCTTAATTCGCTTCCTTGGAAGCCTCTGTTCTTCCAACTGATGGTGTATTTGAAAAACACAAAGATGGTTTTTTTTTTTTTCAGTGTTTGTTAGCCATTCCACAGGCGTGCCAATGTGGCGTTATTTTGAAACTGTTCTCTACCATGCCGTGCCATGCTTGGTGACAGCAGAAATTTAATGGAACATAGGAAGAAGGTTCAGTTCAAAATACCGTATTGGTAAATGATGATAACTGCAGCCCTGGGTTTGTTGCTTCACGGGTGGGCATAATCTGGTGTATGTTAGTTGTATAACAGAAGTGAAAAATGATCAGGTGATCAGTATTAAAACAAGGTGCACAACATGCATATAAATGTTGCGTCACTTGTTTGCCGCCCAGTTTCTGTAAAGTATAGGTAAGAGATCACCGAAACGGGTCTGATTCCGCAGGTTCTGTGAGAGCCGAATCGCTAGCGGCGTCTCGCATCGAGCAAGCATTATCAGGAGTGGCATCCTCCTTAGGCAGTAGTCTGCAGCCAAAGCAAGGACCGCAGCAAATGTGGAGCATTCAGACACAGATCTGGCTCGAGTTGGGTGTGTATTGTTTGTTGTTGTTTGGGCCAGTTTCACAAAGCATTCGCACCGTAGGAAGGTTGAAATGAGAACTTCTGGCACAGATTACTTATCTCAAGACAACTGTAGAAGATACACAGAGCATTGCAAACAATTGTACATAACTACGTAAAGTTCCTTTCTACGAAAGAAGGTTCTTACATATGAATGCTTCGTGAAACTAGCTAAATTGTAATGGAAGAATAAGAAGAAAATCATGTACAGATTTTGTTATTCATATTGCAAAAGAATTTTTTTTACAAGTACACTTGAACCTGGCTTTGCAGTAATTCAGCCACTTCAGTATTATGGCCACAGCTGCCACCTTGGTTGTACACTTGTATGGCCGACTTGGTAGATAACCACCTTGGTTGTACACTTGTGTGGCCACCTTGGTAGATGTCCACCTTGGTTGTACACTTGTGTGGCCGCCTTGGTAGATAACCACCTTGGTTGTACACTTGTATGGCCACCTTGGTAGATAACCACCTTGGTTGTACACTTGTGTGACTGCTTTGGTAGATAACCACCTTGGTTATACACTTGTGTGACTGCCTTGGTAGATAACCACCTTGTTTGTGCACTTGTATGGCCGTCTTGGTTGAGAATACCTTAATAGTGAGGTAGGGTGACCTTAATAGTGAGGTAGGGTGACCTTAATAGTGAGGTAGGGTAACCTTAATAGTGAGGTATGTTGACCTTAATAGTGAGGTTTACTGCATTAAAACGAAAATTAAATTTGCAAGCATATTTTCGCAAGACTTGATTTATACAACACTTTAATTCATCTTTATTCAATAAAATGTCTTTCAAACATATTCAGCATGACACATGCCAAACAACAATGATTCATTGTACCTTGGCACACAAGTATCTCCAGTCAGGCGAAGCTGAAGAGTCAATGTTATTGCACAGAGCATTTCTGAAATAAGGTACAGTGTGTATAATGAAGTCAGATAAAGAGAAGTGTTTTATTTATTTTGTGTTATTTCCTTCAGCTGACCTATACATAAGCGTGGACAAGCTGGACTCAGCACATGCATGTATACAGGAGGCAAACAGCATCTTCCCCATCTCTCACATGGTCTCCTACATGGTGAGTGCTTGTCTTCTTGTCATAAGTTACTAAAGTCTGTAGTTCTAAATGTAGGATGCATTCTAAAAGATGCCTACTGCCCAAACTGTTTTTACAACCATTGACATAACTGTACTGTAGCCAATTTATACTTTTACATTATTATAACGTAACCAATTTATACTGTTTTTTTAAATACTTTTAATACTTTAAAAAACTTTTAAATTTATACTTGTTATGCTTTCTATATCACATAGATACATGTTTATGTAATTATTTCTTTATTTTGTTTACTTGTAACTTATTTTTTAAACTTTATAAATATTACCCTGTTTATATTTTAACTTATTTACTTTTTTAATTTATGTAATGCCTATTAGTATGTACCGGTTTATGGGTTTTGTACCTGAAATAAACATATTCATGTATGATCTCTGTGTCATAGCCATTTGTGTTCTGTTACACACCTGTCAGTTGGTCACTTGTAAATTGTATATTGTCACACAGCAAGTAACTTTCACCTTCATGTTCTTCACGTGAGTTAAACGTGTCATTTCAAAGTGTTGCCATCTCTTGTGCTTGCGGCACGTTTACGCCACATTGTTATTGCTTGCACCATGTTAACAACTTGAGGGAACGGCATTGTTATTGCTTGCACCATGTTAACAACTTGAGGGAACGGCATTGTTATTGCTTGCACCATGTTAACAACTTGAGGGAACGGCATTGTTATTGCTTGCACCATGTTAACAACTTGAGGGAACGGCATTGTTATTGCTTGCACCATGTTAACAACTTGAGGGAACGGCATTGTTATTGCTTGCACCATGTTAACAACTTGAGGGAACGGCATTGTTATTGCTTGCACCATGTTAACAACTTGAGGGAACGGCATTGTTATTGCTTGCACCATGTTAACAACTTGAGGGAACGGCACTGTTATTGCTTGCACCATGTTAACAACTTGAGGGAGCAGCAGTGTTATTGCTTGCACCATGTTAACAACTTGAGGGAACGGCACTGTTATTGCTTGCACCATGTTAACAACTTGAGGGAACGGCATTGTTAGTGCTTGCACCATGTTAACAACTTGAGGGAACGGCATTGTTATTGCTTGCACCATGTTAACAACTTGAGGGAACGGCATTGTTATTGCTTGCACCATGTTAACAACTTGAGGGAGCGGCATTGTTATTGCTTGCACCATGTTAACAACTTGAGGGAGCGGCATTGTTATTGCTTGCACCATGTTAACAACTTGAGGGAGCAGCAGTGTTATTGCTTGCACCATGTTAACAACTTGAGGGAACGGCACTGTTATTGCTTGCACCATGTTAACAACTTGAGGGAACGGCATTGTTAGTGCTTGCACCATGTTAACAACTTGAGGGAACGGCATTGTTATTGCTTGCACCATGTTAACAACTTGAGGGAACGGCATTGTTATTGCTTGCACCATGTTAACAACTTGAGGGAGCGGCATTGTTATTGCTTGCACCATGTTAACAACTTGAGGGAGCGGCATTGTTATTGCTTGCACCATGTTAACAACTTGAGGGAGCGGCATTGTTATTGCTTGCACCATGTTAACAACTTGAGGGAGCGGCATTGTTATTGCTTGCACCATGTTAACAACTTGAGGGAGCGGCATTGTTATTGCTTGCACCATGTTAACAACTTGACGGAGCGGCATTGTTATTGCTTGCACCATGTTAACAACTTGAGGGAGCGGCATTGTTATTGCTTGCACCATGTTAACAACTTGAGGGAGCGGCATTGTTATTGCTTGCACCATGTAAACAACTTGAGGGAGCGGCATTGTTATTGCTTGCACCATGTTAACAACTTGACGGAGCGGCATTGTTATTGCTTGCACCATGTTAACAACTTGAGGGAGCGGCATTGTTATTGCTTGCACCATGTTAACAACTTGAGGGAACGGCATTGTTATTGCTTGCACCATGTCAACAACTTGAGGGAGCGGCATTGTTATAGCTTGCACCATGTCAACAACTTGAGGGAGCGGCATTGTTATTGCTTGCACCATGTCAACAACTTGAGGGAACGGCATTGTTATTGCTTGCACCATGTCAGCAACTTGAGGGAACGACATTGTTATAGCTTGCACCATGTTAACAACTTGAGGGAGCAGCAGTGTTATTGCTTGCACCATGTTAACAACTTGAGGGAGCGGCATTGTTATTGCTTGCACCATGTTAACAACTTGAGGGAGCAGCATTGTTATTGCTTGCACCATGTTAACAACTTGAGGGAGCAGCAGTGTTATTGCTTGCACCATGTTAACAACTTGAGGGAACGGCATTGTTATTGCTTGCACCATGTTAACAACTTGAGGGAGCAGCAGTGTTATTGCTTGCACCATGTTAACAACTTGAGGGAACGGCACTGTTATTGCTTGCACCATGTTAACAACTTGAGGGAACGGCACTGTTATTGCTTGCACCATGTTAACAACTTGACGGAACAGCACTGTTATTGCTTGCACCATGTTAACAACTTGATGGAATGGCACTGTTATTGCTTGCACCATGTTAACAACTTGAGGGAACGGCACTGTTATTGCTTGCACCATGTTAACAACTTGACGGAACAGCACTGTTATTGCTTGCACCATGTTAACAACTTGATGGAATTACACTGTTATTGCTTGCACCATGTTAACAACTTGAGGGAACGGCACTGTTATTGCTTGCACCATGTTAACAACTTGACGGAACGGCATTGTTATTGCTTGCAGAAGGGGCGACTGGCGGAACAGAAAGAGGAGTTTAGTGATGCCAAGAGCTACTACGAGAATGCTGTGTCAATCAATCCTGCGCACATCAGAAGCCTGCAACATTTAGTGAGTACATAAACAGCAAGTGTTATACCTGTCAGCCATCCCGGAGTTTCTCAGATTGTTGTGAATTAAATCTGCCGGAGTTTCACTCCAGACAGCACCCTCCCATCTTAATCTCCTACTGGACCAACATTTTCAGAATCATGAAAAATTTGTCCAAACCAACAGGACCGAATTGTAGAGTCACAGAAACATCTGAAATATCCTGGACTTAAAATTGGACAGGTACACAATGTTCTTGTTGTGTGTGTTGTTTGTTGAAAATTAAGTCCCCAAACTCCTGTGTTAGCCCAGTTTGAAGTAGAGTTACCGGATACTAGACTGTGTTTGTGGCTGTCGTAGGGTCTTGTCATGCACATGACGGGCAGCCAGCATGTGGCAGAGAAGGTGCTTCGGGATGCCGTCAACGCCGATCCAATGTGCAGTAAATCATGGTGAGTGTCACACCTCTGTGGTACACCCTCATAACTACAGAACAGTTCACCTATACACCTGTTGCCGAGCAAGATGTCTGTCAAGTCATAAAAAATGGATACAAACATGTGGTGCATTCATGCATACCGTCGTATATTTTGTTGAAATTATGGACCGCAAAATGTTTCTTTATAATAAAAACATTTGGCAAATTGTCTAAAGTGACAACTGTATATGAGAATGTTAGATCTGTGAGATGTCATGCAGCAATAGTAATGCAATTCATATATTTAAGCATTATCAACCTTGTTGGCAAAGCTTAATGGAGGTCACCCACGTAATTTTGACTGTGACATAGGCAAACTGCGACATAGCAGATACATCAATTCACCATTGTGTGAATAGTTGAGGTGACTATGTAGAGTTTCGCAGGGTGGTGGCCATCTTGAAATCTAAAATGGCAGCTATAGAGTAACTGAATTTTGTTATGATCAAATTAATTTTATAATCAAAATGACATCTAAATAGCAGTCTTCAAGACCACCTACATCAGCAAGAACTGTTACACATTTTCTTATTTCCCCCAAACATTAAGATATTGGAATTCACTAACCGACGTAATAGCCAGTCACAAGACCACAGCCATTCAAGCAAGCCTTGTTACACCTAGTTCCAAACATAGATGTTTAAACAGCATGCGCACACATCCTCTAACCGTTCAACTCCACAGGAATGTTGGCCAGTATCAAGACAAGTGGAGACCATCATAAAAATGGATATGTCTGGTGTAAACATTGGGGTGTTTTCTTCATCTTGCAGGCAGTTCCTTGGCGATGTGCTCCTCTCTCTGGGGGAGACAGAGTCCGCCAGTCAGTGTCTCTTCACGGCCGTAGACCTCGAAGCTACCAGTCCCATAATGCCTTTCTCCACAGTGCCAAAAACACTGCAGTGAAACAATGCAACACTACATTTCCCATCTACGTGATCTTGATATTTTCTACAAAGTTATGTGATTGAATATAGAAGTATTCTTTTAGTGTGCATCATTTCATAGAAACTAACAATTTATACACAATGAAACATGGCCATAATTTACACATTTTGAAGTACTAATACAGTAAATTTATTTCATAACGTATCTGTCTGCAGTGAACACTTTTCCAGTCCAATATGAGTACTGCGCAGTATTACTGTAGTTTATCATCGTTGTCATCTTTGTCATCGTTGTAATTGTCATTCATCATTATAGTTTACCAGCTCAATCGTTATCTGTCATACACTGCCGGCTGTTATTATTACTAAGATTATTTCATCAGTTGTTGTTTTAGATTAATGTACAGGGTGAATATGCAGAGATAAGACAAGCCAGATACAAAATTTAGTGTTAATATGAGGTATGAGCAAGTGGCAGGGTATGTTTAATGTTGTGTAAATAGAGTTATTATTAGTGCAGGTGTAAACAGTTCTACTTTTGTTGTAATGTGATGTTGGTGTCTATGGTACTCGTAATTTGTGAATAATATAAAGATATTTGTACAGAACGACATGTAACATTAATGAGGTAATAAAATGGAATATGTACTAACATAATACTGTTGTTTTAGAAGTCATTCCCAGATGAGCTGATGTTCAGTCTAATAGTGTAGTGGAGTGTATGAATAAATAATACTGTTTTTTGGTATGACATCTAGTGTCATGCTGTAAATCAAAGGAAACTCAATGATGTGAAACGTCGCGTTGTGTAAGCCAACCCAGTACCTGAAACAAGGCCGAGTCTGCCAAGAGGATAACGTCGGTTACTTCCCGTGCGTCTTCTAATAATGATGTTTTAGAGACCCCGGTAGGTGGTAGCACTTTACTGATTCCGGAAGTGCTGCACTCTATCGGAGTCACTAGGAGATAAGATGACTGAGTGATGTTGGCCTTTTGGTTAAATGACAGACAGACAGACGTATTTTATTTTGACCAAACACATTGTATGTGCAGAAGTTTCTCAAATTGAAAATATAACAAATAAACATAATATATATAACATAAATCTAAATAGACAGGTCAAGGCGACTCTCATTAAGACATGAAAATGTTGCTAACAAGAGAGCTAACTTTTTGCGTAAAAAAATTAAATAAATAAATAGACGAACCTGTTGAAGGAGAGGTACGCCACCTGACCCTGTTTTTAACAAGATTTCCACCCAGAGAATTAACTCTAGGTGGCAGGTGGACAAGGAAGCCCTTTGGCTTATCGAGAGTCCGACCCCTTTATCTATGTGTATCCCGCCCGTCTGAGGTATGTGTCGATTTTATTTTTAAACATATTCACGCTACTAGCACCCACACAATCAGCAGGCAATCTGTTCCATTCATTTACAGTCCTTTGTGAAAATGAAAACTTTCTTATATCCAATCTACTCTGCTCCTTTGCTAATGCAAGTTCATGTCCTCTAGTCCTATCTTTCTTAACTGAGAAAAACATATTTCTATCAATATTTTCATAACCCTTCAATATTTTAAACACTTCTATCTGATCTCCTCTCAATCTCCTGGTCTCTAGTGTTGTTAAACCGCATTTTTTAGGCGTATTTCATAACTAAGATCCCTCAGATTTGGTATCATTTTAGTTGCTCTCCTCTGCACTCTTTCTAGCATATCTATGTCCTTCCTGCAATATGGCCTCCACGCTTGAATACAATATTCTAAATTAGGCCTAACTATTGTTTTGTACAGCGGTATTATTAGCTCTTTTCCTTATACATTATGTTTCGCCTAATTAATCCAAGGATTTGATTTCCCTTTGAAGCTGCAATTCCGCACTGCTCTGAAATCTTCATATCAGCACTAATGGTTAACCCTAAGTCCTTTTCTTTTACAGTAGTACTTAGTACAATACCCCCCATTGTATATTCTACTTCTTCGTTCCCATGTCCTGTGTGAAGGCATTTACATTTCCCAAAATTTAACAGCATTTGCCACTTTTCAGACCATTTGATCAACCTGTCAAGATCATCTTGTAAATGCTGTCTATCTCCATCACTTTTAATCCTTCTAAACACTTTTGTATCATCCGCAAATTTCAACACCTTGCTTGTTATTTCATCATCCAAATCGTTGATGTATATTAAGAATAATATAGGACCTAATACTGATCCCTGTGGTACCCCACTCAATACCGATTTCCAGTTTGAAGCCTCCCCATCAACTACTACACGTTGTCTTCTGTCAATCAGCCATTGTTCTATCCAGTTTATTATACCATTTCCTATGCCATGGGCCTTTAGTTTGTTGTTGTGCTTCCCGCAGTTTCGGGAGAAGCTCTTTTCGTTTGTCGACAACTCTCTGCGAGTAATCCTCGTTGACAACTAGTCCTTTCGGTCTAGTTTGTCTCGCGGCTTGCAGCACAAGTTCTTTGT
Organism: Escarpia spicata; assembly: GCA_963995525.1. Lineage (NCBI taxonomy): Eukaryota > Metazoa > Annelida > Polychaeta > Sabellida > Siboglinidae > Escarpia > Escarpia spicata. The sequence goes on from OZ023211.1 coordinate 62,482,679, forward strand.
ATTTGTACTTTTTGAACTTCACGATCACCGTTTTTGTTGTGGCAGCGCCAGTTCCCCAAATACGATGGACCCGTTCAATTTCGATATCGAATGCGTCTGCGTGAACATAGTTTATTGTGATTAAAGTCATTATTTGCTCGCTTGTATTAGATTGATTAAATGAGTGCGTGTGTATGAGTGTGTGAGTACGTGATTAAAAGATTGCGTGATTGTGATTTAACGGAGTGAGTGAGCGTGCGGGCGAATGAGCGTGCATGCGTGTTTGCGGGAGTGTGTGTGCATTTGTGTGTGTGTGTGTGTGTGTGTGCGTGCGTGTGTGCGTGCGTGCGTGCGTGCATGTGTCTCTGAAATATGAATTTCAAAATTGGAATCTTCACAATGTTCACACCGGTCTACGTGGACGGGTGTAAGACGCGCAGTTTGACCTTTTTTAGCATTTGACTATCTCGTCGGTAGGTTTTGGCTGGACAATAGTTGTTTATTGCTTCCGCATCTGTTAAAAGTTCTGACACCAATCCTCTTTAATCCTAGCCATTGACGATATTCAAAGAATAAGGTGCGTGGACATCCAGTTACTTTACGCCTATAATTGTGTTGTATATTTCCAGAACTAGTTTACGTGCAGCTATGACGCAACAAACCAAGGGCATCAGTTATAACCACTAAGATTGCGTCATCTGGAGATAACCACTCAATTATCTCAGAAGAAAGATCCCTACTCGAAAAGCAGAGAATATCAAATACACGTAAGTAAATAACTCTAAAGAACTATCATTGTGGTTTCTGTAATATACTGCAAATTGGTAGATCAGAGGGGAAAGATCCAGCGAAGCGAATGAACATGGAAAGATGCGAATGGACCTCGGCGCCTCGGAGGAAATGCACTCATGCAGTGATCCAAAGTTAACACTTCAATACGTCGATGCAAGCCGTCGTAAGAAAAGCACTGAAGCGCGCTGTTCTTTGCTGCGGACAGGATCAAGTACGAGCGAATTTGATGATGATATACATAGCAACTGTAGATGGATACTGACAAATGAGAGATAACGGAGTAGAGAACCAGGCACATGCAACTTGTCAGCAGCCAACAGTGACATTCCATTCATCTCTATTGGTGCAGACCGTACACACGAGATACTGATGAATGTGTCATCACACCTAATTGCCATATCAGACTTGCAAATGCTAGACGGTGATTCTTTATGTGTGTATCTGGACTGTTAATGATGTCTAGTCGATTCAAGAATCAGTTTAATCTACAAGTAATGAAGAGAAATAACACAACAGGCTCTCATACGATATATTTGTAATACAGACGATGTCGACGGCGACATATTGGACGGCAAGGAACACAAACATGCACATACATGAACACACAAGCACGCGCAGACACACAATTGCAATTGTGAACTGAGAGGATTAATTACTGCACATTGTGGCTTTATATGCCCAAGCTAATCCACCCGCGAAGTGATTTGCAGTTGCCAGAGACAAGACGGTTGCACCAATCAGTGAGGTGGATGGATTGAAAATATTTATAAACGTCAAATGAATGTACGAAGACATTGTTGTCGTTGCATACGTAAGAAAACGAAAGAGAAAGAACACAGAACGGTAACATGGAAAGGATCAGATTTGACACATTATGTAGTCTCCTTGCGGTACTTGAACAAACACAAGGATGCTGGTGGCTAACAGAAACCAACACGAACGCCACGATTGAGATGGTATGAGACTGGTGTAATTAAGTCACTGCAACCTGTGTTTCATTGAGATGCACGTGCAAATCAACAGACTTGTGCTGACCTCTGGCTCCACAGCACCGAATTTAAAAATAGCGAAGACTCAACATTTGACAATGACGTTGACGATACTACAAAGACAAAAACGAATGACGTAACACAACGTTGAACATGCACGTTCGCCAAGAGCTGATAACAAGTTACTATAGATTCCAAACACTATCAAAGAATAGTGCACACCTATCTTGATAGTCATATTAATAAGTCACGATAAACTTCTGACTGACTTTATGATTGTTGGATGTTCTTAACACCAATCGGGGATGTTGATTGTTCAAATATTAGTCGGCAGTGCAGATAATACTGCACACGTGGATGCCATTATTACTTTCATTTATATAAATACTCAAGGTCTTGACAAATTATTAATTGTGATACCATACATATTTGCGCATCTACACTATATGTATATATATATATACGACAATGTAAAAGGTGACGACGACAAAAACAGAAATTACAAACAAAATGTAATAACGAATTGCGCCATTTTATGGTCTTGCGTGATAGACCCGTGACAAGTAAAATACTAATGATGTCAGAGACATCCAATGTGTCTGGAATGTTGAGCAAAATGTCTAGACTGCTATGGAGGAGTTCGGTAGATCTGGTGTACGCAAACTTGTAAGGCAGAATAAAATCTTCAAACTTCGTATAACTGACACAAATCTTTTTGTCGCTAGCAGCTTTGTTTCTCTTAAGATCGACCGTAGTTTCTGGTAGTGTCGTGGAGACATGTTATGGTGTCAAAAGAAATGTCTTCTTCGAGTAAGTTGCAACCGTGGAGACGTGACGTCAGACAATATGGGGATGCGTGACATCAGACAAGATGGCCGAGGTGGTGCGTCATCACGCGCGGAACTCGGCGCTGAAGTACAGCCCGTGCATGCGCGGTGTCTTCGTATTGACTGTCGTCTTCATCGCGTATTTGTCGCCGTACGATGCAGGGCCTGGCACCGACTGAAACACACCGAGAGATGGAGGTGTGAATCTCACTTCAGCTGTGTAGGGGACTAGGATCAACCAACTGAACAATGTTTAGCGGGTTATCTAAATTGACTAGTTGTGGATCTCATAATGGGTGAGGCAAAGGATGGTCATGCTTAGTCATTTATTAGTTTCACATGCAGAAATAATGTTCAAATGAGACCTCTGCCTAATTCCGTAATTATACCACTGGTGATCCAGCCTGCGGTGTCTATTTATTTTACGACATACATTCTTAATCAGTCTTTGATACAACGAAGACAACTGAGATTTGATCCATGCATAGCTTTGGCGCAGTGTAATAAAGTGATAACTAAAACCAAAAGGTATGCTCTAGTGTAATACATCTACTGTATTCATCCATACACTGCATAATTACCGATGTCATAAACTGACACACTATGTGTCATCGTTTCAATATTAATAACTATTATAAACCAACACTCGCCTTGCAACGGCAGGGCCTATGACACTCGCCTTGCAACGGCAGGGCCTATGACACTCGCCTTGCAACGGCAGGGCCTATGACACTCGCCTTGCAACGGCAGGGCCTATGACACTCGCCTTGAAACGGTGGGGCCTATGACACTCGCCTTGCAACGGCGGGGCCTATGACACTCGCCTTGCAACGGCGGGGCCTATGACACTCGCCTTGCAAGGGTGGGGCCTATGACACTCGCCTTGCAAGGGTGGGGCCTATGACACTCGCCTTGCAAGGGTGGGGCCTATGACACTCGCCTTGCAAGGGTGGGGCCTATGACACACGTCTTGTTATATTATTATAATATCATAAGAAATATTAAGGAATTCTTAGCAATGCCCCCCATGCCCCACGGCCCTGGCTAGCATAATAAATATGTTAGAATTCTGTACCTTCCCGCGCCCAGAAAGTGCGAACTATCACAAGTAGTAACGTGTGCATTGTGCATAGGTGCGTGAAATTGTTTGTGCGTTGATGGTAACAGCTGATGGGTATAACAGTCACAACATACACGTACTTGGACATACACATATGGCGCAATACGTCATTGTCCCATGGCAACATGGGTCATCAACCCCCCCCCCCCCCGTAGATAGTTATGTTTTCTGGGGACAAAATCTAGCACCGATTGCATTTCATTTATCACGGATGTGATCTTGTTTAATTTTGTTAAATGTGAAACATTTAGAGTTATAATTGCACACATACTAATGTTAAGTCGTCTTAAGAATTACTACAGTATTAAGTGGCAACCATTTCCAGTTAGAGTGATGCATTTAAATCGGTCCTAATTGTTTGTTATATTTAGCATAACATCGTCATTGACAACTTGACCCGTATTTACAAAAATTGAATCGCTTAGTAGTCTGCGTGGTGATAATGGTATCCTGATTCTGTTTGGGTATACATTATTAGCTAACACTCTAACGGTGTCACTGCTGTGGTACGTGTCTTCAATCTGTGTCTGTTGAGTGTCTTCAATCACGAATGTAAGTATGTGTGTTTCAGTCATGCACTGAGCATGTGTGTTAAGCTTTTTCGTTGTTCTGTTGTCGACGTCAGGTTTTGCTGCCCATATATATAGCGTTGTGTTGGACACAACGTTGCCGAGTCTCCGGTTTTGGGAAGACCTCGTTTTGATTTTCTATCAAAGATGCAAAGAAATGTCCAAAATGAACCCCTGAGAATGGCTAAGCATTTTTGTGGGAGCTACCCCGTCCCACATTTCGTCTCCAGCAGGACAATCTCTTTCCCGCGGTTCATCGAGACGGCATCTCTGTGGCCACACACAAACACGGCGCATCGACCTGGTCAACTCAGCCACGTCTTGCATCCAGACGCAGGCAAGCACTCAAGGAAGCATCATCCGTTCTCTCTTCACATACAAGTTACCGGGCTAGTGATATCTCTACGATACCATACCACAGCCACCCATCCGCCCACACACATCCGCGCGAAATACGCAAAACGATCATAGATAACTTCGATGTCAGCGATAATTGATCGTTTCAGCGATACGCACGTGTTGCCCCCGTCTGCTGGCGTAGTCCGGATCTAGCACCCGAAATGCGTTGGACAGACACGTTACTTATACAGGCCTACTCAGCCACCGCGTGTGTCTGTAATGCTGACAACCGCCAGACACGACCCAGTGGGAATTGAATATTGACAAAACACCTGGTAAACGCAGCGTATACAGAATGACGGACAAGCCGCGAAGCGTACAACCAGCAGGGTTTATTAATGTCGTGTCTGCAAAATTACATGTAATGTATATGCTACACGCAGTGCAAGAAACATATAGAAGACGCGCAATGAATGTTTCGTGCGAACGTTGGTACTATCGTCGTCTAATTAGTCAATTCGCTGCAAGTGCAAACAAGCAAATGAAATATTAATCGCCACAAGTTGAAGAGAGAAATGTTAGCATTGATTACAGTAATTCGGCTCTTGCTATCCAGCATACTCCGCTCAGGGGCTTATAGAAAGCAACCCAGTTTTAACACAGCAACCAACCTATCAACCAAACAAACAAATGCATTGGCGTAGGCAAACAACGTGCGTCGGTCGGTGAAACATAGCAGTTACCAAACACAATGCAGGCCCTATAACGTAACAAGAGACGTATTTAAATGTTCACCAGCGCAAATTAAGTGCTTGCGTAACACAGCAAAGGTCATTCACTCGTGCATCACAGCAAACAAAACGTGCATTTGTGTTCCATCGCAAGCAAAGTAAACTTTCCTTTAGCAACAAAACCAAATGAAACAGCGACGCTTCGAAAGATCGTATTACGCCTACGAAATCATTAAACCCTGCTTATAGAGTGTTTCTCACAGTGCAATGTGATCGACCAAATGAACATCGTTCAAGATCAAACCGTCATCATGCCGATGGGCAATATTCCGTTCTGTTTTCACATGTGTGAATATAAGTATCACCCTTTTATGTGAGACGAAAATCTACCATGGAACTTAACAGTTGGTATACGATCTTTCGAGATTGTCACATCTATCTCTTGGCGGTTCCCGGGCAACATGTACCATAGATTTTAGTCAGCTTTTAAACATAGCAACTGCATGAATCATCACTTAGTGGCAAAAGCGTCTCGAGAAACTAACAATGACCGAAAGAAATTGTTTGCATTTACGACAACTTCCAGTGTCGCAAGCTACATTGCAGGTATCGGCGAGTTATCGTTTGATAGTTAAACATTCATGTAACGTTAGATGTATATTCTTCTTTTAAAGTTACCCATGATAATAATGAGAAAGAGAGGGGGGAGAGTGAGAGAGACAGACAGACAGAAACAGAGATATTATCGCTGGAGTTCTTGGTAATGCGTTTCTTGCATGACAGAATAACACTAACAGTTTCTTTATAAAGGCGGGTTTTCGTATGTAATGTTGCCTACTTCAAGTCGTGTGTGCCTTCGCATGTCCATATTAGAATCTACGTTACATGCTGTCAGGGAACGCTGGAGATCTAAGCCGACGCCGGCGTAGACGCAAGTGCCTACATCATTGTCGATAGTCGCTCGTGAAAAAGATGCCGTGCTGGCGTCCCATTTCGACGATGGAACTCTGCTGGGGGCACTGCAATGTTTTCTCGTAACTGCCAGGCCCAGGCACTTTCTGCAAAACGAGCCAACAGAAACAATGTGTGTACAGTGCTAAAAATGAAAGCATGCCCATGCAATGTCTACTCTGTACACAACAAATTGGCGGGTCGCAGTGATGACACTTGTCACGTGAGCTCAACATCCGGGGACATGATTCAAACGCCACGGCACGAGCGCGTCGTTGGGAATAGTTCACTGTTTTACGTCCGGGTCAGTGTCACGTAAATAAAGTGCCAGTGTTTTGACACAGTATTCCTTTCAAGGATTCTTTGCACCCTGAAAAATATCTTAAGCAATTTCTGTTTGACTGTTTGAGCAAAAATAAACTCATCAATCTTGAAGAATGGTCAGCAACCCTTAAACATAGTGTCACTGATGAAAGGATCACCCATAAACAAATATACGTAGAAAAAGGATGAGGTGGATAACAATCAAAGTGTACATTTTTTATATTGAAATCGAATCGAATTTTACGCACAATAGATCTATTGCAGACGCCTGACTGAATGTAATCATTATGTTGAATGGGGTAAACAACAACATATGCGCATTTGTTAATTGTGAACGATGATCATTAATACTAATATTGTTGTTGGCGTTCTGTAACATTTACAGCGTGCCGACAATTAAAGTTATTCATTACAATTGCTTACATTGACAACAAACCAACACTAATCAGCGACACCTAGAGCGGTGTGTGATTGCGCTCAAGCATGTCTAGGCTTACATAGCATACGTTAAACATTAACAGGCCCTGTATGCTAGTGTAGGTGTGGGTGAATGATCAGTGGTGATTAATAATTATCGACCTCGGCGCGGTAATCGAGTGTGCTATCGTCGTTAGAGGCCACCAATGATACAACATGTGTGCTATCGTCGTTAAAGGCCACCGATGATACATGTTTGCTATCGTCGTCAGGGGCCACTAATGATACAACATGTGTGCTATCGTCGTCAAAGGCCACCGATGATACAACATGTTTGCTATCGTCGTCAGGGGCCACCAATGATACAACATGTTTGCTATCGTCGTCAGGGGCCACCAATGATACAACACGTGTGCTATCGTCGTCAGGGGCCACCAATGATACAACATGTGTGCTTTCGTCGTCAGAGGCCACCAATGATACAACATGTGTGCTATCGTCGTTAAAGGCCACCAATGATACAACGTGTGTGCTATCGTCGTCAAAGGCCACCAATGACACAACATGTGTGCTTTCGTCGACAGAGGCCACCAATGATACAACATGTGTGCTATCGTCGTCAAAGGCCAGCGATGATACAACATGTGTGCTATCGTCGTCAGAGGCCACCAATGATACAACGTGTGTGCTATCGTCGTTAAATGCCACCAATGATACAACATGTGTGCTATCGTCGTCAAAGGCCACCAATGATACAACATGTGTGCTATCGTCGTCAAAGGCCAGTGATGACACAACATGTGTGCTATCGTCGCCAGAGGCCACCAATGATACAACGTGTGTGCTATCGTCGTTAAATGCCACCAATGATACAACATGTGTGCTATCGTCGTCAAAGGCCACCAATGAGACAAATGGATCAAGCAACGCGCAGATTCAGCGCGCGTAATACCTTAATGCTTCATTCGGTTCACAACAAATGTTGCAACAAAGATGCTCTGGATCTACATTACAAGCAATCACGAGTGTAGAATTAATTGAGTATGTAGCTCCTTAATAAATCGACCCGTCAATTATTTCAATCACCGTCTCCATCTCTCTTGGGACACTTCCTACGATAAACACGGTCTTTCAAACACAGTCTCTGTCCCTCTAGGTACATTACCCTTGACAAACACGGCCAGTCAAAACACAATCTCAAGTTTTCCACCAGATTACCCCGGACAAGACTATTATTCCAGATAGTTCCAACAAAACTATCTGGACTCGTTGAGCTAACACAGTCAGCGATTCTTAACCTTTTTGGCGGCGACGCAAACTGCGGTTGCGGAATTTGCTTGGCGACCCAAGCCTTCAAACAGTTAATTTGTGATAAATTATGAAAAACGTGTAATAAAATAAATAGGCATAACATAAATAACCTTATTAAAGTTACTTGCTGAAAACGTAGGAATCGCCAAATCCGCGCCGTTCCGTTTAAACGACGCAGAAGGAGAATACCCCTTGCAGAGATACAGGATGGATTCGGAAAGATCGAATGATTACGAAAATATTAAATTTTGAGGGATAGTACACTAAATAATTTCAAAGTTCAAACTGAAGATAAGTTTAAGGAAGCAGCCAATATAAAGTGTTTGGACACTCTAACATACTCGATATTTGTCTGTGGAAATGTAGCTTGAAAGCTTCGATGTAGATTGAATCCAATCGAAAATGGTACCATGCATCAGTTGACTTACTCGCCCATACGAGATGCATGCGGGATGAAGAATTTCTAGAATTTGAAGAAAAAAAACATCACATGGTATTTCAAACTCATGTAACATTTGGCAATAATTATACTCGCCTCGCATGCACCTGGTACGGCAAAGTGGGAAACGTCCGGATAGTCATTTGAGACTCATGGCGACCCTCTCAACATTATTTGGCGACCCAGGGATTAAGAACGGATGCGCTAACAGGTAATCAATCACTGCATACATACAAACCAGCCACAATCTCTAAAGCTTGGTGTTCATTTTATAAAAAACCAAGTGAATGGGAGAGGAAATCTGACGGTTTAGAAAACACACCACTAGAATCCAACGTGCATCATCGGTGTCACTTTTGCAAGCCCTCTAGACCGCAGAACAACTCGCGACACTCGTATCACTGAATTAACATAGACGTGAGTGATCGATCGTTTCCTGTGTGTCTCACTCTACAATGAATGCGACACACAACGGGAGGTAAGCGCCGTGGTGCTGTGCGTTGCACTGGAACAAGCTACGGTCGAACGCAACATACGCTATTCGTTTGATATATCTAGCGCGCCAGGCCATGTGCGAGACCCCGGGACGCAGGCTACCTCGAACACCCGAGGCACGGCACTGGTCTCACTCAAAGCAAGTGCGTACAACGCCAGCACTATAGCGTTATGACTTATTTATGCGGCATGCAAAACACGCACTCACGGCATTAATTTATCCCCGATCGCTACAATGCTGTCGGCGAAACCACAACTGCTCGAAAAGGGTGCTTTCGTCTCTCATAATAATGTATACACATACTTTTTGTTCCTCTCCAAATGTCCATAAATAATAATTATGTTACTCAATAATGCCTGAGTTAATTGCGCACGACGCACCTGCGCTGTTCTACCTGTTGTTGTGCAACAAGGCATAATGTGATGGCCCTTGGAATTGTTGGAGATGATCCTATCTAATGATTTGACGGCCCCAGTCGGTTTGCTGCGGGCGATGAATGATCCAGTAGCAACGTGTTGACGCGGTGAACGGCAGTGTGAAATGTGATGAAAGATAGACCGCGTCCTTCTCATTATCTCTCAGTTTCTGTGCCTGTGTCTTTGTCTGTGTCTTTGTGTCTTTGTGTCTTTGTGCCTGTGCCTGCGCCTGCGCCTTCGCCTGTGTCTGTGTCTATATGTTTCTGTGTATGTCTATGTGCTTATGTGTCTCTGTGTCACTTAATTTGTATCTGCATCTCTGTGTGTCCGTTTGTCCGTTTGTCCATTTGTCCGTGTGTATGTGTGTGTCTCTGTGTATCTGTGTCTCTGTGACTCCGTGTCTCCGTGTCTCCGTGTCTCCGTGTCTCCGTGTCTCCGTGTCTCCGTGCCTCCGTGTCTTCGTGCCTCCGTGTCTCCGTGCCTCCGTGCCTCCGTGTCTCCGTGCATCCGTGTCTCCGTGCATCCGTGTCTCCGTGTCCCCGTGACTCCGTGTCTCTGTGTCTCTGTGTATACGTGTCTGCGTCTTTATGGCGCTGTGTATATATGTCTCTGTATGTATCTATACGTCTGTCAGTCCACCCGTCCGTTCTTCTCACTCCCGCTCTTTTCCCTCCCCCCTCTCCCCATCCCTCCGTTCCTCTTTCCCTTCCTCCCTTCCTCCCCTCTTCGTGCCCCCTCTTCTCTTTCTCTTACTCCCAGATACTGTACTCGATTCCAGACGAACGTATCAATCTAAGTCTGCGCGTTTCAACGGGTGCGAAATGAACGGAACTGTTAAATGAGGCAGTTCCCGGTCGCCGTTTTATGTGCGCAGAACACGAACAAACATCACAACTTGTTGACGTATTATTATCGCAGGATATCTTATTTTAGCTATACGTCCTGTTGTCGGTGCCGCGTTTTTACAAGGTAAACATTATGCGTGGTTCCAACGAGCGAGGAAAAAGCGACATATATCCGTGTAATCGTCTTGTTGTCAGACGAAAAGGGGAATCCCTCTACCTTGGAGGTTTAGTCTAGCGCATAGTAGGACTAATTATGTTTGACTCCATGTGTCTAATGTTTATATTTGTTACTGTAAGTGTCGTGCTTCTATAAATAAGAGTTGTTATTATTGCCAACAGTAGCGGTGACTCTCCCTGTTCCCAAAGCATTTTAGTGAATCGTTTGAGTGAATCATGTCCTTACCAAACCGGACAGGAATTGTTGTCAAACTATAAACAATTATTTAGTGTGTGTGTGTGTGTGTGTGTGTGTGTGTGTGTGTGTGTGTGTGTGTGTGTGTGTGTGTGTGTGTGTGTGTGTGTGTGTGTGTGTGTGTGTGTGTCCAGCCAAAGTTACTAGCAGTAAAGTTCGTTGTACTTCGTCCCACTTGTCGTCTTGACTGTGCGAACCAGACGGATCGTCTCCATCACCAAAGAACAATTCCATGAACTAATCCCGCCTCGAGTTTTTTGTATACACATTTCAGGTGTGAACGATATTAACCAGGTTTTACATACTTTCATTACACGATACACGCACGTTATATTATTTCACAAATGAAACAGTCACCTAATTGGAACAGTTCATGTAAAGGAGATTATGTCTTGTTGATTTGTTTACACACCTAATCAATCAAATAAATCAATGGCAAACACTTACATTTACACGTAATCACAAATCAACACTTGAATCCTTCAATAAACTTGCAGTGTCATTTAAATATCCTGGCTTGCAGTCGAAACTAAAATAATAATAATATAAGTATACATCATTCCAGATGATAATGTTACGTATTTGAATGTCGGAGAAGTCACATGTAAAATATCTGTCGTCATAACCAGTTTCTGCATAACTGCGTCACCTGGTCCCATAATTTTTGTGTCGAAATATAGGGTAAATAAGTTAATGAAAACCATTAACCTATTGATCATATATTTTGACAAATAAATTATGGGTCCAGGTGAAGCGGTTATTAAGATATGCAGAAACAGGTTTCGACGACCATGTTTTAAAAGGCTGTAATTTCTGTGAAAACAAAAAAGTAAAATTGCTACCCTCAATTTTCTGTTGATTTCTATAGATGACATAAAGTCACCTGCGAATTTCACCGGACCTTGTACAGTACATGGCTACTGCTGCACGGCAGGTTTTACGTGGGGTACCCACCGTGTGCGAGGTCTTGAAGCGAGGTGTCCGAGATTTGAAGCTGGAGGATAT
>OZ023211.1:63094840-63441383 GCA_963995525.1 Escarpia spicata
TAACCACTTAGAAGTTGCTCGGTATTAAAATATCGGAAACGTATCACTGTTAGCATCAGTGGTGTTATTGTGTACGTGTTTTTATTAGTTGCAATAAATATGATAAATGTAGATGCTATCTTGTAAACACGTGCTATCTCTAATATAAATGTCATATTTTAGTTGCAATAAATAAAATATGACCACATTCAAAAACTTCCGTAGTTACAACGATATATTTCGACTAAATGTTAAGTCATACCCCGGTGTCAGATATCCTTCTTCAGTCATAATATACTTAAGTAGCGTTATAGTAACTCGTCCCATGAAACTGTCATTTGTATACTGCAGTTGATTTGTATTTTGTGCGCAGATTCTGCGACGAAAGAGGGCGCTCGCTGCCTTCAAGCGCAAGGAAATGTCCTCTTTGGACAAGGTACGTCTAACTATTGTTTGGTCGTTTCTATACTGCCAGACCAGACGACGTACAAGAATAAATGTCTTGTTCCTTTTATAGTTCCATTGATAACGTCAGCAGGTTTAGGCTAAGACAAATAGCAACGTTGTCAGTTGACACAACACTGCATTGTTTATTGCTTATATTTAAATCTTAGCCCCAAGAGACGGCAGCTAAACCAAACAACATGTTTCTCTGTTAATGCCTTGTTGTAAAGCAGGGCTGAGAGACTTCAATTGCCCGTTTGCGTTATGTGAATAAGTAGATGACATAAGAGAAATTGACCTAGAGATCTACGTACTTGACCAGATGCAGTGCATTGTCGCAATGACGTTTGCTTACGTAATTAGACAATCGCAAACTACGTGATTTGAATTTATATTTTCGTTATGTAAAAATATAATGTAGTCACGGCGCACATCTTTCGTGGATATACATTCATGGCTACGTAACGTTTTTCTCTAGCCACTCGGTAATGTTAGGCTAAGTTCACGGTCATAGTTGATTCTGAAGCTGCATCTCGGTTGCCATTGTACTGAAGGGTGTGTCAGTTGGTTGTCAATGTATCAAAGTCTTTGTATTGTAATTATGCTAAAGAAAAATTTGTTATGACATATAATAACACTTCAGTGATATATAAAATGTATTTCATGCTCTCTGACCGGTAATAGAACCAATTATTTATTTATTATTAATAAGTGTAACACTCGTTGCAGATGGAGAAGGACGTCAGTTTCGGAAACAAGTTGTATGACATTGCAGAGGCTCCAGAACTGCCAAAGAAGGAACCACTTCCGGAGTAAGAACCGATCACGTGACAGCGACAGCGCTCTACCCACGAACAGTTGAACAGCGGGATGCACATATTATTGTTATTTTATTATCTTCACCTGCAGAGGACTGCGCCGCGCGAATGGCAGAAGTGGTAGAAGTGACGTCACACTGGCATGCCGTTATTGCCACGGAAAGGGGAGAGCACAGAATGATCTTGGCAGTGAACAGTTTTGCACCGTAGCTAGTGTTGTCGGCCAAGAGATTTGCGATCACGTTGGTATCAGTGCTTTTCATGCGATAACAGATATCATCCGCAGAGAAGTGTCACCGACGCAGGTCGTGGTGGAATTACCTTTTATACCAGTGCATAGATTTTGCGTTGCTTTTGTTCTGTCGACAATGTTAGATGAAGTGGCGACTAGGTACGCACGAAGCGCTTGTGGTGTCGCTGCTACGCTGCTGCACGGGCACAGAAACATTTATAGAGGCAATAACAATATGATGTCCTAATGTCCGACTCTTCGTGTAGAAATACTTGTTCATACTGGGTCTTTGTGTAGACTTCTGTAACTTCTCTTCTGTCTTTTAATTATGTAGATACGTCAGATACGTCTTGCTTGGACGCGTGCAACACGTAGTATAACCACTAACAGATATATTCTTTTACTCAATGTCTAGCGATAAATTATAGAGCTATTAATATTGTTTGGTAATATGCTGTTTTGGATCCACGGCGAAGACTAACTGCCGCGGATATAGTATCACACGAGTCTAATATAACCCGGTTGCCCGACGCACACGAGTAATATATATAAAACAAAAACTCGTATTTACGTTTTGTCATTACCATAGGATAGTGAATGTTACAAAATAAGCTAGTAAACAACCGCTTGCTCATTTGTAAACGATCTTCCCACGCGTAAACCTACATTGTTCAAGCAGTTCGAAAGACCCACAGGACCAATAGGTGTGTACGTCGTGATCTACAACGGCCATAACGCAACATACGCATTTGGGTGCGTAGGTGTTTCAGCATTTCTAGAAACTGCCATTAAAAGAAGAAAACTGCAAATTATATAATTATGGATGTTGACTTGCGGAGAACCTGTATTGGGTATCATATTTTCAATAGGTATGACAGTTATATGCAATGGTTGGAATTACAGCTCTGTAGTTGTATGCAAATATCGAACGATTCGTTTCATGGGCCGACTGCACACATTACGTAAACTGTTCGCATACATTTGAACATCAACGAGCCGACTCGCAATGGGCTAAGTGTGCGTGCGTGCGTGCGTGCGCATGTTGTAATTTTTACCACAACGCCACGACTCGGGTGATACCCGGATAGCTCGCGAAGCAATAGTAACCGTCCGAGATACAATCGATGACTACTGCACAAGCAGACGGCTCAACGAGGTCATCTTCAGCCATTTAATCTGGAACACGTCTAAGTTGTGGATTTGCCCGAAGAAATACCAGTGCCACTCCGGTCCGACCAATGCCGCGGCTACCTCCTTCCCCATTTTCTCATGCAGGAGGTATCCGCTATCAATCTGCACAAACACGACGTCGCCGAGTTTAAAGAGCAGTATACCTGTGATGTAGACGTCGTCGTTCGTCAAGTACGTGACGGTGGTCGAAGCACGGTACAAGGCGACAACATTGCTGGTCGTCATCAGGTACGCCGGGCTTGAGCAGAAGGGCGGGTAGTGGTTTGAGGCAGACCTACCTACCATTCCGGATTGTCCGGAATCATTCCGGAAAATCACCGCAAATTATGGTATTACGGCGAGGGATGAAAATATTACGGACTGTCACCATGTTTGCCAATCACTAAAATTTAGTTTCCACTATATTCAACAGGTGGCTGCATATGTATGCAGCATGTTGTGACATGGTTTTTCATTCGCTGAGTCTGGTCGTAATCTAACCAATAGGAAACAACGTTATGACAAATTGACATTTCCACGATCAAACAAAACGAAGTCACGCTGCACGAAATGATGGATGACAGCGAAACGACGCCACCGCCAACCGAAAAGAAACGTGTAATGCAAAAATGTAGTGAGTGTTGTACTTGTAGTGTTAGGCCAACTGACTGTACTAAGACTAAGTTAGTGTATTTATTGAGGAGTTTAGTCTATCATTTACAGCCTATCATACAGTCACTAGAGTGTAGGCGATGTCGATGACAGTGTGATGTAATGGTTTTGGTCGGTCGCTACCCCACCCCCTCTGTCTATCATTTATCATTCTAGAGTTGAGTAGGTTAGATAGAGAGTGTTGGCTGATGTTGGTGACAGCGTAACTAATGGTTTTGACCCTTCGCTCCCCCCCCCCCCCCCCCCCCCCCCCCCGTCTATCATTCTAGACTTGAGTAGGCTACAGTGTAGGTGATGTTGGTGACAGCGTAACAAATGGTTTTGACCCTTCGCTACACCCCCCCGCCGGCGACCAATATCTGACACAGTTCTGAATTACTGACAGGAAGCCTATATTCCTGAAAATCAGTGTAAATTGGAAGATGGATTACTGACAGGAAGTTTTTGGGGTAGGCAGGTCTGTTTGAAGTGTATTCCCCCGGGAGCGTGAGTCTCCTGTATTCAGTGCGGGGAACCGTGCGTTTCTCGCACACCTTACATATGATGATATTTTCTGCGGGCGCCTGCGAAGGCAAGTAGGCCGTCGGCGTGAGCGGATTCACGAACGTCGATTTGAGGCAGTATATCGCCACACACCGCAACGCCGCGATCGCCTCGTACGTTCGGTTAAGGCGGCCGTAGTTTAAGTTGATATCGCGAACTCCACTCGTTTGTTGTTCCAAGCATGAAGACCAGACGCATTGTACTCGGCGTGAAGTACTTCGGGTCGCCCCAGGTGGTGCGAATGGCGGTCCGTCGAGCGAAGTCGTCCGGGGCAGAGTGTGCGTAGATGAGTAGGAACAAGGCATCGTTGTTGAGTTTGTACTCGAAGGAGCCATAGTTGTCTTCCTTGCCACTCTTGTCTCGCTCTCTGTTCACCCGCTACAAATACCAATGTGTCAGTTACACTATTGAATTGGTGAAAATCTACAGACAAGTTGGTAATTTGCACATCTTTTAATAAAACGACCATTTTGTGGTTTATGTCTTGAGACTACTACACCATTCTTCTCCAGAAGAATTGTGGTAGCGTCAATCACGGAATCACCATTTGGGAATCAACTGCATCCAATACCAAACGATGGTGCCACCCGTAAACTAGGTTTCGCGCTATTCCATGATACCATTTCGAAATTATCATACTAGCTACGACAGCATTGCAATATAAAGACAGTTATTTGAAAACTATTGCACCAGTAAAAAATATTACCCAATCGTCATCCCCAGTATACAGCCGCAAGGAGATCCATCATAACGGGAACTGGAGAGCCTTGTAAATGTGCCACACAAATGTTTAGTCGGCTGTGGAAGTGGTGTTGGCTTTCTTATATCACTGCAGTTCAAAGATAAATTATATTCTAACCCTGAATACCCCAGTGTTTAGTCCATATGTGCTGACATTTCAGATTCTTCTTTCTCCGCAAACGTGTTTTTGTATCTATCGCCCTCCAGGACATCCGGCAAATTTCTTTGAAGACTCAGGATATGTTGGAAAATCTGGCAGTTATTCATTCAGAATTTTACATTCTTGGTGATTTTAATGTACATTTGGATACACCTTCTACAACTACAAATACGTTTGATGATATTCTGGCATCATTTCATTTGAAACAACATGTTGCCTTTTCGACACATATACATGGCCATTGGCTTGACCTCTTGATAACCCGTTCAACTTGTAATAATATCCAAGCACCTACTGTCATTGCAAATGTTAACGTTTCTATAACCCCATTAGAGTCGAAACACAATGTGTCTTACATATCATTTCATAGGATTGAAACTACAGCTTTAATGGCTGATATCCTTATATCGGACCTTATCGCAGATACAAAAAACATCTATCTGACTTATATAAACAGTACTGTCAAGTACTCGATGCATTACATAACAAACATGCACCTATACAATCCAAATGTGTGTTAGAAAGGCCACCGGCTCCATGGATGACTTCCGAAATTATACTATCTAAAAGGCGTCGTCGTTATTTTGAGTGTGTATGGCGCAAATCGCGATCGCCATTTTGAAACGATTGGCCACGACATTCTCATTGAACGCTTATTACAGTGGTACGGCATATCTGGCACAGCTCTAAGCTGGTTTACTTCATATCTTACTGATAGATAGTATACCAAACTATAAAGATTGGAAACTGCTTTTCAGCTGCTCTGCCGGCTTTACTTGGTGTTCCCCAGGATTGTGTTCTTGGGCCTTTGCTTTTTACACCTCGCCACTAAGCTCTGTTATACAAAGACATCTTTATGCTGATGATACTCAAATCTAGATTTCGTTGACTACCCCGGATACAAATCGCCCCCTTAACCAAATTAGTGATTGCCTCCAAGATATCTTCCACTGGATGACTGACAGCAAGTTGAAATAAAATGCAGATAAAACTGAATTTATCATTATTGGTACTCCAATGCAGCGTAGTAAACTGGATGGTTTTTCCCTACGCGTATTTTGAATCAGTATATCACGCCAACAACCTCAGTGCGGAATCTAGGAGTGATCTTTGATAGTAACTTCAATTTCCGACAACACATATCTCAAATACGTCGCTGCTGTTTTTATCATATTCGTGATATTCGCCGGTGTGTCTTTTTCTGTTGCTAAAATTATTGCAACAGTGCTTGTGAATAGCAGATTTGACTATTCCAATCCCCTCCTTTATAATATCGCTAGCAAGGATATCACAAAACTTCAGCGTGTCCAAAATTGTTTAGCAAGAGTAGTTACAAGATCACCTCGTTTTTCTCGCTCTGTACCACTTTTGAAGTCATTGCATTGGCTTCCTGTACGATATCATACATTTAAAATATCTTTACCATTACATACCAAGCACTGTCCAGTAAGCAACCATCTTATTTGCATTCATTGCTTACTCCTGTAAGAAAACCTATCCAGCTTCGATCATCTAGTTCTGACCTACTTTTTGTTCCTAAAGTCAACACTAACATTGGAACTAGGGCTTTTTCTGTTGCTGCACCAACTCTTTGGAATATGCTCCCTCTTAGTGTTAGATCAGTTGAAAATATTAAAAAATTCCGTCGTCATTTAAAAACTTATCTTTATAACCTTGCTTATCCACCGTAGCTCCCTAGCGCCTTGATCCATCTGTTGACAACTGGAATACTACTTATGGATTTTGAGATTGACCAATCCTTTTGTTTTGATGTGCCTCTGAGCTTGGTATCCAATATCGACTGATGTCTATTTTCAGTTCCCATAGTGGTCTAGTTGTTATTCCAAAAGAAATCTGATCACTTACACTGTGTGTTTGCATCACATATCTCCAACAAAATGGATAAATCATATTTTGACCATACACAAAAACGGTTATATCTCCAGGGGTATAAGTCACACAACTTACAAATTTACAGGTGTATTCTTTAAATGTAAATTAGTAACTAGTAAAACAATTAGAGATGTGTTCTTCTTAGTTTGGATTTTATGATTTGTTGAATACGCTAGCTAGTATGAGATTGAGTGATATGCGTCTGTGCAAAGATGTTAGTTTTTCGTCGGCAATGCTTCCTATATTCACTCTGGATATAATTTCGGGATAGAGTATGAAACATTTTAACAGTCAACACTAAAATAAGTATAGTTATGCATGACATCACATTTCTAGAAAACATGTTTACCTGGTAACATGTGGGCATAGTTACCGCTGCTTGAATGACGAAAACTGTGCCACACAATTGGCAATAATATCCTTGTCAAGCCTGTACTGCCTGGCAGATTGTCAAACTAAAGATGGTGTTGGAACTACCCTCAAGATGTTGATAAATGAAACCCAACATTCATCAGTTGCTGCCCAAGAGAGTGTTGCTGCGATGGTTCCTCTTCGTGAACTTGACATGTACATCTTAATGTTGTTCATAATGCTCACTAATCAGTACAATGTACCAGTCATTGCTGTACACATCAGCAATATATATTCCAACCTGGTACTGTCCCGTGTCCGTGTCATCTGATACAGTGTCTGTATTCATCGTCCTCGTAAAACTGGAGAATGGCTTCCACTTTTGTATCAGGAAGAGCTTTGCCTTTTTCCTTTTTTGCAGGTTCTGCCAATATCCCAGATTTATTTTTTAGTGTTTGAGATTTTCTAACAAGATATTTGGACACTTTAAATTATTGGGTTGTTTTCTCAACTGACCAACTTTCTGGAACAAGTGTTAGCAATTGCAGTTTTTCTAACTGTGTGGACTCTAAACGTTTCACCTTTAGTTGGCTCATCAGGATATCCAAGTCTTCACACTTTGTACATCTTACATTTTTTCTTCCCTAGAAATTTCATCTTTTGAAATGTCCAAAGTTTGGCCACTTTGACAGTGATAGTTTTCTCAACGTTTCTAAGCTTTCGTTTGGCATATGACACATAATCCTGGACTCTGATTCCATGTTTTTATAGGTGAAACACCAAGTATTTGAAAGCTATCATCCAAAATGTTGGCACTTGTGTAATCACAAGGTGGGTTTCCTTCATCGGAATCAGCAGGGCTGTTTTGTCATCAGTGATTTCACGAGTTGATTCCTGAACATGATGAAGTTTTTTAATACCTGTAGGACATATTTTTGGCCTTGTTTGATCTTATGACAGCAGGAATTTGATTGGCAAGATCTTCATTCACCAGCCGAACGGATCCTTTAATTGCAGATTTATGAAATATGAACGAATCACAGCATTCCATCTGTAGATGACTACTTTGAAAGCAGAATTGGTTCATGGCGCATACAAATTGTAAGATTGCTGGAAGCACTTTGAAAGTATGATTATTGTTTTACTGTTGATCAGTAACAACTTCCAGGGAACTGTGGTTCAAGACAACTGCATAGTGCACTGCAATATCCACATTATACAACCTGCATGTGAGGGATCCATGTATATTGCTTCATATTCATTTTTATGGATACTGTATGCGACCGTATAAGCTAAATGCTACTAATTTCAAAAATTAATAAAAGCCAGACTAACAACAACACATGTCTATTTTTTTCACTGGTTGCTACATATCTACGGAACAAACCTGTACAGTTTCTAAGTTGTGTGATTTATTTTGGAATAGCAACTAGGCCACTATGGGAACTGAAAATAAAAATCAGTCGCTATTGGGTATCATGTTTTCAGGTAGGGGAGACTGGGGTCCATTGGGACACAGGGACCATTGGGACAGCCCCTATAGTAAGGGATCCCTAACGTGGGGAAGCCCTGTGACGTCATTTCAAGAAAGCCAGCAGCCTCATTTCCACAACATCTGTAGAACAACGACGATCACGCAGCACTAGCAGAACGGTGAGTAAAAACACATGTTCGATCCATTATTATAAATAATGTTCCACTGTAAATAATGTTCCACCACATGTTGTTGCATTCAGAGACTGTGGTGAGTTGACTTCAGCCCCAAAAATAGACCTTTGTGGGAAACATTTTAAGATAAACAACTAAGTCCAGCATGCAATGTGTGAATTGCAACAGTCCACATTTTGCTGCATGGTGGTGTTGGGGTCCAATGGGACACACATGGTGGGGTCCATTGGGACAGCGCGTCACAATGGACCCCAGTGAAATATGCGGTCTGTTGGGAATGGGTTCTGTATGTCCATGCTCATGGCATATGTGTCAACATCAGCTCATGAAAAAGTGGGAAAGTGCTCGAAAACCAATTCTAAAGCCTAAAGGAAACGACATTTGCCACTGCTATCAAGTCATTAATATACAGTCTGATGAAATGTCGTCAAAATTACATCCCTCCAGGCCAGCTCTTTTAAAACGCATGCATGCACGGTGCGCATCGATATTGACCAAAATAACCACGTTTTTCAGCACCCACGTGTGCTATGGCCTATGTGAAAAAAATGGCAACAAATCACTCCGCCAACTACAGTACACTCTTCCAAATATGCATCATTTCACTTCCAATACATTCTACCACAGAACCTCTTGATATGCCTGGTTTACTGCACCCAGTTCACATTAAAAAATGGTCTCAAATTTAACATATCACCATTTTAGTTGACACATATGCCGCTATGGCCTATGCCTATGCCATGGCACAGGCTATGGCTATGGCTATGGCTAAGCCTAAGGCTGCCTATGCTATGGCTATGCCCTGGCTATGACTATCTATGTATGTCATGGACATGGTCATGACAACATTTTTTTTACATTTTAACTTTAGCAATGGTCTGCATCCTTCAAATTTATTAAGACTAAATTTCCTTTCACGACTGTTGCAGATGACATGATATTCAAGCCTCATTACGACAACAAACTTGTGTTCACGCCTGCAGGCTGCAGAAGAAACTGATCTGGGCCCGAGATTATAAAGCCGTACTCGGTGCTCAGAATGTCATGCTCAAGCCTCGCTTTCACACCATGCTCATACTCACGGAGGTTATAAAACTTTGTGAGCACGTAATCGTACTCAGACTGAAACGTCTAAATTCTGAGTAGTATACCACCTTGCTCAACGCCGCATTCAAACAAACAAAGATGGCAGCTCACGTAGAAAATAGTCGAATTCGTTGTCCAAGTTCGATGTTTTCGAGAAGAAACGCAGCTCGATACCAGCGTCCGAGTCGCTTCCGAGACCGAGATGTAATAAATCCATTTCAAGAAGTGGTGCAACACGAAATCAGCGAAAGATTCCTTGTTATGCCATCAAACTGCAATATTTACTGAACATTTGTGAAATCTAGTGGAGGGAGACATTACGACACAATGTTGCAATGTTTATGTTTTGGTGGCACCTTTTCGACGACGAGGACCATTCGTTTACCGCTACTACTTGGCGATACAATTTCACGATCAACTGCCGAGCAGTTCATACGAAACGCTTCTCCAAAACAGTGTTGTTTACCTGGACGATTAATAAAATACCTACCAGACATTAAGCCATATCAATACAACATACATGTGTACATTAAGAAATATAAAATAAATAATAAAATTACGAGGCCACGTTTTGTCATTGCCTGAAACTGTTATTAACATATCATTATTTTGCAGTGACGTTTTTTCAATTGGGAATAATGAAGAACTAAGTAGTATAAAACATATATTATTTATATTGTTTCATCGTTTAAAAAGAAATATGAATAGCATATCAATAATGAAGCCCTTGCAACGTTGATATAATTGATAGCTATGTCCAAGGCTGTGTGGATGTCATGATATTACAAATTTGTAATGCCTATGATTTTGCAATCCAAGGGCAGGAATAAGACTTCAACACAGAGGTAGACGACATACAACATATGCAGACATCCTCGATAAGTTGATAACTTAAATGTATATGTGATTACACTGTCATTGGTGCGGTCACTCAGTCACTACTTCTGCCAGTGTACATTTATAAAATGAATATAATCATATTTAAAAAATTTAACTTGTTGGATGAACGAACAAACAAGACATCGTTTATATATTTCTAATAAAATGGTTTTACTCTATAATATAAAACAATGTTTTCCAAATTAAAATTATACAAACTATGCCAATTATCCTGAAGCTCCGAAACCTAGTTTTTAAGAATCGAATATAACATATTAAAAAGTAGCCATACAGTGGCTATGGGGAATGCTGCACAGCTGACTGAGATACGTATTGCATCAAAATTAATGCAGGACGGAAGACCATAACATAACTGTGTGTTTGCCTTATGAGCTAAAACCCAGCATGATGGTGAAGACTTGACTTCTGTAGTGCAGTTTAACATACACTGTAGTAGTATTTTAAATATGCAAAAAGCAAATATGAAGCAAACTATGTAAAACAACTTAAAATGTGGTTATTATACAAGTACGTATGTTATATTATTATTTTAAACGTGTAGTTGTACAGGAAAATATCATAATATTATATATACATATCTGTATGAAAATAACTGTTATGTACAATCGGATTTGGGTCAAATAAATATGTTTTAACTTAGGATTTGCAAATAATAATTATTGATAAATGTAACAGTTATGAAATTAGTATTACGTGCTACCAAAAACAGATAAGCGAGCGAAAAATGAACAACTCAGAACACGTCTAAAACATGAAATTCTACGGTCACTAGCACCCTCACGGCTCGTCCTGTCCCGACGATCTTGGTATCATTTGAAAGGATGCACTTTCTGTTATTCTAGCGACATCTAGACTTCCCGGTAACCGTTCAAAGAACACCGATAAATGGACCTACAATCATGCCGTTTTCGGTGTTCTGTACGGTTCCTAACGATGTTGGCGGCGGGTACTCAGTACACTAATCTTCCGATTGTGGCGCTGTTTTCCTCATTTGCATAGGTTCAGACATGCGCACTTCGCCATTTCTTGATTTTTAAACCGCGGCGAAACTGATGTGCTTTGATCGCATCGATATCGCTCTACGTCGGCGTGACGTCACAATAAAGTACGTGATTGTGACGTCATGCCTACTTCACGTAGCAGCCGTTTGAAAGTGGGTGGAGCTTATACCATGAAATCAGATAGTGGTGTCTCAATCGGTAGAACACCGATCTTCTTCTTCTTCTTCCAATACACGCCTAGCCTCAACATGCTGAGGATATGACTGGAGGTGGGGTGAGGTGAATTTCAGACCAGTGTATGCATGTCCCCGAATCCTCCAGCACAGCTGATAAATAATGGCCGCTCCCATACAACTACTTTGTCAAGACTTCTACAATGCTGCCGATGTTTATGAAATTTATGCCAAGAACATTAAATGAATAACGTGAGTGCTACCATAGCCATAGTCTAGCCGTATGAAAATAACAGTTCATTTGTTGCAGATAATGCATTTCAGTTGTCAGATTTCTAGATGTGATTGTACAAGCTGTTGACAGTAAAATGGTGTCTTTTTAGCTGATTTTACTAAGCGGAAGGGTATCTGGCAGCAATTTGGCTAGTTGACACTTTAGCCGGATTACTGCCTGCATCCATTTGTAAATATTGACGGGTGTCATACATACAGGCATTTTGCAAGAGCTAGAGATATTAGATTTTGACTAAACTCGACCAGCATGTCAATGAGATGATATTAACAGCAGGTGAGAAGTTTAAGAAACTTTATAGGTCACGTTTTCGTATAATCACACAAAACATTAACATGGTCGCCAATGAGAAAACTGACAGTGTGCTGACCCCATTAATTTTTATTTGCTACGGTCGCCGTAACCCAACATGCCTACGCTATTCTTTCGTGAGTTCTGCTCCGGTCGCCGTAACCCGCCTGGGGTTATTTATTGTTCGTGTGTTTCCTCTAGTTCTGAGACTTGAGTCTGATCGCCGTAACCGGAGTCTTTTCGGGATTAACTGATTAATCTTCCGAGTTCTACCAAGCATGCTATCACGCAAATTAGTTGTCCTATTACTTTAACCATAGCTGTCACCCAAAACTAAATGGAATACCTAGACTAATAGGCGGGCGCTGCTACTAGTTATGCCAGTTAAGTAAAATATTGCGCAATTAAATTAGCCCAGCTAAATTTGCCCCAAAAGGCTAAAATAGGTTTGCTGAAAGACATGTAGGGAAGTCAAGCAATGATCTCTATTTGGATAGGGAACGAACATTATCTTATCACTGGGCTAGTCCAGGGCAGCAGAAAAACTTACTTTGTAGTCTCATATTGAAGTGTTAACGGCCACTAAGAATATATTAAGAAACATAGGGACAACGATACACAATACAGTTATAAACACTTTACTGAATTTTTAAACAAAGAAATAATAGCAGTAATGTAAAACAGTAGAGCAGTTACAGTTCACGCGCAGTTCTTGGACACATCAAGACATGGTGGAAACAACAGAGCAGTTACAGTTCACGCGCAGTTCTTGGACACATCAAGACATGGTGAAAACAACAGAGCAGTTACAGTACATGCTCAGTTCTTGGACACATCAAGACATGGTGGAAACAACAGAGCAGTTACAGTACATGCTCAGTTCTTGGACACATCAAGACATGGTGGAAACAACAGAGCAGTTACAGTACACGCGCAGTTCTTGGACACATCAAGGCATGGTGGAAACAACAGAGCAGTTACAGTACACGCGCAGTTCTTGGACACATCAAGACATGGTGGAAACAACAGAGTGGTTACAGGACACGCGCAGTTCTTGGACACAGCAAGACATGGTGGAAACAACAGAGCGGTTACAGTACACGCGCAGTTCTTGGACACATCAAGACATGGTGGAAACAACAGAGCAGTTACAGAACACGCTCAGTTCTTGGACACATCAAGACATGGTGGAAACAACAGAGCAGTTACAGTACACGCGCAGTTCTTGGACACATCAAGACATGGTGGAAACAACAGAGCAGTTACAGTACACTCGCTGTTCTTGGACACATCAAGACATGGTGGAAACAACAGAGCAGTTACAGTACACGCGCAGTTCTTGGATACATCAAGACATGGTGGAAACAACAGAGCTGTTACAGTACACGCGCAGTTCTTGGACACATCAAGACATGGTGGAAACAACAGAGCAGTTACAGTACACGCGCAGTTCTTGGACACATCAAGACATGGTGAAAACAACAGAGCAGTTACAGTACACTCGCTGTTCTTGGACACATCAAGACATGGTGGAAACAACAGAGCAGTTACAGTACACGCGCAGTTCTTGGATACATCAAGACATGGTGGAAACAACAGAGCTGTTACAGTACACGCGCAGTTCTTGGACACATCAAGACATGGTGGAAACAACAGAGCAGTTACAGTACACGCGCAGTTCTTGGACACATCAAGACATGGTGGAAACAACAGAGCAGTTACAGTACACGCGCAGTTCTTGGACACATCAAGACATGGTGGAAACAACAGAGCAGTTACAGT
Source organism: Escarpia spicata (assembly GCA_963995525.1). Taxonomy (NCBI): domain Eukaryota; kingdom Metazoa; phylum Annelida; class Polychaeta; order Sabellida; family Siboglinidae; genus Escarpia; species Escarpia spicata. The sequence goes on from OZ023211.1 coordinate 63,109,037, forward strand.
ACACGCGCAGTTCTTGGACACATCAAGGCATGGTGGAAACAACAGAGCGGTTACAGTACACGCGCAGTTCTTGGACACATCAAGACATGGTGGAAACAACAGAGCGGTTACAGTGCACGCGCAGTTCTTGGACACAGCAAGACATGGTGGAAACAACAGAGCGGTTACAGTACACGCGCAGTTCTTGGAGACATCAAGACATGGTGGAAACAACAGAGCGGTTACAGTACACGCGCAGTTCTTGGACACAGCAAGACATGGTGGAAACAACAGAGCGGTTACAGTACACGTGCAGTTCTTGGACACATCAAGACATGGTGGAAACAACAGAGCTATTACAGTATACGCGCAGTTCTTGGACACATCAAGACATGGTGGAAACAACAGAGCAGTTACAGTACACGCGCAGTTCTTGGACACATCAAGACATGGTGGAAACAACAGAGCAGTTACAGTACACGTGCAGTTCTTGGACACATCAAGACATGGTGAAAACAACAGAGCAGTTACAGTACACGCGCAGTTCTTGGACACATCAAGGCATGGTGGAAACAACAGAGCAGTTACAGTACACGCGCAGTTCTTGGACACATCAAGACATGGTGAAAACAACAGAGCAGTTACAGTACACGCGCAGTTCTTGGATACATCAAGACATGGTGAAAACAACAGAGCGGTTACAGTACACGCGCAGTTCTTGGACACATCAAGACATGGTGGAAACAACAGTATTTAAAAACATCTTTGAAATGAAGTTTATTTTTTTGATCAACATACATACAGGATTCTATGATCTATTGTGTCGAAAGCTTTTGACAGATCCAGAAATATTGCCATTGTCAAGCCTTTTTTGTCAAGATTTAAGTATATTCTGTCAACTAATTCAGTTATTGCAAGTTCAGTAGTGTTCAGCTCTGAAACCATACTCATTAGGGTGGAGGAGCTTATTAAATGTGAGATAGTGGAATAACTGAGAATAAACTATTTTTTCAAAGACTGCATATGCATGGCAAAAGAGATATTGGCCTGTAGTTGTTGAAATTATGGTTATCATCTTTTTGTGGATGGGAACTACTTTAGCAATTTTTTGTTTTTGAGGAAATTTTCCATTGCGTAGTGATTGATTAATTATACTGGTAAGGGGTTTGGCAATTACATTAACAAAAGCTTTAAGTAAGATTGAAGCTTCCGTTAATGTCATTATCAAGCCACCCTTTGTTCGATACTAAAACAGCTAATCCTTGAAGCTATCGCATATAAATATAAACACACATGAAAAAGATAAAACAAACTTGTATCCTCTGCAAAACCATACTTTTAGATTACTCCAAAGTGCAAACCATAAAAGATCATACGTTTGCCTTACGGGTAAAACAGTTCTACCAATGAAAGACAGCTATCGCATAACAACACACATGCTTAAAAATCACATCTTGAAACCAAAACCCTCGATAATAGACAAGATTACTCCAACTTGCAAACCATGAAGGCAGCTATCGCATAGTAACACACATCGCAGATTAATGTAAATTAAGCCATCACACGCAACTCAAATCCTCATTATCATCCAGTGTCAATGTGCACGTTGCGCAATATCACACGCCATCCTTCGACAGAACGTACGCCATCTGCTGCACTGCGTGCCACGTTGGTGTCTCGCAGTGCTTTTGTATTGCCCTTAGACAGACGTCGCTGTCAAGGCAGTCCGCGCTGTTCTCGAGTTGTCCGAAGCTTTCTACAAGAGACCACTGTGTAGTGCTGTCGCGTTGTACAAACCAGCAGAGCATATCTACAAATGTACATAAAAACTTTTATAAACTAATATATCAATTTATTACATGACAGATGCATGCTTTATCTGTAAATATAAATTATTTAGGGTTCTGCTTAAGTAAATGTTATAAAAGTGACGCTTATTAACAGTAAAATGAGTAAACACATTTTGAAATTTTTATGCAAAAAAATTTCATTTCAGCTACAGTGTCTTACCATAATCTCTAACTACAGGTAGCTTGGTGAGGAATTTGACCGGTTTGTCCTTTTTCATCCTTTCTGGCAAGCCAATGACAGTCAACTCTGTCCCCTTGGGTCGACCCCTCTTCCTCATTGATGGCGGCATTTTCATGTTACCGAGATCTGTCAACAGATGATAATTGGCAGGTTAAAATAGCCAGTAACAAGACCCACCACGGATACTTGGAAGAACAAGTGAAAATTCATTAAATATCTATGTTACTAATCCAAAACACAGTACTCCTCTGACAGTTATCCTCAGCTTTGCCATCATTTTAGACCACCTTCCCTTCAACATCGTAGGCAAGTTGCAGATCTTTTGTTTTTACACAAGTGTGTGCACTCCCAACTAGACTCGTCGTATCTGGTAGGGGCTATCTAATTTCACTGTCCTTCACAATCTCTACGAAACTACATCCCTTTTAGAGTTTCCAATAGCAGAATCAACATTAGAAAACATTGTGTTTTGAATAGATGTATGACTACTTTCAACACATGGTATTTAAGTGATCCAACTTGTGATATATTTTCAGTAGCTGAAACCTTTAGATCCTCAATTCAAAAACATTTCTATGTATAACAGATGTTTGCCTGGTATATTTGATGTTAATATTGTGTGGTTTTTATGTCCTTATTGTTCTTATCGTTTTTATTATTATATTATTATTGTACTGTAATAAGTGATTTGTAACTCCCAATTGTACTTGCCAAAATAACAAGTACATTTATGCACATTAAAACATCCCTGGAATTATAATTAATAACCCATTTACTCGGTGTTTGGTTTTATTTTAGGCAAAGGCAGACCTGTTGTTAACGCATTCTGAGTTAAACTACCTACTTTTTATTTCAAAAGATATAACTACTACGGCAAATACAATATGGTGCAAACTTACTAGTCTTTAAGGACTCTGTAACGAAGATGCAAGGGTTCGACCGGGTCATCAAGCTTCATCCTTGGCTGATCATGTACTGCACCGACTGAAAACAAAATAGGAATGTCAATCAGTTGATGTTTAACATGAAGTTTGCTGACAGGAATAGACAACATTTATACGTGAATATTCATTTTCAATACGTGCATGCATGTGCACGAATGTCAATCAATTGATGTCACTAACTTACCCAAGGTTTGAAACGAGATATAACGTGGACATTCAAGTTTTACGATACGGCAAACAAAAACAAGACATCTGTTAGTCTACGCATAGTCACAGGCACATCTCACGCTTAATTAAGGCTTAGCCTAGGCTTAGCCTTGCCCTTAGCCTCGGCACAGACAGTGACGTGCATCTTCATTCAAACGAGTAACGACTAAAACGATTTGTTGGCTGACTACATAGTACCCCCAAACAGGGTTATTACACTAAAAGATAATATAATTAAATAAGCAAACTTACTGTGATGTGGCTCTGGCGCCTTAGCTTTCTTCGGACTTGTGCAGTTTTCCACCGAATATTGTCCACGCCAGTATACTTCACATCGGGATTTGCCTTTCCTGCAATGTTCGGCATACGCTGTGTGATACTGTCAATGGTTCTTGAAGCGCGCAAATACATTTGCACAAAACTGTCATCTTGAAAATGTTTCATTTTATGGGAAAATTGCGAAAAGGAAGAGAATTTATCACCGACATTGACACCCACGAACTCTTTCCTATCTTCCATTTTGTGACGAAGTAGGCTTACGGCGCATGCGCGGCCCAACTCAATGAAGAATAGCTGTCCAAATCTGGGTTACAGCAACCGGAAGAATAACCACTTCGATTTATTTATTATAAACACGGTAACATCGTCGCCGTCAAGCCCGAGATCATCGACTGTTACAATGACACAAAATATCATGAATAATACAGCGTGACTGACCAATGAATGTTACTACAGTTTTACGCTATTTTGTAATTGTGTTGTGTTTGTTCCATCGTGCACAGCGAAGTACTTTCCTTGCAACGTTATTCAGTCGATATTCCACTGCGCATTTCACCACAAAATAAACACGTTCACAACAGCGCAGGTCTTCGTCCATCACCGTTTTTATAGTCGGAAGTTGATATTGTTATTATATAATTGCTTTGATATTGTTTATAAATAGGTGTAGGTTTGTTATCTTCGTCAACAAGAGAGCTCCGAAAGAGCTCTTTCTTTTGTTCTCGTTCTCAAGACGGCGTACCCAGTTGAGCACGTACTCAAGAAGTGTTATTAACCACCGTGAGCATAGTCATAGTCAAACATAGATTCTCCGGTGAGCGTGACATCTCGAGACTGAGCATGGAGTTGAGTATGAGCACCGAGTACGCTTTATAACATTGAGCAGTGTTACAGCATTGTGGATTCCTGGAAAACAAACGCACGTTTAACTTTACAAAACCACCTGGAGATTATTTCAACATGTTTGGCATTTTGTTGAGGAAGTTGACCAAGAAGATAATCAGCTGAAACCAAAGACCGTATACATCAATACAAAACCGTGTTAAAAATATAACGTCATGGAGCGGTTTATCCGCCATTTTAGAAGTGAGCCATTTTGAAATAAATATTATTTATGATGAAATTATGGTGGTTGAATAAATAATTAGTAACATGTTTGTGATGTTATACAAGGGACGGATGACAGTTAAGAACTTAGTATGACGAGCTCGGTGAAGATGTTGGGAGTTTCGTGGAAGAATGGAAAAAATACAAAGAAGCGTCTGCGGGAACTGCAGAGGAGCTATATGGAAGAATATCGGGAAAAGGTGGAGTGTCTAAGAGTAGCAACCAATGATGTTGCAGAAGCAGTGCGCGAAAAGAAGGAAGCATGGAATGAAACAGAAAAGACCAAGGAGAGGGGAAATCAACCAGAAGCAAGGCTGATACACACATACGAACAGAAGAAAAAAGCTGCATAGAGAGTTGTGGTTATGCGAGGACTGTTATGGAAACAAGTGTGTACATCAAGCGAGATAAGGATGGCGGAAAAAAGATTATATACAGAATGGCCCGAGATAGGGATGACAATAGCAAGGACGTACGGAGATCAAGGGTAGAAATGGAACGTCAGTTACAGAACAAGGTTTGTGAAAACTACTTCACGGAACTACTGAGCCAGGGATGAAATAACAACGACCTGGAACTAACATTGTATGTAGAAGGGAAAGTGGAATTAGCTGATATTACTGATACAGAGATGTAAACTGGATTGAAAAGGGAGAAGAATTAGAAAGCACCTGGCATCGATGAGATGATGAGGAGATGGTAACGGTAGCAGGGGAGAGTGGAATCAGCTGGACACATGTATGAGGCAGAATAAAGCACAAGAAGAGTGGCTGACGGTGCTAATTGTCTCAATATGGAAGAGGAAGGGAGATGTGCAAGACCAAGGGAAATACATTTCTAAGTGACATCATGAAGCTGCTAATGAGGATCCTGGATGGGATGATTCAATAGAGAGAGTAGAATAAGAATAGGGCAAAAACAACAAGAATTCAGAAAGGGCAGAGGACGGACGGATGGGATGTTTGTAGAGGAGAGGTTGGAGATGCATGGGATAACGACAGTGGGATTTATGGACCTGGAGAAGCCGTTAGGGTTGATTTTGTTTTTATGCACTAGAGTTAGCGGCAGATGTGCAATTTCTCAATGTTGGGATCAATAAAGTTGTATTGTAATAAACCAAATAATAAATACTGGCAGAATCCCTCATATATTTAAACTAACAAAACTAATTTATATTTTTAAGAAAGGTGATCCATCTCTTTTTAACAATTACAAACCCATTTCAGTCCTGCCAACTATTGTTTTTTTTAAATTGAGAAATAGAAACAAATCAGTTATCCGCATACTTTAATTATTCTAAGCTGTTTGTTGAAAATCAATATGGCTGTAGAAAAAAACACTCAACCGAACATGCGGCACTTGAACTAGTAGATGGAATAATCACACAAATGGATAACAATTATATTTCATTCAGTATTTTTCTTGACTTCTCCATGGTCTTTGATACAACTGATCACTCGATATTATTAAATAAACTAAGATATTATGGCTTAGATGGTTCTACTCTTAATCTATTTAAAAGTTACTTCAGCAACAAAAGACAATACACCGAATTTCGAAATGTATCATCAGGCATAGAAGTTAGAAGGCTGATAGGTTTTCTTAAACACGGATAAGCAATAACTGTACTATGCCGGTTGCATACCTAGATGTGTCTGTTTGGAAATGGTACAGATCTTTTAAATGACATGATATCGGACAGGAAGCAATTGTAAAGACCTCCGAAGTGGATTGTGTTAGAAAACCGCGGAGATCGAGTCACAACCTTTGCTAAGCAATGTTGTGCTGTATTTTAGTGATATCCTTAACGGCGAATTGTAAACAAAAATGGAATGGCAGTAGTCAAGCACATTATTAAGAAGCACCCTCGCAAGCCATGGGTGGTGACTGGGTGCATTACTTGGTAGATATCCAATGTATGGAAATCTGCTGAATCAAACTGGTAATTGGATTCGGTGGTCGCGACTGTAACACCCGTGATAACCATAACGACTTTCACCCCACCCGCAACTCAACTTAAAGACGAAGCCAGCGACGTCGGGGAATTACAACATTACCACGAGCTGAACGGTGTTGTGTATTCAAATAATTACTTCTACTTCCCCAACATTACACATAACAGGGGACAACTTGTTGGTTGAAAGAAAAACGGGCCGAACATCCTCGCAAACGATACCATTGGCTGAGCTTAACTTCAACGTTTCCCTAAGCGATCTGCTAGGGGGTACTGAAACGGATGTATTCAGCAGCGCCCCTGGTGAGGATTATATGTGCACTTGCAATAGTATATGTACGACGTACATTACCAACGTGATAATAACAGCAATGATAAGTTTGAGAAATACGCCGTCTGCAACTGATCTGACACTACGAGGAAGACAATTCCAAAGAGCGCGGCGCAACAACAGAAAAATACGTAGTTATAATGTTTGTAATGGCTCTAGGAACAAAACGAATATCATGACTAGATGATCTAAATTGGATACGCTTTCTTACAACAGTGAAAAATAAATGTAAATATTGATGTGCCTAGTAGGTACGGATACAGCTCTTTAAACGATGCGGTATCGAACAGGAAGCCAAAGCAGATGCCGCAGGTGTGGCATTGAGTGAGAAAACGCATGTGAACAATAAACACCAAACGTTTAATCCATTGGTGTTCTACTGAGTTTTACACTTTTTCTGAAAATAATAATGCACAGCTACCGTCAAATCAACCAGCAATAACACCATTCTGGTTTTTTATTTAACATCGGAAACGGAAGATATAAACTTGGTGACGATGTTCGTGACGTGGATCTCGTCGTAATGTACCACGGTGAAATTCTTGCCGTCGTGGGCGCCTTCAATTATAGCCGAAAGTCCTGAAAATACAAAACAATTCATCTCAACAATTGCCTTTTAGCAAGACGTTGGTTACAAAGTGTTAATATTATGCCAAACATACACATAATAATAAGATGGCATACTGTTTACCTCTTTACAACGGAAACAAGATACAGATTGCTAAAAATAAGATTAAAAAATTATTTGCTGGTTTTTTCCAGATATCCCCCGGAACCTCACGTCATCTCTTTCACATCTTATTATTCCTAAAACTAAGCTTAACTTTGGCAAACATGCTTTCTCTGTCGCTGCACCAAAAAATCTCCCTATCATTTTAAACGCATCTGAAACGATAGCTACCTTTCATAAAAAAAACTGAAGACTTATTTGTTTGAAATCGCATTCCCACCCTTTACGATTTTGCCTAATTATTGCATGTTGCGCTTCTGAGCTCAGATTCCTGAGGATATACATGTATAAATATATATTCAGGAATCTGAGCTCTGTGGCGCAACATACAATATATATATATACATATATATATACATATATATATATATACTCAGTAGGTTGACGTAATATCAGTAGGTAGATACTAGATAACAATAAGACCCAAGCTGCTTACTCTTTCCAGATGCTGGTCGAAAGAGACAGAGGATTTTCTTGCCGAGTGCAACGGCTTGGCCAAGTTCAAATCCGACACCAAGGGATGGTTGCGTCACTTCCGCTACAACAACTGAAACACAAACAGAACACGTGACACCACTTTCACACACACACACACACACACACACACACACACACACACACACACACACACACACACACACACACACACACACACACACACACACACACACACACACACACACACACACACACACACACACACACACACACACACACACACACACACACACACACACACACAGAAGTTATACATATGTGAATACAAGAGGGACCATCCACAGCTGAAACATCCTGACATTCAAGCCTGGGCCGAGAAAACGCTGAATATCAAAATCGACAAGTCAACCATGGGTGACATTGTACGTGCTTCGGCCACATTATTGAATGTTTAGGATCACCTGTACCAGGTTAACATATTGTTTTATTCTTTCTCAATGGCATACATCGTTTATTAACGAGCGTCAATTGGATATTTCGTTTATCTGGCCAAAACCCTTGGGAACCAACGTGTACGGATAAACGAGGTATGACTGTATGGGGGAAATGGGTTTACTGTGGAAAAGCATATTTTGATTGAAACTAATCCATTATAATGTTTAGCCATCACTAATAATATTACCTACTTAGATCCACAACTGTATCCATAGTTTTACTTTACATACATTAGTATGCACCTGTAACAACAAGTAGAACAAGTAATAAGTTTCAGTGTAAGCACACTAATTAAGAACGATGCAGTATTACTGCCACTCTAATGATTTGTTGACAGTTTCTGTTTTAATATAATTATAAAAAGGTATGAATGTTTACCATCAGATTCCTTCAGCCAGTTCATATCTCTGGTATAAATCACCGAGTCATCTGTTGGTTCTAAACGAAAAACAGAGGGAAGTTGCAACTACAGACAACAAGAACATATAAATACTGAACGTGTCAGTCTGACAGATTAAAACACGTCATGATTTTATAGATGGCTCCCTGGAAAATTTAATAAGTTTGAAGAAACATGAGATCCATTTAGAAAACAGATATATGTAAACTAGTGAAACCAGCAGAGGCAGAAAGGCATCAAGCACACATGAGAAATACACAGCTGAGGTGGCAGGAATGCGCAAAGAGGGATTTGAGAAGTTCGAAGGAAGGTGAAAGATAGAGAGGGGGCTGTTGATAGAGAACAATGCAGAGAACGAACAGAAAGGAAATTAAATCAATGCGTTCATAAGATTACGCGAGGAGCGTCGATCAATACGGGACGTTGTACACAACTTGCGTTGACACCAACCACGGTTCCAAATTTACGTCATAACAAAGATTATTTCTGAATGCCCCAGGAAACCGTCTTCTGTGTATGGGCGTGTGTTGCGCCATACGAAGAATGGGCATCTTCTGTTAGTATTTAATAATGACAGCGCTCTCCTGTTACCGAACATAATTCATAATGAAAATCTATCTGACGACTGCTCATATTTCATAATGATACTTAACCTACCCTGTGGAAACCATGTGTAGACTGTACGAAGGAACAATACTTATTACATGGAGTGTTCCTCTACACATTCTACACAGTACGTACCTTCATTGTCCTAGCCTGGCAAGCATATCATAAGCTAGACCATGTATGGAAGGCAAACATAAGAAGAACTCTTAAATTGTATATCTTCAGTGCCACCGTTGAAAGTGTATTGTTGTACGGAGCATATACCTGGACCCCACAAAAGAACTAGAAAGAAAATTAGACGGGTGCTACACCAGAATGTTTTAACGTCTGGGTCGCGACCCAAAATTGGGTCGCCAAGCCATTTTGAGTGGATCGCCAATAGTCTCCAGTGACTGTCGAATTTTCTGTAGTTGTCCGCTTGCCCGTACTATGTGCAATTAAAACGAATAATCTACGCCAAATGTTGTAAGAATTTGACATGTTTCGTTACACTTGCATACGCATGCATCTTGTATATGGCATCATTCAATAGGATTAATGCGAATTACATGATTAGGAGTAAAATGTGTCTGAGCCAGAGAAAATTGCAACTGTCGACATGGTACGTACCGTCTGCGGAGGTGACATCGCCATGAAAATCAAACAGATTCCATTGTCGTCGAATGAAACGATTCGTGCACAAATCTGTGACACGTCGAATGACAGCAGATGGGCGGGACATGTACATAGAATGGGTGAAGACAGACTGGCGAAAAGAGCGTGGAAAGTAGAAGAGGGTGGCAGGCGAAGGAGCGGAAGACCAAGGCTGAGATGGAACGACAGCATAAAACGAGACCTGGGGTGGGTTGGCGTGAACAGCCATGAATGGATGGCAATTGCGGACGAGAGAGAGAGGTGGAAAGAACTGACAAGAAAAGTAGAAGAAGCTACCAAGTGACGTGGACCCCACCCCGCAAGGGAGCAAGGGGAAGAAGAAGAAGTCGAATGATAGCAAGCGGTAGCAGCCATAAAGACGAGTGGGCAGTTTAGTCTTCATTTGGATGAATCGACGAATGCTCAACTAATGGCTTACATATTCTACCGAGGTTTGAAAAATATGGAAGAAGAGTTTTTGTTATGCCGGCCACTGCTTACCATCACAACGGGAGAATATGTTTTCAAGAATATTCATTCATCAAGGAAGAAGAATTTACATGTGCTCAGTGATTCAATGTCTGCTGTGACTGGGCACCAGCGATTTTAGGAAAACGTCAAGGTTGAGCTTCTCGTGTGAAGGACGTAAATCAGCAACTAATCATTTTTTATTTTCTTCTCCGCCGTTGGTTAGGTTCTTGCTGGAGCAGAATCATACCCTTGTAACGAGATTCTCAGATCCGAAGCGGATGCTGCTAGTGTCATACATTGCGGATATATTTGCTGATGACAACATCTGGAACACTTCATTGCAAGATCGTGATCAGACACTGGTCATGGAAGCCGACAGCATCCAACGGAAAGCTCAAACTATTGAAAACGAACATAGAGGAAGGAGAAACTACATATTTCCTAGTAGGGCCTACTGAGTTTGTTTCTGGATGACAATACACTTTCATTTACCGAGGCCCAAACCATCGCCGTTGAACAGTTTGACGAACTAGTGGTACTGTGTGATCTCTGTATCCCCGAAGATGTAATCAAAACAGCTAGATAGGCATTTGGATCGCGGCCAAAACAGGTTAAGAATTGTTGACATACACCAAGCTGATCTGTGAAAACCTTGATATTGAAGAGACAGACCTTCCATCCATAATAAACGATCGACCCATATGGAAACAGCTCATCTATGCCGACTGATGATGACGACGTACCTTCCTTCAGCAGATCCTCCCTCCCTACGTGTTGTGTAAGCACCGTGCCAAATGATTTCAAATGAGAGACTATTTTAGCATACAATTGAGCATCCTCCCTTCCTCCTCGAATGCTGCCACAGAAGTAGATCTTGAGTGTCATTCTTTCTGAAAAGGAATCAAAAGGAAACTGAGGTGATCCCTAAGAAACCCCAAATGGTTTGTGAAACAATCCATGGAACAATGACAGAACAAAGCATAGTTTATTATTCTGCCTAGTGAAATATATGATACAAGTTATAATTAATTTCATGCAACCCGAGGTTTTTAATTTTACGCCGCTATGCCTGCGACAGAATGGCGTGCCCCTAGATATGTTTAATTGTCCACCAAAGACGTGCCACCGTCTTCCTATGTCATCAGTGGACCCTGATCAGACAGCAGAGAAGCTGAAGTTATAGGGGCTCGGCGGCGAAATATTGTCAACAGCTCCTCCACCACCCCACCCCCACCGTCCTTTTTGTACAGCGCGACACGATGAGTCGTGCTGAATCACTGGCTCAGCCCAGCCAATAATTACTAATTTTGGATTTTTGCCGAGCCTCAACCGGAGAGCAATTGGAGGTTTGTGCCGCTAGACTACCCTCTCTGGCACCGAACCTGGAGTCAACCAGCATTGCTATCCGGATTCTGGGTAAACCGAGACTATTGACGAACATTAATTTTTTGAAAGCAGTATATTATTACATGCAGTTATGAGGGGCGAGTGCCGCCACATCACGTTGCCTGGATAATCGAGGCTACCGCGAGAATCATACGAAAACAAAGCATTTCATTAGGCCCTTCTTCAGATCTTTGTCCTTTTCAGCTTTGTTTCCTAAACACAATCTGACACAACGGTGGTTCAGCTCTCTTGACATAATAATAATAAGAAGAACACTTATAAAGCGCCAAAAATCTAGATAAACTTATTCGGAGGCGCTTAGAATACATAATTATATGTATATATATATGTGTGTGTGTGTGTGTGTGTGTGTGTGTGTGTGTGTGTGTGTGTGTGTGTGTGTGTGTGTGTGTGTGTGTGTGTGTGTGTGTGTGTGTGTGTGTGTGTGTGTGTGTGTGTGTGTGTGTGCAGAACAATACTAAGTTACTTAAAATAAATTATATCAAATTAGCTCAAATAAATGAAAATATTTAAACAAATTAAAAATAAGTTACATAAAAATTATCATTAAAGTTAAATATATAATGATTATAAATAAGTAAAGACATAGTGTAAAATTAGTATGAAAACATGTACGAGATATTAATAATTATAATTTTTTAATTAAATGAACTGACTGGTGGTGCCTGTGTTGCGTAAGCAATCCGGAAAAGATGCGTTTTCAAAAAAGTATTTTAAAAGTCGCAAGACAAAAGGTTATCTTCATCTCGGTAGGAAGTGAATCCCACAGTTGTGGAGCAGATACCAAGAAAGTTCTGTCGCCGTAACGACTGCGAGATGGCGGCACGTAGAAGGCATTGTTTGTAGTTGAACGCAACACTCGAGTAGCTCTTTGTTCATGGAGTAGGTCGGTGATGTAAGCTGGTGCCAGTCCGTGTTGAGCACGAAACATCAATAGCAGAATTGCGTAATGAATGCGTTGCTTCACGGGAAGCCAGTGCAGTTTTTTGAGTACCAGAATGATATGGTCCCATCAATGGCAGCGGACCACCAGCCGAGCAGCAGCATTTTGCACTCTTTGCAGCTTGTTGATTAGGTACTCAGACGAACTGCAGCTTTCTGTGTAAGGTACGATCAGATCGACGCAATTTTCATCAGATGATAGTAGGCTACGCAGCAGATGTGCTTTACATGACTGACCATCGACATTTCCGAGTCGAATACGCCGCCGATGTTTATGTCAGTATGAATTGGCGTTATGTCGCAGTCGCCAATTTTGATCACGATGATGTTGTGTTTCGCTTGTTTGTTTCGTGATGCTAACACAAGTGCGACCGTTTTATCATCATTCACCTTCAGTCAATTATCGACCATCCACACGCGGACGTCGTTGATGCAGTGCTCAATTCGGCGTAGAGACAACATTCTGTTGGTTTCAGTCATCTCAAATTTGATGTATAGCTGGGTATCATCAGCGTAGAGACGGAATTAAGCCCAGGATATATCGTTTGATGATATCACCGATAGGTGCTGTGTACGCAGAGAACAACAGAGGCCCCAGCACCGATCCTTGAGGGACGATACAAGCAACGCTGATTTTGCTGGAAGCGTTGTTCTAATCGACTGAGCAGAATTTCATGGTCAACTGTGTCGAAGGCGGCCGATATGTCAAGTAGAACCAGGATGACTCTTTACCGCCGGTCTAGCGCCTCGAGGATATCATTCTGTACCAAGACTAGCGCAGTTTCCGTGGAGTGATGCGATTTGTAGGCTGAGTGGTATCGTTCAAGAAGATTGTTATCAGTCATGTGGTCGATCAGACAGCGTGCAACGTACATTTTGAGTAGCTTTGACACAAAAAGCAGATTTGATATCATATTGGTCTATAACTGTTCATATTGTCCTGATCGAGATTTGCCTTCTTAAGCATGTTTACGAAGGCATGTTTCAAGCAGCATTGTAGAACACCAGATACTATTGATGAGTTGACGGGTTAATTGCGTCAAGAACGGTACTAAATTGTCACTGACTTCTTTCAGCAACCACATTGGTAAGGGATCGAGCGCGCACGACGTTGTTGGTGACTTATTGAGCAGATTGCGGATGTCTGATGTTTTCGCAGGTGGAAGTAAGTGAATTTGTGACACCCAGGATGTTGGATGGTGGTCTGTGGTCGTGGTAGACGTGAGTGTAAAATTGGTATGTAGCGCCACACGAATCGTCTCGATTTTCGCAGAGAATAAATTTGAGAAACGTATTGCAAGATCTTGAATGTTGTCGTTAGCTGGTAGACATTGAGACTTTCTTCGCTGCAGCAACCCTTTTAGCAAACGATACAGTCGTCTGTTGTTACTACCGCACTGTTCTATCTCAGAACCATAGTAGTCAGACTTGTCTTCTTTGATTGTCCTCTTTACATATGCACACTTGTACATTTCAAGATGCACTTCAAGTGGTCTGTGACGCTCCCGTTCACGCTGTCGTCGAATTTGCTTGGCTTTGATCACCTTCTCGTTGTACCAAGGTACGAGTGGACGATCAGTGGTACGAAACGTATGTAGTGCTGCGTGCTTCGCGATAAGTGTGGTCAAAACCACAATGTACTGATTTTCAAGTTCAGTCGTTGTTTGTAGGACAGACGGAATTGTGGTCAGAAGCCACGATACTATGTCATTACGAAGCCTTATCAATGTTTTTGTACTTTCGGTATGTGATCGTTTTTCCGCAGAACGATCGGTTTCTCCATATCGACGACACATTCCACCCACGGGTGATCAGACAGCAGCAACGATGTTTTTGTTGAGATTATGCCGTGATTTTCGGATGGAGTTAGGATCAGATCAATGGTGTGATCGTCGATGTGTGTTGGACCTTGGACGTGCTGAATGGTGTTGATTGACTCTAGTAGATCGGCGAAACGTTTTACACTGCTGTCATATGGCTCGTCCCAGTGGATGTTGAAATCACCGACAATCACAAAACGGAAGGTCATTAGGGCGTAGTGTTCGACGAAACCAGCAAATTGAACGAGAAAATCAGCGTACGAATTAATGTTTGTTCTTTTTCGATTTGAACGTGCGTTGACAATGCCCAATATGACCGCTGCCGCGACACAGCTGACCGCACCCGTGTTATTGGCAGGCGACTTGGCTGAAACACCACCCCTGGTAACCGGATGAATCTTGTCTAATGGAATAGGAATGACAAGATTTAACAAGATTGCCACACATAGAATTAATTCTAGATGGTAGATCGAGAGTCCAACCCTTTTATCTATGTGTATCACGCCCTTCTGAGGTTTGAGTCGATTTTATTTTAAAACATATTCACGCTTCTAGCACCCACAATCAGTAGATAATCTGTTCCATTCACTCAAAGTCCTTTGTGAAAATGAAAACTTTCTTATATATAATCTACACTGCTCCTTTACTAATGTAACTTCATGTCCTCTAGTCTTTTTATCTTTCCTAAATGAGAAAAAAATATTTCTATCAATATTTTAAACACTTCTATCTGACCTCCTCTCAATCTCATGGTCTCTAGTGTAACTAAGATCCCTCAGTTTTCGCTCTCCTCTGTACTATTTCTAGCATATCTATGTCCTTCTTACGGTATGGCCTCCACGCTTGTATCCAATATTCTAAACGAGGCCTAACTATAATTGTTTTGTACAGAGGTATTATTAGTTCTTTTTTTCCTTATACGCTATATTTCGCCTAATTAATCCAAGGATTTGATTTCCCTTTGAAGCTGCAATTCCGCACTGCTCTGAAACCTTCATATCTGCACTACTGGTTAACCCTACGTTCTTTTCTTTTATAGTAGTACTTAGTACAGTACCCCCATTGTATATTCTACATCTTCGTTCCCATGTTCTGTGTGGAGGCATTTACATTTCCCAAAATTGAACATTTGCCACTTTTCAGACCAATTTTGATCAACCTGTCAAGATCATCTCATAAATGCTGTCTATATCCTTTTAAACCTTCTAAACATTCGCATTGTATCATCCGCAAATTTCAACACCTTGCGTGTTATATCATTGTCCAAATCGTTGATATATATTAAGAATAATGTACGTCCCAGTACTGATCCCTGCGGTACTCCACTCAAAACAGATTTCAAGTTTGAAGCCTCCCCATCAACTACTACCCGTTGTCTTCTGTCAATCAGCTGTTTTTCTATCCAATTAATTATACTATTTCCTATGCCATGGGCCTTTAGCTTAAGCAGTAATCTTTGATGTGGCACTTTGTTGAAAGACTTTTGAAAATCTAAGTAGATGATATTTACTGGTGATCCCTCGTCTACCCACTTAGTGATATCTTCCAAAAAAAACATTACATATTTGTTAAGCATGACCTCGCTTTTAGAAACCCATGTTGAGATGAGTTTAACAAGTTATGTTAACAACAAAATCCACCATGTGATCTTTAATTTGTCTTTCTAATAATTTGCAAATTACCAATGTTAAACTCACTGGTCTATAGTTCTCTGACTCGTTTCTCGAACCTTTTTTAAATAACGGTATAATGTTTGCTTTTTTCCATTCTAAAGGAACCTCTCCTTCTTCTAATGTCAAATTGAAAACTGTTGCAACCGGTATGCTAATTTGTTCTACAATTTCTAATAACAGGTGATTTATTATCCTTCATAACCCTTATTTTCTTAGCTACCATTTCCGGGGTTAACTGTTGTAAAGTCTGATTCTGCCCCCTTGAACTTAGCCTCTGGTTCTGGCAGTGAACTGGTAAACACCGAACTAAAATACTCATTCAGGTCTTCCATTAAGAATCCCTCTGATATTATATTCCCAGCAGTATCTTCTGGACAGACAGACAGGTTTTTTTTTTACCATAAATGTACATAAATACAAAAGTGCAAACATAAATGTAAGATGAAGGAGACTCCCATTAAGACAACATGTCGCTAACATGGGAGCCCCCTTTTAATAATAACAAATCAAATTAGTAAATAGTAATAGTGAATAGAAATAATAATCATAATTCAATGTTAATAAATACATATATGTAATTATACAGCATATTGTATACTACTATTATGTATTACATATATAACAATTATATTATCACAATGACATTTATAGTTCATTAAGTAGTTGTTAATGTAAGTTGTGAAACCATGTAGGCTATGTGTATAAATGTTATCAATGATAATCCTTGGAGTATTGTTAACCGTTTCTTTTATGTTGTGTCGTATGTGTTTTTTTCATATTCATGATTTAATCTGGGAATAAAAAGGTTATTTATTCCTCGTGTGTAGTGTTGATGGATTTCAAAGTTGCATAAATAAGGGATGTGGCAGAAATATTCAGGTAGATCGTGATTGACTAATTTATTTATTAGTAAAATTTCAGTTGTTGCATTTTATAAATATAACCCAGTTTTAGTTTTTGAAAAATCGGATCTGTATGTGCATTATATTTATTCATAGAAATTATTCTCATTGCTTGTTTTTGTAAATTAAAAACTTGTGCTTGATGACCCCCCTAGGAGAATACCATAATTGATATGAGGAAGAATGAGGGATGTGTACATAGTAGATTGTATGTTTTGTGGTAGTGTGTTTAAGTTTATTCAAAATTCCATTCGTTTTATTTATTTTGTTAGCTATTTTATTTGTATGACTGTCAATTTATATGATTATTTAATATTATTCCCAAAAAATTAAAATCACACACAATCAATGCTTTACCCATCTATTTTCAACAAGGGGATATCATATGCAAATTAGTTTTGTGTATAACATATTGTTCTGTATTTGCAGGTGTGTTTCAGTTTAAAATATAATTGATCTCTACATTTAATTGACTTTATTCTTCCTATAGTAATCCAGGGCGTTTTCTTATGCTTATATTTGTTAAATTGTCTCATCTCTCTGGGTAAGAAAAAATATTGCATTGGTAACAATTTCTAACTATTTAACTTATTGCAAATATTTGAGTGTATTAGTTCTAATTTAAATTTAACTTATTAATTGCACCAGGACTGTTTTGTTTAATTTGTATAAACTTGGGCGGAGTGTTAACAGTTTGAGCATAGTCCAGGGATATAAAGTAGTCGAGAGTCTTAACGTTCTGTCTGGTAAATGACCCATGCATGGTGTCAGTAGGCTTGGCTGGCATAGTTGGCCGCACTGAAAGACGTACACGTATGGATCGTTGTTTGTGGGTGCCCCTCCCCTCGTCCACGGCAACCAC
Source organism: Escarpia spicata (assembly GCA_963995525.1). Taxonomy (NCBI): domain Eukaryota; kingdom Metazoa; phylum Annelida; class Polychaeta; order Sabellida; family Siboglinidae; genus Escarpia; species Escarpia spicata. The sequence goes on from OZ023211.1 coordinate 63,127,248, forward strand.
GATGGGTGGGTCGAAGGAGTGCCACCCCCGCAACACAGGCAGATCTCCATGCAGCATGGTTTAAACCAATGACTGTGTTCCTGGGTCATGCTTGGCGAGTTGACACTGTTGTGTTTGTCCGGGTTAAACATGACCGATTACCAGCTTGTCAATATCACACAGTCACAGGGGCAATCACAAAAGTAAAATTTACGCCCGTAGAAATACTAAAAAGTCACAAACACTTGCTAAGACCACGTAGTCTAATATCCTCCTGATGCAATCATAAAACATACGCCCTGGATATTTCTCGAGCTGCTCGATAAATAACGCCGAATCTGATCGTTATTTCTCGAGCAGCTCGAGAAATAACGCGAACTCGGTCCGTTATTTGTCGAGCAGCTCGAGAAATAACGCGAGGCCTGGCTGTTATTTGTCGAGCAGCTCGACAAATAACGTCGATTTTAATCGTTATTTATCGCGCAGATCTGGACGTGCATGCATGTTCACTTAGAAATAATTTCAAGGCATCTACGTGGACATACTAATTGTTTGAAGTAAATCCGATGCAGTCTGATCGTTTCGTGCCTGTATTTGTCCGCTCTGATGGGAAATGAAGACTTTTCTTATTCGTCGAGCTGCTCGAGAAATAACGCCGACTTTGTTCGTTATTTATCGAGCAGATCTGGACATGCATGCATGTGCACTTATAACTATTTTCAAGGCATCTACGTGGACGTACTAATTGTCTAATTGTCTGAAGTAAATCCAACGCTGTTGAATCGTTTTGTGCGTGTATTAGTCCGTTCTGGTGGGAAATGAAGATGTTTCTTTTTCCAGTGTCCGCGTAAACTACTAGAGATGTTGATGTCAAGACTGTTCAAGGTTATTTGAAAAAGAAATTCAAGACTATTCTGAACGACAGATGTAAATTCCAATTCCTATACTTTTCATCGCTTGGCATCTTGTCAAGCCTACACCTGTACACCTTTCATCGCTTGGCATCACCTCAAGCCTACAACTGTACACATTATTTATTTCGCAGGCGCCTTGTGTATTCGTTGCAGTAAAAATTACGTGGCTTTTTTGTAACGCTTGCACAGCTGCAGTGCCACCAGGCCATACAGTTCTCGCAGTTAATCCAATTCTGTACACTTTTCGTTGGATGACAGGTCGGACTTGCACAAGTCACCTTAATTTCCACTTTCAACCACGAACCGGCTCCAAACGTATATATATATATAGTTTCTGTATTTTGTGGCTTAATTGGGCTTGACCCATAATGGCAGTAGGTATGCCTTCTGTTAACGCTTCAGCACCCTGCAAGGAATTCAAGCCCAATATCACATGCAATTTTGACATGAACAGATATATTATTTTTGTCCAGTGTGATATGTACTGTAATGGTATGTTATTGCTTTTTGTACTGATGACAATGGAAATAATTACAAAAATAATAGCGTATAAACAAATGCATTTTATTTTATGAATTTGATTGTGGATGTTTATAAATTTGTAAACAAATGGTATTGCCTTGTTGTTTGTTATGGTATGTGACAACGTACGATTCATTCTGTTAAGTGGACAGTACACTTAAAAGCAAGGTTACACCTGTATGATAATATTATTAAATACATTATTTGTCATTTCGACAGATGTACAACTTTATATGATTGGAGATAAGTTAGCAGTGTTTTTTTATACAATCGATCTGCACGACATATATGTTAACACGTGTACACAGCCAAACAGTATGCCTTGACGTCCTCTGCATAAATTACAGTTTACTTCAGCCGGGATTACAAACGTCAATAACACGTGAGTGGAATTAATGTATACATCCATATGACGGTAATTGTTTGATCAAAGGAACACGGCAAATGATGCAGTTGCAGGTTGAACTTTCTCATGAAAATAAATATTTTGATTAGTCATTAAACTTATAATTATGCACACAAACATAACATTGGATGTAAAAATGCCGAAATATTTACAAGTACTTTCTCAGTTGACTTTCTCATTGTAAACTGACATATGTTTCTGCCTAGTTGTCTGTTTTATAATGTTTGTAATTTGTACATTTTTAATCTATGCGTGCGTAATTCGGTATGTTGCTTATATATTGACTATGATGTAATTCATTTTGTAATATATTTCATTTTTGTATCAGAAATGGTAACAACTGATAACATATGGCACTCAAAGTATGAACTATGTTATTTTCCCATCACAACGGAAAAATACAGGAACAAAACGATTAGACTGCATCGGATTTACTTCAAACAATTAGTATGTCCACGTAGATGCCTTGAAAATAGTTCTAAGTGCACATGCATGCATGTCCAGATCTGCTCGATAAATAACGAACGAAGTCGGCGTTATTTCTCGAGCAGCTCGACGAATAAGAAGTCTTCATTTTCCCATCAGAGCGGACAAATACAGGCACGAAACGATCAGACTGCATCGGATTTACTTCAAACAATTAGTATGTCCACGTAGATGCCTTGAAAATAGTTCTAAGTGCACATGCATGCATGTCCAGATCTGCTCGATAAATAACGAACGAAGTCGGCGTTATTTCTTGAGCAGCTCGACGAATAAGAAGTCTTCATTTTCCCATCAGAACGGACAAATACAGGCACGAAACGATCAGACTGCATCGGATTTACTTCAAACAATTAGTATGTCCACGTAGATGCCTTGACATTTCTAAGTGCACATGCATGCACGTCCAGATCTGCGCGATAAATAACGATTAAAATCGACGTTATTTGTCGAGCTGCTCGACAAATAACAGCCAGGTCTCGCGTTATTTCTCGAGCTGCTCGACAAATAACGGACCGAGTTTGCGTTATTTCTCGAGCTGCTCAAGAAATAACGATCAGATTAGGTGTTATTTATCGAGCAGCTCGTGAAATAGCCTGAGCCTAAAACATATGTATAACAATTTGAGTCTTGTGAATTGGGAGAAACGTATATAAACCACAATATATATACACTACACTGTCTACAGTACAGTACTACAAAGCATGTATTCGTGGAGCCATATCGGCGCAAACCAAATATATATATGGTTGCGGACCATATATATTCTTCTAAAAACTCTCACACAAACCGTAATACTGTTACTGCAACAAACGTTAACTGTAGTGTTGTTGAGCTAAGTTACCAGATGCGACCTATCTCACAGTCACTGGAGTCTACCACGCGCAGTCAGGGTCGGTTGTGCTCGTGTAAACGAATAGCACGAGTTATATCTTATGTTCGCAAGGTGGCGCTATTGTAGGCTTTCAATTACATGTTCGCTAGGCGTCGCTACTGGTGGCATTTATGGGTGGTTTTGCAAAATTTATGTGCATTCGAAAGTCATTACTTACATAATTGCGTTGGTTTACTTTTTATAGTTATGTCAACTGGGAGGGTTTCTTCAACGTACACTAGCTACGTTGTGCTGGCCTACAGAGTGTATACAACATTATTGTATGGTTCACCTAACCAGAATAGTGGCGTCACATGGTGGGCCAAGATCACAACAATTAAGCCCTGGGTAAGCACAGAAATAAACATCACAATTATATTTTACACATTTCTTAAAAAAATACTTCAGTCACGCTATCAGAGAATGATGCATTTTAATGACCTCATGTGTTTGCACTTATAATTGACCGCTAAAATTAATCTTAAACTCTACATAAAATATTCCCTAAATATTTTTGATAGAATTGCTTTAAAAAATTCCTCAACCTTTGTAAAAAAACGTAGTATTGCATTGATGTGAAGGGCATTGTTCATACAGTTGCCTTAATTGTATTCGTTAGAACAGTGGTGCCACATGGTGGACTAACACCCAACCAAGTGTGCTCTATATTTTAAGTACACAAATAATATCAAGTATATACGATATTTTTATTAAAAAATACCCAGCCACTGCATGTGGGAATTTTACATTTAATGACTTAACTTCTATGCACACACACACGCACAGGAATTAAGTTATTAAGAGGCTTTGTCCATAAAGCCATTGGTAAATGGTCACACTCAGTTATCACAATTCTTATTATTTCGTCACAGGTTACATAGTTGTTCCATGTATGTGACCCATTCGTCAAATTGCATAGATATTCAGGAAAAGAACCACAATCTCCTACATGGGAAGATAGGAAATATGCATTATTTTCCCACTATAATTCTAACATCATCTGCTAGCAAATAACAGGCATCTATAAGTTACATTAAAATAACATCATCTAGCAAACACCAGGCATCTACAAGTTACAATAAAAATCTGCAATATCTTTAAAAATAACGATGACTTGATTCCAATAATAAACTGCTTTCAAAATGTTTTTTTATCGTTAGATACTTCATTGCATATGAGTGAAATTAGTAAAAATCTCACTCATATTTCATTGCATTTTATAAGCCCTGTATAAACGACGTTTTTCACCCGGCGAGATACATGGTGAAAAAGTTTCGTTAAAGTTAAATTATCATGCTAAAAGGTAGCCTGGGCTAACGTAACTCTCTGCAATTGGAGGTGGGCCAGGAACGGGACAAATTTTTAATAACTCGCCTTTCTGCACTCGTGTAGATGGATAGCCAGGGTTATTTCATAGTGTTGAGACTCTGCAATAGAAGTCATATTCATACTTCCGACATAGGCAAACAGCAACGTACTGAATCCATCGAGATGCTTCATGTGGACACAACAGATTTAGCCCGGGTTAAAATAATCCTCTGTGTGGATGCAACACAGATTTAACTTGGGCTATTTTAGCCCAGGTTGTCTTATAAGTAGTCCATGTAGACACACTGTAGGCATTACTACGACAGCAGTAGCAATTTAAATCAACAAACACATCTTACAAATATAAAGTCCTCTTTCCACAGAAGACATCCATTTCAATGGCTAGATTTTATGCATAAAATAACAAACATGAACATACCAATATGTACATAAAACCCTCCTAATATAATCAGGCTCGTAGGCTTGGTTATAATGTCTTACTTTGTACATATTACCACCCAATGTTACAAATATTATGCACTACACATCACAAAGTACCCACGACAGTGTATGAATGATTAGGAAATCTACGTTATGTAAGTCTTTGGTGGTAGCACTGTTGCATTTGTGTTGCATTGTTGATCCACTGCTTGTATAAATCCACATTCCTCATGACACTTTTTGTAACAATAACATATTCATAACCTGTTTTCACTGACTACATCATCAACACTTTGACTGCCAGAAGTTTTTTGTGCATTATAGCGGCGTCGCAGCAAAACAATGAGGAGACCAATGAGTACACCAATCACAGCGATCGTAGCCACTGAGCCCAGCGCAGCTCCAATGATGATGCCTGTATATCTTTTGTGTGATTTCACTTCGCATTTTCCAAAACTATGCCTGAAACATATAAGAATTATGAAGCATTTCCCAAAATTATGCCTGAAATAAATAAAAAATTATGTAGTTAACACCGGGGGTGGGTCCAATTACATAAAATCAAATAAATTACAATTACTTTTCATTTGTCATTTCAATTACAATTACACATCTACAATTTTCAGATCAATTACAATTACACCAAGTTTTTAGTTACAATTACAGATGCATTATTGTCCCGTTAGACCAAATGTCGCAGTAGACGAATTGTCCCGTTAGACCAAATGTCGCATCAGACCAAATGTAGTTAGACGAAAAGTTGTAGACCCAGACAGATACGTGTGTGGTGATCAATTCTTCGCACTGAACATTGCAGAACATTTATCTTAATTTACTCAAAGATATCAGAGTTGTTTTGTACGTTTTATGTGGACTGGTGACGTGATAAACCATCTGTGACACAGCACCGTTGTCACTTCATACGGAAACAGACAGCTGTAAAAAGGACAGTTGTTTTGACAACGAAAAAGGATCTCACCTAATAGATGATGCAACATACGTGTCACCATCGGGAGCCAATGAGACAGACAACTTGTGACTGCGCACAGCAGATTGAAGAAGTTTGACAACTTCTCTGTTGGTTGGTCCTGTAACAACACACTTCCAACACTGGACTCAGAGCAACCAATGTGGTACTCACCTCCTGTTTCTATGAGAGTGCCGCTACTGTACTGGGACAGGTCCTTAACCAGAAATAATTTACTGCCAGTCTTGAATTAATCAATAGTGTGCCTTTTAGCACGCAAACGGCTTGCATGGAGGCCATTCACATCAATCACAGCCATGATTGGTCAGTTTAGTTTTTGTCAATGACAAAACATTGTCATTTGAGCCTTTATTTAATTAATACTGATCTATCAGATTTGTTTCACTACAGTTGTGCCAATGATACTCATAGATTTGCAACTATTAGTTAATTTAGTGTGCCTCCTGACCTGAGGTCAAGCTTTCTGAAAGCGGCACACCGTCATGTAAACAAAAACAAACTGTTTCCTCCTGAAACACTTATATTTCAACAAAACAATGGTTCATTAAAACACATTTGGGCAGTGAATATGTCGTAAAAGATACATATATACTGTAAAAGACACACCGTAACGACTGTAGTTGGACACTGTTTTCGGCACGAAAAAAGTTGACAAAATCTATTATTTTGTGTACCGACACATCTGTAAAATAATTACATATTTTTGTTCCTATGTAATCAGATAGTGATGTAAAATGTAACCGTAATGACATTACAAAGACCTGTTACTACTACGGTAATAAAAAGGGGATGACATGATGCCAAGACTCATCTGCATATGGAAGTATTTGGACAGTCTATCTGAGAATTATTTTTGTGTACTGTATGTTTTTGAACAGCTAATAGTTTTATTATGTTTTAAGTGTCTGAATAAACAGAGTTAGTTTATACTGGATAACGCAGTTTTACAATAGAAATGAACAGATTACCTCCATTTAAATCACTCACCATCGCTGGTGTTGTACGGAGCTTTCACCTCTATGTAGTAGACTATGCTGCCGCTATTGACAACTTGCGCGTCATCAAGACGTCTGTGTGTGACACCTGACAGCCGGATGACAGCGTTGACGAGAGCGCCATGGAATATGGCAGTCTTGTCAGCCTCCAAGGCAGGGTTATGCTCAGTGGAAAATGTCACTTGTATGCAGACTTTTCTTCTGTCAGTCTCCACAGCCCCCAAACGTCCTGCAATAAACACCTTGGGTGATGGGTGTTCCTGTTGTTGGGTTGTCACATTAGACTTGCAGTTTACCTTTCAAGAAACTTCTTAATACAGTCGTACCTCACTTTATGGTCACCTCGGTAACACAGCCACCTCAAAATTAAGGTCATCCTACGATAGTCCCAAATTTGTTCCTTATACAGCAAAGTATACGAAGTTGGTCCCACTAATGCGGTCACCTTGGTATTCAGGTCACTTCTGTCCAGTCCCAAGGGTGACCTTAATAGTGAGGTGCCACTGCACTACAGTTGACTCAATCGGACTCCGTTATGGGCAATATATGCTAAGTCGTGGTCATCATAGTTATTGTGAAACTACGAAAAATTCATGAATTTGTTCAATAAGCATAAAGTCAAATTTACAACAGGGGATTGCAACGAGCTCTTGGTCACTTCGTTTTGTGAAAGCAGACGGAGTGGTCGCATCAACAAATTTTGGCCCTCCCATCCCTCCCAAATTTTTGATAGTGTTAGGGACATAGCATGTACATCATTGGTGGAAGAGGGGTTGATAGCAGATCTCAACGCTTTCCCCATTTTCTTAGTGCAGGTGGACAATGTGTTCAAGGGGTTTTGATGCCGAGACAGCTCGCTTCTCTTCCACCGGTGATTTTAGTAAGTTAGGCATAATGGCTCCACTTGTAGGTTTAGGCTAAATCTTGATACAGTGTAACTCTTCAGCAGGTAGTTGGGATTATAGTTAGGTGAATGAATGGTGTGCTTGCTTAGTACAGTACGGTGCCTAAGGTCTACTGTGATTACAGTAGTAATGATGTTGTATATATCTATAACAATATTGCTAATGTTGTATATGCCGAAATGTGGGCTCTGTCAACCTGAGGGACAGGAGACTAGTATGGGCTCAGTCACAGGCCTGGCCTTGGAATGTAGAGCCCACATTTCTCTCTCTAACTTACGTCATTCATTTGGCCTTCTTTCATCACTATTCATGACTTGTGTTGGTGCTTGCAAAAAGTCAAATTTACAACACAGCATTTGTATGAGACATACAATATCACAATTGCTTCAAGAAAACTGTCTTCCTCAAATTGCCATGGAGAAAATTAACAACCATTTATATGAAGGATTTATAAGCTACTCCAAAAACATATCCTAAGTAACTATGACACAGAATGTAATATTGGTAACTGCTACATCTACAAACAGAACATGCCAACTGAAACCTAGAAATGTATTATATATACCTTTATCATCATTAACATGGCTAATGGTGTTAATTAATTAATAGCTCTGGAATATACTAGATATTAATTCAGTAATATTACCACTATTCTCATTGTTAAAACGGTATTTCAGTTCCTAACAATACAATCTGTAAATGACAAATTGCAACTAATGTACTACTTTTGTTGCTATCTTTTTGGATACTACTTTTCATAATTATTATATTTTAATTATTATATTCTTGCTATTACAATGTATAGTGTATTTCTCTGTCGTATTTCTTTTTTCTGTAATCATAATATGAATATTTTATTTGCTGTACCTTCTATTCACACTTACACAAATGTTAAAACGTCTTCACTTTGTTTGCACACTAATGTGTAGTATTAATTTTGTTAGCACTAGTAGCAGTTATATTTGTTAACGAAGTGTGATCTCTCAGGTCTTAGTGCAGGCCTCCCTGGATTATCACAACTATGTAACTGATGTACAAACTGTTATTCCACGCTGCCTGTATATGTGTGATGATCTAAACAAATAAATTCACTGTTCTCTGTTCATATTAATGAACACCATGAACAATATTATTGGCTTAAAATCCCATATAGCGACCATGTGAGACTACAAGCATATCAATAGCATTGTTCAATCAAAATTGTGATTTGAGTTTGTAACTGCCACCAAAATAATCTGTGTTCAAACAAATAATCAGTGATAACTGTTTTTAAATACATCACGATAACAAACTCAAAATTTATAAAGATGTATACTCTCTGACTCTTGTGTAGGTTTGTGTGATGTCGTTGTTATTATGACTGTGGGCGGAGTGGTTGTTGTAGACTGCCTCCTGGTGGATGTTCCACAAACTACTGTTGCGTCTGGACACTGAAGAACTCCGTCATATCCGGGAACCTGGGAAACAATGCAATGGGATAACATAATCTTGGAATAAAACACAATCACTGGCATAAAAATGCCATGATATTGCTTTATTTATTTTTAAGTAATAACATAATTATTAGTATTTTAATCTAAGTTAAGTATTATTGTCTTTATTACTAGAATTGTAAAGCACCATATAGCTGGGACCAACGCGTTCATAGGCATGTAAAAGCATACATACAATTATAAAAATCATAACTATATATTATACTGTCTAGACAAAACTATACATTAAAATAAATAGTGTACCGGTATAAGGTTGATTTAAAAATAATAATTTGATTTAAAAATAGACAAAAGAACATTAATAAAATGTCATTATTCACAGCCGACACCATTCACATTCCTTCCTCTGTGTAAACAGGTAAATGTAAAAGATGCATTTAGCTTACCCACTAATTATTAAAGACCAAACGGGTTGGGGGCAAAAAAAGTACCTGTATAACTTCGTCCAAGGGACAGACGAGCCAAGGTGACTGTCCAACTCGCACGGTCACATGGTTACTGCCGTTGCAGCGATGTTGATAGCAATGTCCGGTCATCTCAGTGGATGTGGTCTCTGTTCCCACGGTGATCTTCACAAGAAAAAAGGTAAGTTCTTATAAAGCGCAGTATCCAGTCCGTAGGACTGCTCAAAAGGCTTTACACTTTACTCCCTGGCAGATCTGTTCATTTGAACACCATCTTGATTTCTTTGGGAAGCTTTCAGCCATGCTGCAATTAATGCGCAAAGACTATTTGTACACAAATATCCACAACAGTTTATAGCCTGGTACTCATTAATACAGCTGAATGAACTGGAGCAACGTAGAGTGAACGAACTTGCCCAAGGTTCGACACCACAGCACAGGATTTGAACCCGGGTTCTCTCGATTGAGAGTCCGAAGCTCCAGCCACTGCACCACTGTGCTCCCTGTTCATTGTAAGAGTACTAGCTATGTTGAAGGTATACTGCCCGCCAAATTGTGTTTAGTAAGCATGTTCGAATAATAAACAAAACATCCATGATCCAGTTTCAAGACAAGCTTTACTGGCAATAATGTTGAGATGGGCTGAGTTAACAGCAATATCCTTTCATGTTCAACAATTACCCATTTTCCCACATTCTACATGGCAGTCTTCCTGTTACAAATTACTACCTAATTCAGGGCAGAATACAGACTGGCTCCCTTTAAAGTGTTTTAGCAGTCCTACAGACTGGATACTGCACTACACAAACACCTTTTTACTTTTTTATTACGCATCGACATGGAATATTAATTTAAGTGAGGAGTAACAGTAGGTCAAAGTAACAGTAGGTCAAAGTAACAGTAGGTCAAAGTAACACAATTAATGGCAAGAAATCATCTTCCCCGTTGATCCCTTCATAGTCACAATTAATTAATTCCAAATAAAAAAGACATTTGAGTACATTAGCAAAAATATTTTTAGATCAAAGGAATGTTCACAACACAAGCTGCAGAGAAAAATAAACCATTTAAAGAAATAAACATCCAAGAAGAAAAATATATACTGCACAGGTATGAATATAGAGAGGGTAGAGAAATACAAGACCAAGATATGATCATGGAACGAATAGAGGAATTCTACACTGAGCTATATCACAGTGAACAGAGTACCATAATTCACACCGATGCGAAAGAGGTACCAGAGATAACACCATGGGAAGTGGAAGCTGCGCTAAGAGATATGAAGAATGGGAAAACATCAGGCAACGACCATGTAAACATTGAAACATTAAAAGCAGGAGAAGATATAATCTCGAAGACACTGGCTAAGCTGTATACTAAATGCTTATCAGAAAGACGAATACCCACCGCTTGGAAGAACGCAAAGATGGTGATAATCTTCAAGAAGAGAAATAAGAAAGACTTGAAGAACTACAGACCGATATGTCTGTTATCAAACATCTACAAATTACTCACAAAGATACTAACGAACAGACTAGAGAAGACACTGGACGAAAACCAACCACGAGAGCAAGCAGGATTCAGAAGCAGGTACTCAACGACAGACCACATACACGTCGTAAACCAACTGAAAGAGAAGTGCCGAGAATATAATATCCCGCTCTGCAACACTTTCGTCGACTACGAGAAGGCTTTCGACTCGGTGCAAACTCAAGCAATACTGACCTCCCTTCAAGAACAGGGATAGAAGATGTGTACATCGATCTCCTGAAAGACATCTACACCAACAGCTCGGTGACAGTCCACCTACACAAAAAGAGCAACAAGATCAACATCAGGAGAGGAGTACGGAGTACGACAGGGTGACACCATATCGCCCAAGCTGTTAACGGCAACACTCGAAAGCATATTCCGAAGACTGACCTGGGAAACCAGAGGCTTGATGATAGACGGAGAATATCTCAGCCATCTTCGCTTCGCCGACGACATACTCATATGCGCTACTACACCGGAAGAACTACAAAACATGCTGCAGGAGCTAGCTGATGAAAGTGAAAAACAAGGTCTCAAGATGAACATCTCGAAGACAAAAGTGATGCTAGAAAATTACACACCAATATATATCAACACGACGCAGATAGAGAACATTGAAAGCTACGTCTATCTCGGACAGCGATACAGTATCAGAGACAAAAACCAAGACAAGGAGATTCAAAGAAGGATCACAGCCGGCTGGACAGCATTCGCCAAACACCACGACATCTTCAAGGGTAACTTTGGAACCTGCTTGACGAGACAAGTCTTCAACTCATGCGTACTTCCAGCGATGACATACGGCACGGAAACATGGGCACTCACCATCCAGGCAAAGAATAAGCTAGCAGCCGTACAAACGAAGATGGAAAGAAGTATGTTAACCCATTAGACCCCACGCGTCCGAAAGCGTCCGGATGTTTTCTCCCCAAAGTGCCCGAAAGCGTCCGGTGGAGATAAAGCATCTAGCGGTGGCCCCATCTTGCGGATACTTAAGATACTAATACTGGCTGATTCCTTGACATCTGAGCTATGAATTGTGGGTATTTTCGACATGTGCTTGCACTGAGTTTTTCGCGATAGCAGTTCGCCATCTGTGGACCTTCAAAAATGGCGGCGCCTTGGACATCGTAGTTGTTTACTAATGACGAAGTTTGCGCTATTATTTTGCAGGATGGGACATTTCAGACACTGAACTAAAGGTAAGTTGACATTACGTTCGAAAGGCAACTGAATGAGCGATAAAATGGATGACTTGGCCTTGGGTTTTGTTTATGTTTCGTTGTTTAAGTTTGGTCACCGTCAGTTGGGTTTTCGGCATGGAGACTGCTGTTTATATGTTACTATATGAAAATTATGTCTTTTTTATTAGAATAAATTATTAGGGTACGTATTCTAATCCAATTGTTCTAATAGTCAACATTTGGTTGTTTCAGGTGTCAATATGCTAGTGATCACAATGTTAACACTGACGAGTGATGTTGACGCGACATAGAAGCCATATATAAAATGACAGCTACAAGAGATAGAAGACTTATAAAGCTGTGTTTGCTGTCTATATTTAAACAAAGTGAACTGATTTACATTGTTTCATGTCTAAGCAAGGCATGGCAAGTGTAAATACACAGTAGAATGCATTTGATGTCAATAAAATGTATGATATTCCACTCTATAGTTGTCCAGAATATAAATTGTCTATGTTTGTCACCAATAAATAACAACACATATTTAACCAATCAACACCACAGTCACATCATTTTAAAGATAATTCAATGGACATCAAATTAAACACAACTTGCAATTATAGAAAATCAATAGTTTAGAAGATACAGCTTACAAACTGCTGGCACCCAGAAATGTTGAGATCTGTGGCAGCAGCCTGGGGAACAGGGACACATGCCAATATAACTGGCTGGAGTCTAATGGGTTAAACATCACATACCGGGAGAGAAAAACAAACATCTGGGTAAGGCAGAAGACAAAGGTCATAGACGTGATAGAACAAATCAGAAGACAGAAGTGGACCTGGGCAGGGCACATCAGCAGTCTACGAGATAACCGATGGACATCGCGTATCACAACCTGGAGACCTTATGAAGGGAACCGATCTAGAGGAAGACCGGCGAGACGGTGGGGAGACGAACTAGACGAGTACTGGAAGGGCACCATCTGGCAGAGGATAGCGCAAGACAGGCAGATTTGGAAACGACATGCTGAGGCCTTCGCCCAACCACGGGCTAATACGGCTGCACAATGATGATGATGATGATGAATATAGCAAGCAGACATGGAACAGAAATTCATCAATAAGACAAGTGAAATTGACAGGCTCAACCCATTTTGTTTAACGGTCTGATTGCATAAGGAATAAATGAGTCTGAGTATCTCATTGTTCTTGCTTTTAAATAGATATACCTTTTACAGACTTTGATCAACGGGAGAAAACTCAATGAGGTGGACTGGTGGAAGTAGATAGCACTTGACCTGTTCCATCCCCTCAATATTCAAATCGAGCTATCTTGATCCCCCATTCTCACTGTTGTTTACCTCTGCCTCTTCGATATCTATACTAACACTGTCTCTTCATCTTAATTTCAGTCTTCCTCTCCTCCTTCTACCACCCTCTTCTGCTCTCTCTATCAGTCTCTCCTCACTTTGTACTTGTCCTGGCCTTCTCAGTTTGTTCCCACATACTTCATTTTCAGTTGATGACAACAAACGTTACCCAGCTGTATCGCGTATTATATCTTGGATCCCATTATCATTTCCATTTCATTCACATAGCCAGAATAAAATTTCCATAGGAAAACAAACCTCAAGTCAGTGGGCAAGCTATCACCAAACCCGTAAGTTTACGTGCAAATGTACCTTGGTAATGTTTGCTACAAAACATATGCCGTCTTCACCGTAGTATTCATCGTAGACCAGAGAGCTGCTGTTATCTTTTGGAAGGTATTGACAGCTGTCCTACAAGACAAGATCACTAACATGAGACAGCATTATGTAATTATGTTAGCAGGTCAGACACATCAGATGTCAAATTAAATACATGGGCAATGCCAGTTGCTTTACTTGTTTTATTAAACGTGCAGTGGAACATCACTACGCTGTATTAAGGTCACCCTTGGGGTTGGGCCAAAATGACCTGAATAGCGAGGTGACCTTATTAGCGGAACTAATTTCATAAACCTTACTGTATATGGAAATACTTTGGGACTGTTTCAGGGTGACCTTAATTGCGAGGTGGCTGTATTACCAAGGTGACCATAAAGCGAGGTTCGAATGTATTACTATACAAAGCAATGTTTAGTGTTTTTGTGGAGAATTTTGGTGGTCAAAATATGGGACTTCATGGATATATATAGGCTGCTCCAAAACATTAGTAGACACCTCTGATCACCTCTTAAAGAGAACACCAACTTACTTCTAAGTCTTTGGCTTGATAGATTCGACATCCATGTAGAAATAAATTTGTTTTACAAGTGGCTTTGTCTTTGTGCAAATAGTGACACTTTTTGGCTCTGCAATGGAACAATTCCAACATTCAGTATTCAACCAAAATCCAGTATTTAGCAACATATGATAAAACCACAGAAAATAAACAGTTTCAAAATGACACCGAGACACATATAAAATGGATTTTATTTATATATAAAAGCAGGTGTACATATAAGATGAAGATGATGACACGTATATTATAACTGTGTATTGTCATAGTTCATGTTTTTATTGTTTGTAGCTGGTGGGAGTGCTAATCCTGTACCCACAGTTTTACCCCGGAGTATTATTTTCATAGATCACAAGCTTTGGAGCATTGCAAGTGCATCTCCTCTCACCTCTTTCTATGCTCATTCATGTTCCGGGACCATTGGCCTCTACAATTTTTTCCAGAAAACACAAATATATACTGAGTTATTTAGAGTTTTTACCTGCACAGTTTTGATACGTTCTGCTTATCTAGAGGGTCCTTTCTCGTGAGCGAATAGAATGGTGATCAACTCCCCGGATGGTGCCACCACACACAAGTGGTTTGTTGCTCTATGGCTGGGTATAAGCTGGTCATTGTTATTACACTTAAATGTAAGTTCTTTTATAGCACAGCATCCAGTCCTTAGGCTTGCTCAATGTGTTTTACCCTTTACTCCCTGGCAGACTTGTTCAATTATCTCGACTTCTTTGGGAAGCATTTAGCCACGCTGCCGTTAAAGTGCAAAGATTATTTGTATACAAACATCCACCACTGTCTATAGCCAGGTACTCATTCATACAGCCGAATGAAGCAATGTAGAGTGAACGAAGTTGCCAAAGGTTCGACACGGCAGCATAGGGTTTGAACCAAATTCTCTCAATAGTGCAATGTCCTAGCCACTGTTACCGAACTCCTACTTACTTGCCAGTACAGTAGTATGTCGAATCCTCCTCGCAAGAGGGAGACGTCCCAAAGTCACATCCACCACCTACACATAATGGATGTAATAATATGGTCAGTTGTTTGTAGTAGATCAGCACATAACTCCCATTGCTAACATGTTATTGGTACTGCTTAACAACAATTGTATTTATTGTTTCCCCCTACAGGTTCACAGAACATTAGATATGTGCAAAAGTATGGAATTATCTACGCAATGCTTCTGACGAGTTCATCGCATATTTTGTCTGCTGTTTCGTCTTACCATGTGAACATTAAACTGTGCACAGTTGTGCTGCTTCAAGCCCTGCGCCCACACTGCGGCTTACAATTTACAGATGGCATGGTGTAATTTTATAAAGCGAGAAAATACAGAGAATCTTATCGACTTAGCATAAATACACTTCGGAATGATACCAGATGTTATTGCATCAGCCAATCACCAGCCATGTGACTTAGCGTTTTCAAGAAGGTGTGCAATACTGGAATTATTGGAAATGTTTTTACATGCTAGCTACTTTGTGCATGGCCATATTATCGGATATGATCCAAAGCATTGCATAGTTGATTACGCACGTTTCCGTTAAGGTAAACATAGCAAAGATGGACAACACACAAGTTGTTTTATAATAAACAATTAAATATAGCGTAACATGCATAACACTCAACTCTAGATAATTATACTAATTGTTTACATGTAATTTATACGAGACTCATCAAAATAACTACACATATAACCTAAAATCATATTTTTATCATACATCCTGCGCCATTCATCATTACTTCTTTGCTATTAACTGTGTCATTTACCCGAGCTTTTGGCTAAAGTTGTTACACCCACCTTTTCCCCAGAGAAACTCTTCAGCATAGTCGTAGTTGACCTTGTACCAGCCACTGTCCTCAAATAGGGACAAGGTTATTTCATCTATGAAGGTCAGATGAGGCTGCACCAAATAAACATACATATAAATTAATAAATAATTTAATTTTGTGAATAACAAATGATATCTAGGCAATGTAGAAACTTTAGTTTTAGGGCAGAAAGACATTCAGTAAACTCTTGCAATTAACAAGAGTTTTCAGCAAATTACTGTTTTGAGGAAACACAACGTGCTTAGTTGACTGCCTACCGGTATTCTAATCACTTACATCAGTTTATATCATAAAGTCAGCTAGGAAACAGAAGTTACAAAACTACTGCACATAAATACTAGCTCTTCAGGTGAATAAATTAATCAAGGCACCCTCAGTAATATTACTCAAACTTATGCAAACAATAACCATATTTATTTATTCCATCTTATTCGTGCTTCAAATCCAAATGAGCGTTGACAAAAAATACCATGGATGTTCATGAGGCATGGATGCCACAGTCAAGTACCCACCAGGCCTATCGTGGGGGCCATTAGTGAAGTCTGCATGAATGCTGGATCCCAGTGCGATTTGTATTTGCCGTCCTGAAAACAACCAACAGACATCTGTGCACTGTATCCTATCTGCTGCCCCTCGACCCAATCGCTGTAGTAGTTTGTTGAATATACTATGACATAAATCAGCAGGCATTACGCGTTGGATTTCTTTTCAATATATTGCAAATTTGCTATACAGGTTTTTTTAATATGAACAGATTTGTTTCAAATGAAAAAAGTTAGAAGTTCACATTTTCTTGTGTACATAACATACAATAAGTTGATTGACAAACATATATAGCAGTCAAAACACAACAGTTTTTGATGCTAAGCAGACTGTTGACAACAATCAGAATAGGATGCTTTAGGCCAATTAACCAACAGACATCTGTGCACTGCACCCTACCGACTGCTCCTCTAACCAATCGCCATAGTAGTGTTGAATATAAAATGACAAAAATCAGCAGGATTGACATGTTTGATTTGCTTTTAATTTCAATCTAAAAATCTACAGAGGTTTTTATGGATTTTGTATGAATTTGTTTCAAATGAAAAAAGCTAGAAGTTTACATTTTCTTGTGTAAATCATATAAAATAAATTGACTGACAAACATAAATAGCAGTCGAAACACAAATGTTTTTGATGCTAAGCAGACATTTAGAATAACCTAGAAGTATAATTAAGTAAAGTAGGTAAATTTATTTTCCTCAACCACATAATATACAGTAAGATTCAAGACAAATGCAACACAGATGAGGTGGCTACCAGAGAAGTGTAAACTTGTCGAGCTGGTAGCCTTAACTTTATAGCCAGACAAATTATAATAATCACATTAGGATAAACGATGGGCCAATGAAAATGACAACAAAAACATACGTTGTATATAATTATGCTATTGAGACACTACATCATAAACATCGACTGTTTCAAACAGAAGATCGTGGTTGATCCATACCTGAGTTTGCAATATGGGTCCAAAGTCATTGGTCGCATGGTGTGTAGTGCAGTTGAAGTGTGACGAGGTGACCTCCACCAGTTTGGGGGTGACTAGTCGGGGTACGCCTCCAATGGTTCTCACTGGGCGATGTCTGGTGGAGCAGGTCACACTGGCAGGGCCTGCAGACAGCCGGAGTCAACACAGTTCATCAAGTGTTGTCTTACACACACATATCACAAATACTTCCATCATTAGCCGGCTGGGTACACCAGCATTGCATGGCAAGAAATAATATCTATTAATATTGTCCAGTTAAAGCCACTTCTAGAGACTAGAACAAAGAGATTATACAATGCCTATGGATAGCTACAATGTTACTATAAAGGCAACTATATAAAGGCAATGTACAATGTTATTATATAATGCAGAGCAGCAAATTCGTTAGCAGCAGCCATTCACATGATTAGCCACAGGCAGTGTTGGCACCCCTGATCACGCACCATCAGGGCCCCCCCCAGACAGGGGCTTAGCCAGAGACCCATCGGCCTGTCTTCAAGACTGGACAAGATGGGTAATTGCAACTGGTAAGACCTGTAGAATTTTGATGGAACCAGCTGGCCACTAGATCAACTTATAGTTCCAAGTCCAGGGCACCACATTAACAACTATCATTGGCACAACTGCACTATAAACTAAATAGCAGGCACAGCTTCAAAATCTTTTGACATAGATATCAATTGATGGCACTATTAATACGATGATAAACATACGACATGTTACTGGAAAATCTCCCTTCATGCTTAAAAAAATTACATTTCCACTCACCAGATGGCGTGCACTCCTGAAATTTTTCGAAGAGATGACTAGAAAAGCCCAATGCATGGAACATCTCATGTAGTGCTGTCTGAAAGAATCACCATCAAGAAATATACTACAGCAATTATGAAGAATAACACTGTTAGTTTAGTTGTACTGAATGGAGAAATCCAGAGAACCTTAATGTACCTGGTGTACTGTTCAGCCACTGTGGCTACAAAGCAAATCAAGTTATTAAAATTGAGTGACGTGGCTGCTCTTATCTACACTATTCCTTAGTTACACATTCTGGAAGTTTAGTAATCAGCGCTGATGCAAGCCCATTATGAGACAGATCTATCAATCCACGTTTTTACATTGATCATGATGGCCAGGGTCCAGGTCGCAGAAGTCAAACCAAAATACATGGAGTAATTATTTTATTTTAAAAACAAACTGACTTACAACTTCATCGATCTCTTTCTGATCATCCCGAAGCAGCTCCGGGCAGAATGTGATGAGGCCGGCGATTGGCCGATTGTGTTGATCCACTTGGCAGTAGGCCGCGTAGGCAATCACATTGTAGCCCTTCAAACGACCGAGGCATTTTAATGCATAAGAACATCACACTAGTACTGCTTTGACAGTGGTATATTTTATTACATGTACAATGTATGTGGCAATGTACACATGTACCACAATCAGCAGAATAAAAGAACATTTTAGCTGTCTTTTGATTTCCCACAATTAGTTTTTACCTTTGTTATATAGTTTATTACGTAGATGACTGAAGATGCAATACTATTATAAGTAAGCAGAATCATAGATCTATGTATTAATATGGTAATTGTGGAGCATTGTAAATATAACTCCTCTTGGGTGCCAAGGTCCAGCGGCTTCTTTGTATATTAATTGGCGTCATTAGACCATTGGCCTTTGACCTATTGACTGGTGACATATTTGAGAAAAAAAACCAGAATATTGTAATGGTGATAATTGGTTCCCTTGACCTTGCCCGTTGTTGCTCCAAGGTTGGGTGTAAGCTCGTTGAAATTACCAGCAAGAAGGGCAAGGAGCAGACCACAGAAGACTGCATTAAGATGCCTCAGAAAAAGCAGAAGTGGGAGACAAGGTTAGTGATTGAAAGCAACGGTGCAGTGGAAGCGGTCAGTTGGCACCACCCATTGAGTCCAAACTTTTTTATTTACATGTGTATCCCACCCTTCTGAGGTATGTCTACTTTGTTTTTAAATATATTCATGCTACTAGCACTCACACAATCAGCAGATAATCCGTTCAGTTTACATATTGTTCTCTGTGAGAATGAATAGTTTCCGATATCTAATTTACTGTGTTCTTTCACTAATGTTACTTCATGTCCTCCCGCCTTTCTATATTTCTTAACTGAGAACAAAATGTTCTATAAATATTTTCAGATCCGTTCAATATTTTAAAAACTTCTATCTGATCTCCTCTTATTAATTTCCATGTCTCTACTGATGTCAAACCACATTCTTTTAAGCATATTTCGTAAATAAGATCCCTCAGTTCTGGAAGCATTTTAGTTGCTCTCCACTGTACTCTTTCTAGCAAATCTATGACCTTTTTATGATACGGCCTCCACGGGAGTCTACGCTCAAGTATACAATATGTATAAAGTGAAATAAGAACCACAAGAGAAATAATAAACTTCCACGGAGATACAAAACCCGTACTGACGTACTCACCGCATTGACACACAAGTCATCGGTGCGAGATCGGACATATAGCACATAGTCGGTGTCTGGCAGCCCTATGCCATCCTCTATCAGCACCCTGATGGGTTCAGGGTGGGTCGCATTCCACAGACTCACCCCAGACAGATGGTTGTCTGGAATCTAGACACATCTCAAAATGTTTTATACATGTATTGAAAGTGTCTTATATAATTTAACTTTTTTAATTTTCATCTCTACACTACTAAGCTGTTGTAACTTGTAAGACGGATCGGATGTAAGTTGAAAATATTTGCATACATGTGACAATTGTTGTGGTTGAAGTTAGATTTGTCTTAAAATATGTTAACATGTTGTTGTGGACAGATGAAAGAATACTACTCATTGCCTTACTGAAACAATAACAGCTATATCGCCCTCCTGCTCTGAAAGGTATCTGCATTTATGAATAATGTTAGAGTAACAGAATCTTAGAGGCTGGCATCACTTTAATAGTCGGTATATTCTGGTAATGACACAATTCTTTGCACAAGTTGTGAAACACAACATGTACTAGAGTTTCTGGGTTTTAAATTAATGTAAAGCTCAATAAAAGCCTTACCTCGAAATCACTTATGCATAATTCTTTGTCATATCCCCTTTTTGCACGGGCACACCTGGGCGGAGAAAATACAAACATTGATATACAACATGTAAACATTTAAAGGTACCTATACAATAATAGTACCAGATGGCAGGTATACATCAAAGAAATCATACATAATAGGTGTCATGTGACAAATACCAACATGGTCTCATGATGCCAATGATGATGACAGAGGCATTGAGAAGATTTCAAGTGTTGCTTCGAACATGTATACAGCGACCCTTGAAACATGTCTCAAGTTCTAACAGCAAGAATTAAACTTATATTGGAGTTGTATTTGAAACCAACGCTACACCACCCGCTACTTGCGACGGCCCACCCAAGCTCGACAATACTCTAGCCACATACATGTGGCTGATACAGAGTTCTGAGCTGTACATAAGAAGAAGAAGAACTTGCTAGTTTCAAATACAGCTCCAATGCAAGTTAATTCTTGCTATAAAATTGTTAACTTGGAGCCATGAACAATATCTTCCATATCTCAACTTCCTTTAATATCAAACGTAGTCTCAATTAAACCAGGGAATGCATGGAACAGGTGACTAAGTAACACTGAGATATGCTATGCAACTGAACAGTGCACGTCAACTTATGGCAGTGTCATCAGATACTCACTTGCCCATGTTGGGTCCAGTCTGCCATTCTGTGAGACAACCACCAGATGCCCTTCTCAGGAGCAAGTTGCCCTGCACAGGAACAACTGAAAAATCAATTATTGTTTATTCAGACCTGCAGCAAACCTTCGACATGGCAACTGGCAGAGAATAATAAGAGTTGCACCATATTATGTACATTATCAACTGAGACATAGACTTACAAATGTAGGTATCATGTTTTTACATGATTTTCCAATTTAACTAAAATAAGTCGTTCTTATGAAATATGAGTACTGACTGTAGTGCCATGAAGAACCGTAAAATCGTGTTCATCATTGTTGCATTAGCTAGACCTGCATAAGTGATAGCTATCAATCACAATAGTTGCTTGCCACAACATTATCAAGTCTTTGTCCTTTTATTAAAATACTAACCCAACTTGTCTATTCTACCATTGTCATTCAGCCACAATGCAATGATGACACAAAATGTATACATATCACCATCACCTGGTGCCAAATATTGGTACTTATGATCTGCCGTGTAGTTAACTGGTATGGTGCAGAAAGTAAATGATTATCCAAGCTTCAAACAAACAACAAATTACAATTTCCATTTTATATGTACCATTGTCAAACAAGTGAATTTTTATAACCTTACCTGAGAAAATGTTTGTGACTTTGCGCACCATTTTTTTAACTAATTTTTTCAGTTCCTCCTGTTCTGGAATGGTCAACTCATCGTCTAGATTTGAATACTCAATGGCTATTCTGATTGGTTGATACAGTGAAGATGATGCACGATCTTGTCGACTTTCTGACCGTTTTGATCGGATGTCAGCAACATTCTCGGCATCTTTCTCGTAACGCACGGTTATTTTCTGTGGCGCTTCCAACTTTATTTTATCAAAAATGCATGAGCAGTTTCCACTGTGATTACTGGAAATATGAGAGAAGAGAGTCAAGAGGAATATTGCATTCACAATGTGCTTTGCGTCATTCATTGTGCTAAAGTTCATTATGGTTGGAGGCAGAGATGTCAACTACATTCTTCTTTCCACTTTCTTGCCATGGTTCACTGGGCTAAACAAAAGAGAAACAAGTCTTTTCTGAGACACATATATATATAATTCATACCAACTGCATAAGATATGCTGTAAATTGTAACAATAAACTTATGTTAGGGTGAATATTTAAGATTCTAAATATATATAGAGTAGACACCAACAGTGGACCTACAATTGTTTTAATTACATGCAAAGTTGGAGGGATTCTGGAAATACCATGTGTTTGAGTTCTGTTTACATCAGGCAGTGCATTCTAGTAGAATCTGGCTTATGGTTGAAATTATGAAAGGCATTTGAATTATCAAACTATGAAGTAACAAACTGGTACTAATTATTACAATTTCAAAACTGTATAGAAAATGACATATAATATATTTATGTAGCCTTTTTGTTTTCCTGTGAGCATTTTGTGCTTACATTTGGGTGAACTTGGCCAGTAAACTATTAGTAACTCTTGAACTTGAAACTCAAAACAAAATTGATGTTGTAAATAATAAGTCTTGGGGGGATCATCCATAAAGTGCATCATGATTAGGCCCTAAACGTTAGGAGGGTCAGAAGGGTCTCTGGGTAGGTGTCACGATTTATAAATGCTGACTCATCAAGCTGTCGATATCAGACAGATAGCAATTATAATTGTTACTTTTAAGCAAATGTTTGGGTATATCACCAGCATTCCAACAAAAAACTTGTCTATATGTAAGTATTATTATTTTTATTTCTTTTACAGACTTATATTTTACGCATAAACAATGAATCAATATAGCCATGCATCAAAGATAGTAATAATTATGTAGATGAATGCATCATAGGGAGTTGACAGAAATTAATATAATTTTATGCGGGTTGTACATGCCAAAATTACGAGCCATTACTAAAGCTCAAACATTTCCACAAATTTAACAAGATTTAACAAGATTGCCACCCAGAGAATTAACTCTAGGTAGCAGGTGGACAAGGAAGCCATTGGCTTATCGAGAGTCCGACCTTTTTATCTATGTGTATCCCGCCCGTCTGAGGTATGTGTCGATTTTATTTTTAAACATATTCACGCTACTAGCACCCACACAATCAGCAGGTAATCTGTTCCATTCATTTACAGTCCTTTGTGAAAATGAAAACTTTCTTATATCCAATCTACTCTGCTCCTTTGCTAATGCAAGATCATGTCCTCTAGTCCTTCTATCTTTCTTAACTGAGAAAAACATATTTCTATCAATATTTTCATAACCCTTCAATATTTTAAACACTTCTATCTGATCTCCTCTCAATCTCCTGGTCTCTAGTGTTGTTAAACCGCATTTTTTTAGGCATATTTCATAACTAAGATCCCTCAGATTTGGTATCATTTTAGTTGCTCTCCTCTGCACTCTTTCTAGCATATCTATGTCCTTCCTGTGATATGGCCTCCACGCTTGAATACAATATTCTAAATGAGGCCTAACTATTGTTTTGTACAGCAGTATTATTAGCTCTTTTTCCTTATACGTTATGTTTCGCCTAATTAATCCAAGGATTTGATTTCCCTTTGAAGCTGCAATTCCGCACTGCTCTGAAATCTTCATATCAGCACTAACGGTTAACCCTAAGTCCTTTTCTTTTACAGTAGTACTTAGTACAGTACCCCCCATTATATATTCTACCTCTTCGTTCCCATGTCCTATGTGGAGGCATTGACATTTCCCAATAGCAATAGCATTATATACTTTAAGATTGCTATACTGTTTTAGTGTTTATTGAAATTTGTCCGAGTGACTGTGAAAAAACCTTGATTGCATGTTTTAAATTTGTATCCATATTTAAATTTGTCTTGTAATTATTATGCTGATATTCCTAACGTACATTTTCCTGATTCTGAGGACGTATAGCAAACATTTACCAAGAAACTTTTTTGTAGTTTTTTTACATCTCCATTGTTGATTATGGCGATTCACCGAAATTCCGAATTATGTGGACTGGGAAGTTTGGAAGGCTGTGATTGTGAAGACGGGTTGGAATGATCGAAGGGCCTGGAATGATAACGCGAAAATGCTGTGACACCCAGGTCGATATTTCAACGGAACCCGAGAATCCAGAAAAGTTTCTACAAGTAGTACACGTCAAAGCCAACGGGATATAATAAATCATAACATAATTAGTTTACCGTCACACTTTTTATCAGCGGGTATGTCGACGATGTCAAACTTCAAAGTATCGCACCTGTCGCTGTTGTCAGATAAATAGAAGCAAATCAACTGTTCTCACTACTAAATGTTACACATACTTATAACAGCGATCGAGTGTTTGCGAACGACATCTTCTCAGTCGACATCGTTTCAATAACGTTTTTAACATCTTCCATTTTCGCTGAACTGTGCACAAACTAGTCTGGAAAAGTTTATAAACTTCGGTACAGTTACAGTAATGGACGGAAGGGGCGCTCGGGTGTGTTGTAGTCTCCGTTAACAGCGCTCAGTACGCGGCTGAGGGTAGGCCTACGCGTTTCTAGAAGGCATAAAACATTAAACTAATACAAACATGTATGAAGGTAAACCGTACTGCAGGAAACAGTAAAATTATGACTATTTATATACAATAATTAAAGAACGTAATTCTTGGCTCTCTTGTTAGCTGGCAACCTCGTGAGATTTTTTTATTTCTTAGACTAGTGTGGGACAAAGCGAACCTACCGGGACAGAGGGTAAACCGGACAGAATTAACACACCCCACTATATGCCTCTATGGCAGATATTATTTTTATTGGTGAGTTCTACCAGTCAAACGATGCAATGCAGTGCCAAACCGTTTTGGCAGAAACAGCACAACAACAAAGTTACACAAATGTTAATTTGCTACCTGTTATTATAGTTATAAATGCTACAGTTTTAAGCAGTACGTTCCGTAGCGAAACACTAAACAAAAGTGTTAGATAGCTATATTTACCTGTGAAATCTATATTTTTTTATAATTGGTGACATTCACCAATATAAGCTACATGTGATATTTTAATAAGTCCAAATAACACATTCAACGCAGGGTAAAGCACGCCCATATGTGGGGCAAAACGTACTACATCCCCTTTGAAAATCAGTGGGAGTGTTTTTTGCATACACGAATCCATTTAATATTTAGCACAGCATATTTCACAACTATTATGGACTACACTCCCATTTATATATCAACTGGCTAATACAATAATCAAGCTCTAGGTTTTCTAATTATTTTATCATATTTATACATTACCTGTAATTAGGATAGGTAATATAGACTGATGTAGGTTCAGTGTTCCAGTAAATGTAAACAATATGTAAAAAAATGGATTTAAAACTAGCGTATAATATAGATCGAGTAACAGAAGCAAAGTGCACCAGATCGAGGTATGAAAAATTTTAAGCTATGGTGTAGATGAAAGTGATAGGGTATGCAATAAACACAAGTTTCCAGTGACTCAACCTGCCCTTTCACCAACATTGTTACGAGCGCCTAATTAAATCAAATCAAATTTATTTATACACAACATCTCTACAAAGCAGATTCAGGGGTGTTTACAAACTAAAACATGAGGTAAGAATACATTACGTAGTCATTATAATATTACAATATGTGTTGCAAATGCTAACACAATGTATATATATATATGTATTTTTAAAGAAAATTACGAAAAAGCCTGATTAAAGGAAAGACTTCCAGGTCTCCTAAAACGTCCAGAGTCACGTTGGCTTCTTAGCTCTAGTGGAAGAGAATTCCTAAACCCAACTGTGCTGTTTAAAATCAGAATTACTGTAAACTATCACCACCAGGATGCTTACCCGAGACACTTTTGCCGATGTGATACAGCTGGAACTAAAGTCCTTGGTGATGTGGCGGTGGCTTTTTGAAATTTTGAAATAGTTCATTAAATTTAACAACGGATTTTGTTTTATAACGGATTTTCCTTGAGCTCATTGTCGAAGTGAAATGGACATCTGCACAGGCTACTAAGTTCAGGAATTGTATAGAGCCTATAACACACACATGCACGCACGCACGCACGCACGCACGCACGCACGCACGCACGCACGCACGCACGCACGCACGCACACACACACACACAGTGTGCGAATATGTGGTGTATGTTTACAAGGTTGCAAAAAGAAATATTTACAATAAACATTAAATTATATTACCATTTTAATGAGAGTTAGTGACCCATTTGTTACTTAACAAAATTGGATACAGCCATATAACCTGCCAATTAACCCACCAGGCATATGGGTATGGAAAATGTCTTTCAGGCGAGACTAAAATGGCAACGTCTTGTTAAATTAGATCCATTCTATGTGGTGTCAATGGGAGGATAAATAAAATGAAACAATGGCTAAGGCTGTTTGGAATGTAACCTCATAAATCATCCGGGGCCAGTATTCACAAAAACATGATGCAAGTGTGAAGGTTCGATACCCTTCAATTGTCACTTGTGAAATCTGAACAGCAACAGTGTGGTCTTTTATGATCGGTTGTAAAAATTAGTCATTGAACAGGACTTGAATTACAAGATACCAGATCAATGGTCATTTCTTATGGACATAGCATTTGATGTTCACTTATTGTGGATGATACTGTAATGACTTTGTAATCTAAATAAATTGGCAATGCTGTTTAATAGTGCTTCTATTAATAAAACAATAGGTATATAAGACATAGTTTGTAAAGTTTTTTTTATAGTGCAGCAATGCCTCATGGAACGCAGCTACATTTTAAATTGTTATCCCAAAGTTCATCTAGCTTTGTATCTCCCAAAATAATACTCATTAAAAAAATAACAGTTATAGTTGTCCAAATAAGTACTCTATAAATATGGTAATCATCTAATCCAAAATAAATTGTTTGTCAAAATGTGTTTTACTTGAGTTTTTGTTGTTGGCAGATTTGTGCTTAAAATTTACAAACTTGTGTATTCAGATTGCTGATTGAACACTTATAAATACATAATTCAGCACTCAATACAATCTAATGTTCAGCATAACATTGATTAATGCTGCCTATTTGCAAAGACCAGATCATTGTCAATGGAAAAAGAGGTCGATAGTTAGTTCACATGTACAAGAAAATTAGAAAAAAAAATGTACAAGCAATAATGTTCCCAGATGTTTTTATAAAGCCAAGCTTGTCACGTCATATTAGATACATTATAGAAGGTGCTTTTTTATTGTATGTTTTATGCAACACATTTTATTTTAAATAACTATGACCTTTGCTATTTCACTATAATGCCATTCTGTTTTTTGGCTGTCGACACTAGTATTGATGTTGCTCTAAAAAAACTCAGAATGAAAAACAACACAAAAGCAACATTCATCATTGCCCGGAGCTAAAACACACTCATTCCTTAGCCATTGTGGTCTCTGATGACATGAGCCATATTCATAAATATTTAGCATGTGTTGACAAACATCTATAAAGCATTTATGACTAAGATTAACGTTATGTATACATAGGAAAAGAATGAGACATCCATACTAGATGAGGAAACTGTCAATTTATTTCTATGTGCCAATCATGAATGTCAATTTCTCGACCCAAATGTCCCACTCACAAGTGGCAAAACATAGATACATTCTGCAATATGTACATTTAATAATAAATTCACGGACGCCGTTACCAGCCAGCTACATGGTCATATCCCCGTTACACAAGCCATCTACATAAGACACAAACAGATGTCGGCAAATTGAGTTGCCAAGACGTTTATCCTAAAAGTCGATATATCACATACAAGCCGTCGAGCACTATAATAATAATTATAATAAAGAAAAAACAAACGAGGTAGTAAAATGACATCCAAGAATAAATTGCAACATTAGCTGTTCGTTCGGTGCAAGATATCATTGCTATCACCATGACAATTTAAAAAGACAACAATTCTACATCATACCTATGGAGTTCTGATTAAATAATGCTTATTATGTCAGCCAGCAGCTGCCAGTGTTTTGCTGGACCTTTACACATTTTGCTATAATTAAATTTTCTTATATAAATGAAAAATTCATTGGAGAAACCGTGTATGAAGAACCTCCCAGTGTACCCATAAACAGGCGACAGACCGGGAGAAGTTATAAATAAAGATTTGGACGGCACAAAGACATACAAGTATGACATGTTTGCTGATAGGAATGCACATTTATAAATGACCTCTACAACTACTCTGACTGTGCACTGTTCGGCGCACTGACATATCTCAAGAAAATTTCACGTAAGATGCTGAAGCATGATATGAATAAAAAAATCACATTCAATAAGTTATATCATGTTCAGAATAGACGATACAAAACATATTTAGTTACAACCTAGTTACACACATGACAATATATTGGAATGTATTCAGTTAGTCACATAAGTCTGCTCGATTCGGAGGCAAAAATGGACATCATGCTGCTTACGGGATAGTGAAAACAACTGTCACTGTGTATCTATGTCACATTCTTTATCTTTATATCAACTCGAGAATGGACATGTCCTTGTTGTTTCTGCTGCTATTACCACAAAGCATAAAATAGAAGAACATGCTCTCTTGAACCCAAATTTGGTTTTCAACGTCTGGGCATCATTGTGCATTGGCAAAATTTTTTATGATTTTGTTCAGGAAACGTTACTTTACTAAAAAGAACTTTAAATATCTCGCTGTTACTATTGCAATAAGCTCAGTGTTATTCTTTTTTGTAGTACAGCGTTATGATAAGTCATATGATGAGGGTGCTGATTAAGCACTACATCATGCCCTTTTGAATACCTAATAGAACAATATAACTTCCATTCTTGTGTCCAAAGTTCATACATTGCATAATTGCGTGGTATTGTAGTATTGTGTCATTCTTTCAAACCTAAAACATTTGCACTGAATGCCAGCCAGGTTTATTAACAACTGTGGCTGCCAGTTCAAAATATATGTTCACCGATGCAGTCAAACTGAAAACAACAAATGACACAATACCATAGGGGCACTGAATTGAGTGATGCAGGAACTTAGGACACATAACGACATAAGGTAATGGATCATTGCATGTATGATCCACACATATTACAGAAATTCCATAACACGTATCTATGTATGATACTTTGACAGTCTATTGACAAGGAGAGAGTAAACAAGAACAGTAGTGAAAGAGAACTTACAGAAGATAGGATGACAAAAAGAAAGAACTGGCCTGAAGCCATATACAGAGAAGGCACAGATACAATGTTTTACGATAACTAGACACTATGGCGGGACATCTTGTTAACAACTAATGTCATGGAAGATGACAAGTTGTATTTATTAACCGAGCAGTTTAATAGACAGAGTTCTTTGAGTTTATCAGCTCAAAGTCCTGCAGTCAGAGAAAGGTGACATATCTAAACACGGCTCCCCGACACATTTCTGACTCGAGATCTTCAGAGCACATACTTACATACCCATATAATGACATACCGAACATACACATGTATCCATTGAAACTAAATGTTAAAGGGATCAGTAACCCAGAAAATAAATAAATTCAGTGGCTCCTTTTTGTAGTATTAGCACAGCAGAAAATGCACCTGTACTAATGTTATGATATACTAGGCTAAATTTCCCTAAGACTCCACCAAGATGTCGATGTTAATTATCTCGGTAGATTTTGATCACAGTAAATGCATGACACTATTCACGAGCACTGTGTAAACTCCACCCAGAGGTGTAGATTGAATGGTCTAGCAAGGGTCACTTCTTATTAAATCACACTAGTAATGGTCCTTACCTTTAAGTCACTATTATAAGTCTACCCTTGAACGTTTCCTTTTGTGGATGTTGCGTGACTTTAATAAAACTGCATTCGTGCCTGCCTCTTTCTTTAAATGTGTATCAATTGCAGTGCAAATAGGGCAGTGTTCGTATGTAAAATTCTTCAATGATAATTAACAGTTAAGCTGGAGAATAGTATAAGGAATTTTTGGTGTGAACAAAATTTACCACATGCATTTGTACAAGTTCACAGTATGATTGTGAAGGAATGCCATACATGCAAGCCATGATGTGAAGATGCTGCTGCTTGAAATGGCACTATTCTAACTTCTTTCGTTATATATGTCTTCAAATATGGGGAACAAAATATGTACAACATTTGGATGGATATACACACGATTTCTATCATTTAACAATAAGACATTCTACCCTGCTGCCGTACACACACACAAAGTTCTGACACGTATGTCAGAACGAATTCAGCATATAACATAAACCAAACATTTACACCATTATGCCAAACATACAGTGCACACATGCAATATTATAGTGACGACATTTAAAATATTTCTTACATGTACACATTTTACCGCTTTTATCACATACACAGAACACAGACAACTGCTCAAACATAAATTATTAAATATGCAATGTATTTGAATCTAAAACCTGATTGTTTTTCTCACAAACGTGTTTCTCGAGACCGGTACCGTTCGTTCGACCAATCTCTTTTCGGCGTAAAACAGACGTTTGTCATTGTCAGAAATAAACACCCGATATTCACCCTCCTCGAGCAGCCAGATGGCACCACTCAAAGATGCAATGGTCGGTCAAATTTGACCTGCATCAACCCGATTCGTGCGAGAAAATATAAGGCAATGTTTTTGTGCAGATTTACAGAAAATACATTAGAAAATGCATTCAGCCGACACTTGCGAAGGTGCAGGTGCCTACAGCCCACCGGAGCATGGCCTCCAGGATTTCTGTCATCGTCGTAACAAGTGCACCGTCGTCACTATTTTGTGTCCGATGCACCGTTGTTGTCGGGACGATAAACCCCTTGACCTTGGAGTCAAATGTTCGGCAAGTGCGTGGTGTCGCCACCGTACTTGTCACTTGCGTGCTTGTCGCTCACGTGTTTCGGCTGCAGCTGTTTCTTCTGTTTCGGATTCGGCGGGATCGGCGATTGTGTCATGGGAGGATGGGGGTTGGTCGTCAACTGCGGCAGGTTGTAGTCCTTCTGCGATAGGAGGAAAGGTCAAGGTCAAACACTTGCGGAAGAAAGCGGTGCAAATGAACTGATTCAGCATTTTGTTTTTACATTAGATCTTTTATATACCATGTACATAGACATGTAAAAAAAATGGGCACTGGATCAAGATGTAAGAAAAGAAAGAACTCATTAAATTAACAAATTTACGTATTTGTAGAGAAATATGGAAACTAGAGTGATTAGCAATTTTCCAGATGGCATCATTTTGAACAGGTTCAAAACAAAAATACTGTAATAGTCACAAGATTCAATATCCGCCATTGTTTTGTCACGGTAAAACAAATTAATAGTAACACGCTTTTCCATTGGTTGACTCAAGTACAACAGCTAATGAAAAATCACAACAACACATTGCTATATATATATGTTATATATATATATGCTGCCACCTGCTATCTATAGTAGAAGTTAAGTCGTAGAGAATACAAGTGATAATAAAAATCAAATATATGATCGTGACAAACTAAAATTCTGTAAACAACGGTAGTATATTGTTATACATATCACGATACAGGACTATATCGCATCCTCGCAAGCCAGGGCTGTTTGCCACACAAAACTAGCCCTGGCTGATCCCCTACGCGAAGTGCGGAAGTTAGCTGAGTCAAACTAGTAAATGACTTCGCTAGTCGCATCACCCATGAGAACAGCGCAAATACCCGTCCCAATTTGAAGACGGATAAACGATTTCTGGGAATCCCAACATATAATGACCCGTTCGCCCATTAGCACGAGCAGCTGAGTGGTATTGTGTATTCGAATAATTGCTTCTACTTCCTAAACATTGCATGTAACACGAGCCACGGTTGGTTGAAATTAGTTTTATTATGACCACCTGACCTGCCGAGATCTAATGCTCCAGTGAGCGATTTCATAGGCTGAGTTTCGCAAAGCGATCAGCCAGGGGGTACTGCTGGCCGGCACTGACGTAATCAGCAGCAGCGACCCCTGGCGTGCGAGGATGCTATATCGTGGTGTAACATGATACAAAAAGTTTGGTGATATCCAATGCTAGTGTTAGTGTTATTACCGTGGGGACAGTCTGCCGGGAAGCGTTCCTCTCCCGCCGGTCGCGATCCCTCTTGTCTCGCTGTCGTCGGATCTGCTGTTCCGTCTGGTTGAGGTCAAAGCCCTCCATGAAGCGTTTGTCAAAGTATGGATGCTCCAGAAGCTGTTCGCAGGTCAGTCGCTCATTCGGGTCCATCTTGAAGCAGCTCTGCAACAAGCAACCGCAAACATCAGGGTCTGAAACCCACTTATCTTTTGGGTTGCACCCGTGGACTTTCCCAGTGGATATTGTGGATTTTAGACGTGTTGAGATGATGTAATTGAAGTGGGATCAATGGAGCTCTGACTATGTCATGTCTGATGAATTCATTACAATTATCATGTTTTGCTTAGCAACAAAAGTTTAACAAACTTGCCATATTACCAACGTAAACGCAGACGTGCCAAGTCTACCACTTTGACAGAACACACTCTATTAATTTTTGCGATAATTTCAGTGTACCCCTTTAGTGCCGAAATCTACCACCACACCAATATTTCACAAATAAAAAGTAATTACTCGTTTTGAATCCACCAATACTACTGAACATTTCAGGTAGATGATGCGCCTGTAAATATACCACGAAGGAGCCATTCCCTATACCACATGCATTCCTCCTTTCTTATGACTCGAATTATGATGTTTAACCCCAAACAGCCCTACAACTAACATAGGAGTGGTTTATTTTCTGTTTTCCTTTTCTACAGTTTGAGAGTATGTTACAGGCCCAAGTTTTGAAACAGCAGTCGGCCATAGGATTCGAATCCCCTCGACTGTCAGTCTGGCACTCTATTGCCCAATCGTCACTCCCTACAAACCGTCAATATAAGCAACCCTTGTGTGCATGAATTATATATAACCAGTACACCAAGAAGTAACAGCTACATATGGTAGATGCCAGTACCCTTATTTTGGGGGACAGATATCTTACCTTCATAAAGTCCATTGCATTCGGTCCCACATTCAAGAACTTCACCTCCAGAGGTTCCTGTAACAAGAAATACACATCTAGAATGACTTCAGTGTCTCGTCTTGTTAGATCTCATACACCCACCACAGTCAAACACATAAACATATTTATTTCACAAACCAGTAAGTTAAATTCACACAAATGGCAGGACCGCATTCATTGCAACGATACAATACATTATGCAATCATTCAGCTGTGCATGGCATATTTACAGTTTATGGTAATGATTCCTTTCAAATATGATATTGACATTAATAACATTAACACTATTTTTAAATCCCACTCTTGTTAAGCATGCTAACATTGTCATTTGTTTGAATACCAAATGGTTTGTTAGGTTAATTTGGTGGCTTCACTGTGAATATTCAGATGGTGAAGATATGTTTTTACAAACACAGGGTGCATGACATAATTGCAATGAAGTCTGTATGCCTGTTGCGTTGACCATGTTATGTGTATGCCGTACAAATAACACAATTACGTCTGCACTTTGAATTTTCATCATTAAAGATTAATTGTTTCAGATTTTCTCCAAAGATATGACTAAACTGACTGTTAGGAAACAATGAAAATTCACAAATAAGCAACCCATTCACAAGGAATTGAATGAGAATGCCACAATATTGTTTAGACGTACCAGACAATGAATTCATAACATGTTATAAGTTATCCAAATTACGTGTGTTTTGGCACAACATAAAAGGTCAAATATATAAACAGGGGCAAAAATGTCACCACTCTGATTCACAGGTATGCCATTGTATATATACTGAACTCAATATGTTTTACTAAGAAATTATGAGGGTTGTTTTTGCAAACCATGCAACGACAAATATATTAATAGTGATCACACTTTTTACATAACAAATTGCATTTACTGCACTGAATAAACACATTTATTCCTACAAAAGAGCTGATTAAATGCATGACATGTAATGCAAAAAAATACCACTGTGTCTTTTTTGTTGTATCTATGTCACATCAATTCATTTTTTTCCACAGTTGGCTGTGTATTTTCCCACCAAATTCCCACCAAATTGTCAAATATCTTATATCTTCCATGCAATAATATCTAATCTAATAATGGTAATAATCGTAATGATGAGTTAGCCTGCAACTCAGGTAAATAATTATATATAACCTGTTGTTTGTTGAAAGGTCTGTACCCCAGGGAATTAGCAAAATGTTTATTGAACAAATCATGCATCTGAATAGGTGTGTGCTTTAATAAAAAAACGACAGCCACAAAACCTATCCTACAAAATTATATTCTAGGCCAACAGACAGACAGACAGACAGACAGACAGACAGACAGACAGACAGACAGACAGACAGACAGGCAGACAGACAGACAGACAGAGAGGAACACGGAGAGATCAAATAATCCAGCATCACTGACCAGTATCTCAGGTTCTGGGATGGTGAGTCCTTTGAAGAAAGGGTTGTTGGAGAAGATCTCCAAGTGGCGGGGAAGTAAGTCACCTGAAAGTCAAAAGAACCTTTCTCAAACTCTGTCCTTCTCCGATGCAACACATTTTATTGTCAATCAAAACTGTCTTGACTATTAATTTTAGAGATTTGTCACAAATCCTCAGTTTGTTTGCAAAAAACAATTAATTTCTTTGGATCAATTTTTTCTAAATAAACTTGTGGTTAAACAAGATGTCATATCTCTATGACTTACACTCAAATAAAACAAAGCATTAATAAATTATTTTTACAAAATTAAACTACTCCACATATTAAAATACATGTTATAAATAAAACCTTTATTTCCTGAAAAAATTTATTTAGTAATTACAATTTGTTTATAAGACAAATTTCTACACAATGTCCTACCAAAAGCTAGAGAGTAACAGAAAGATATATCTAAGAAGACTGATTATCTTCATAATATTTACTGCTTATCTTTCTGCATTCCTTAGCATAACCATCTACGACTTAACAACTTTGACATTGTACACCGATTCTGCGATTGCGAAACCTTTATTGTTATTGTTGCCCTTCTAAATTTGGGATTCTGACAATGTTATAGCAGTACAAGTTTTCATATATAATTTCTACTGCATTACTTAACACTCACCTAAAGTCTTTCTAATGAGGTACAACTGGTCGACATCTGACCGTCCTGGCCACAGCGGCTGACCAGTGAGTAGTTCCGCAAAGACACACCCGATGGCCCATATATCGACTGGTGGCCCGTACTGGGTGTCACCCACTAGGAGTTCCGGTGCGCGGTACCAGCGCGTCGCCACGTAGTCCGTGTATTCATCCCCTGGACCTGCTGAAAACACGCAACAAAAACAAGTTTCAGATAAAAGATTTTACATTTTGTCTGTGAGGTAAAGATGCAGTGAACTGCCTGTAGGATGCCAACTTCTTCCATGCCTGATAGAATAATTATGGCGGTGATGGAGTTTTGCTACCCCACCATATACACACATGTAAAAACCTGATGCTAATGTTGTTAAACATACTTTAAACGTATAACCCTAACCCTAAACCTAACCCGTCTTGCACATCAGACAAACCATAAAAGGGCAGTTGTTTGTAGAGAGGTAGCAACTAACTATCACAATAGAGGCCAGTGTTCGTTTTTCTACTGAAAACATTGTTAATGTTTTAATGTTGTTCTCAAATTTATAGTTTCAAGCTTTTGAACTAAATTGTATTAATATCTCTGTCTTTCTCAACCAGCTGGAAATGATAGTTTTTATTTTTGTTATTTTTATTGTTGTCACATCTGAAATTGTAAGAAAGTGTTTAATTTTAGATCTAGTGTTACTTTAGTTTTTTAAATGACTTAATAATCAGGAGGCAATCTCCTTTACAATATCGTCAGTATTAATGTCTTTTGACATCTGAGTATTATAGCTAGTATTTAAGTTATTCATTATTGTTGTTTTAGTCTTTGTTATTTTATCATATTTCATTAATAACTGTCATGTATTTGTCAGTGTCTGACCAAGGACCACAATGGAAACAAGTGCGTGCACTTTCTTGTGTCATCCTTATATATATGGTGTACTTTGTATTGCTCAAATTCAGTCAGTTCTGTGTTCGATATATAAAAACTAAACAGCTGTTCCTTGTGCAACAAAAGAATTCATGTGAATATCTAATGTATTTATAAAATGAAGGGAAACATAGAGTTTATAGTTGCTATAATAATCATGATAACATTTCTCCGTATATAAATTCCTGGCACTTCTGTGATATGTATTGCACATAAATGCATAATAAATTGCAATTTGTTCGCTCTTCCACAATTATAATATAACCCAAAACCCCAAAACTGTACACAGGAGATATTGTCCAATTTAGATTGCTGCAAAAACCACTCGAACAATGAACAATACAGCATGAAATGAGGCTGGAAGTAGATCCCCACAAGGTGTCTGTGAACAGCTGGTGATCAACCGTCAGCGGCTTGGAAACTGTTTGTATTGGCAGCGATAAAAACAAAATTTTTCTGACTTTTTGCTCTGCGCACTGGAAGAGAAAATCAATCGGTGTTATCGATGCATTCTACCTGAGCGGCATACAGTGAGAGCGTTCATGCATGTCGCCAAACACAACAGCAAAAAAAATCGATCATGAGTTTTTCACTTAGGCTACGCTTTTCCGTGTCTGTTTGGCTGGAAGTCGCGGTATGGACTCCTTTGGGGATATAATGCAACTTGCCGTTAAAAGTACATTGAAATGGTGGCATTTTGCAGTAGAAGTGTCATTCATAGGAGATGAACGGTGCCATAATGGAGTGGAGAATGCCTCATGAATATTTAGATTTATGTAAATTTATGCAGAGTTATGTTGTGGGTTGGTCGATAATTCTTAAAACGTCACACAAATAAAGCTGCCCAAAATAATCACAGGAATAATAAAACGTCCAAAATTAGCAACAGATCAATAAAACCATGTAATCCTTCACTTCTCAAAATAGGCACAGAACAAAAACTCCAATTACTAGAGTATTAAAACAGTCACATGAATAAAACAGCCTAACATAGTAATTGCAAGAGTCCCCAATTACTGGAATATTAAAATTGACACATGAATAAAACTGCGTTGTTTAAAACATTCACAGGAAAACATTTTCCAATTACTGGAATATTAAAATTGACACATGAATAAAACTGCCCAAAATAGTCAGTTATAAAACTGTTTAAAATAGTCACAGTTATAAAACTGTTTAAAATAGTCATCGTTATAAAACTGTTTAAAATAGTCACAGGAATGAAACTGCCTAAAATAGTCAGTTATAAAACTGTTTAAAATAGTCACAGTTATAAAACTGTTTAAAATAGTCACAGTTATAAAACTGCCTAAAATAGTCAAAGGAATAAAACTGTCTAATCATTCACATCTTAAAACAGTCACAGATAAAACAAACGTGACAGGACAAAAACTGTCTAACCACTTATCTCTTCTCAAAATAGACACAGCTGTAGTACTGTCTATAATTATAACGATAATCCAAGAAAAGACTGCCTAAAAATAGTAACAGAAAGAAAGCTGCAAATCCCCAATGGGAAAGTATGATGTTTAATTGTTAATAATAAAATATGTGGCTAATTGTTAAAAATAAAATATGTGGCTATTACTAAACAACTGGTGATTTGTAGTAGCATCTGACTAGGCAAGTGCTGGTGGAATTAAGCCATCCTTGACCAAGAGTGAGACTGTGTTTGATATTAAAGACACGACCAAAGATACCTTGCTATCTGACCACTTCACACAACATTGTCAATTAACACTTCACCACTATATCTTCTGTTCATACAAGATTTCCATGTAGAGTTTGTTTGGCTAAGGTCGTGACCGACATATGCTGTTCGTTATGAGTACACGATCAGAATGATTTGCTGACTTAACACAATGTTTTGCCGACTTAATCCGACGTTACAGATAAGACGACTGTCTTCCATATCAGTGAAGTATAAACACAACTGGTTGTCAATAGCCTATTCATGATCATGGTGTTTATACATTATATTATGGGTCAAGTTAATGTATTATTTAAAACCCAACCCAAAGATTATGCTATAAATACCATCACATGAAGCAGACAGGTATCAATTTTGCCCAGACATCTGTCATAGTCAAATCCAACATTTGATGTAACATATAGGAGCCAATTATACCACACTGGTAGTAGATCTACTACTTTTTCTGCAATTTTTACAGATATTCCACCAAACCACCATTTCATACAGAAAATGCAGTAGTCTTATTAACACAACCGTATAGTCAATAAAAATAAAAAGTTACATATTTTTGTTAAGGTTGTCCTACCTAACCAACGTCATGTTTTGTGGACTACCAGTATTTCCACCAACAGACACAAAAACACACGGACAACCAGGTATGATTCACAATGTCAATGATTTACCGTATTCGTTCTATTAGGCGTACATGCCCTAATTATCAAACACCCCCTCCTTAGCAGCTTCTCATACTGTGACAGTGATCCCAACGCCAACTTTGAATGTTGAATCCATCATTGTAATTTAGTATTTTACCAATGTCGCACTAGACTCAAAGCTCAGTGATGAGAACAACATTGAAAGGTCCACATAAATGATCAGACTACGATGTTCTGGTATCTTTTTAGGTATATGTGGATGCATAAATCGCTTGCCACTCAAATCTGCTGAGATGATCTTACCAAGCAGCCAAAGACAATGGGTATACTCCCATGTCCACTTGTAGGAACCCAAAATGTAACATACTTTCACATTGCAAATATTTGTTAAGCATTCTGTACACCTAACAGAATGAATATGGTATATACTTGAAAATTCAAAAAGAACACAACTATCAATACTCACTGAGTAATCTCGCAAAGCCAAAGTCACACAGCTTGACCGTGCCATTTTTTGTGACTAGTATGTTCTCTGGCTTCACATCCCTGTGTATACACTGCAACATGAAACAGAGGCTGGGTCAGAGGTCAAAGGGCATCTTTACAACTGGGTCAAAGATCAAAAACTGCCCTGCGGATGGCAAACAGAATTATTATTTTGCGATCTTATTTAATAGAAATATGTTACAGTGGCTCTTGTTTAAAAAAAATTACTGCAATATTATTTACACAACGTAGCATTTAGTCAGACACAGCCAAACCTCGTTTTACTGTCGGTCACCTCAGTAATACAGCCACTTCGCAATTAAAGTCACCCTAGGAGAGTCCCAAATTATCTTTGTTACACTAAAGTATAGTTTTTGAATTCATAAAACTGCCGTTGTTTGCTGCAATCAACAAGAAAGTTAACTTCTACTACATCACATGCAGTGCATTGTAAAATGGCATCATCTTCTAAAATGATGATAAAATATAGATACAGTTTATACTAGGTAATGTGATTTTATGTGAAAAAACAATCAGACTTTGTACTTAGAAAAGTGATGGACCCCCCTAATTAAGTGATGGACCCCCTAGTTCAGTACTTACATTGTGTCTGTGACAGAAGTTTACAGCCTGCAGCGTCTGCCAGATTATTTTTTTCGTCAACGTCTCAGGCGCTCTGGAAAAGAAGACACAGTAAAGTAAGTAACAAATAGAATAGAAAATCTCTGAAACAGTCTTAGTTTTCCATCCTTCTTTCTTTGTGTCAAAACCAAAATTGATTTGGCATTGAACTTGGAATCATTGGCTTTGGAAGAATCTGTAAACAACGTAAATATGTGACAGCGAATTTGTTTCCTGTTCTACTGTTCTCCAGTGTGATGCTATGAAATATGTACCTGTCTTCTATACTACAAAACCGTTAAGTACTCTAACATAATGAGCTTGTTACTAATAAAAATGTGAAACAAATCTCATGATTTACCTACAAGCTACACAGTTCTGTGAATTAAGTGTGCACACCTCTGTTAAAAATCACTGAAATTTGTTACTGTAAAGATAGGGTAACTTGCAGAACCATGAGTAGCCTAGTGTTAAAAAGTATTACCTCCGGGTAGTACATAGAGCTAGACAATGTTTGCCATTTTTCCTATATGTAAATAAAAAAATTGCACAATCAAACCAGCATGTTGTACTTGATACAATAGGGTTTCATTTCATTCATAAAATGAGTTTGAAGCAAGAATCTACATGAATGAACAAATCAAACTGAGGAAGGTCCTTTGAAGCATCTGTGATATGGTTTTTGCTATTTTGCTTGTGTTACAAGTAAACAATTTACAACTAACCCATTTGAAATTACATGTGTATATCTTATATTTTAGAAATCTTTGCGATTACTGCAATAAAAGTTATATTTTTGAGTGAGACAGAAACCAGAAATGAAATCACTGGTGATAGTACAATCTTTATGAATGAACGATAGTTTCATTCGAGAACAACAACAACAAGGACTTTATGAACAATTGTTCGCAATGCTATGCATGTTTTTACTATTGTTCCAATGAGTGTAATCTTTGTGAAACGTTCATGAAACCACGCATCCTGGGATACATGTCCCCGTTGACATCACAAAATGGCACTACCAGATTAATAGAACCACCTGCAGTATCTCTATGAATTATCACATTTAGTGACGAATACATTGGATGTAAAGTTGTTAAAGATATTTTATATGGTTTAAAAGAATCCGAATTTGTAGTAGCCTTGTTACTGCCACTTGACGATTCCACTGTTGGGATAAAAGAGGTGTGTTTCTATCATTCTTGCCTCTAAACATACACATTCAATTCAACCAAAGTTAACACAGAATGGTGACACACCCTCTACGATTGCCCAGTTTCATTCACTTTTCCTCCATAAATATTCGTTGTCTCTACCATTGGCTGATCGGTAGATGCTTTCTGCCACATAATGTCATATTTACTTTAGCTAATTGACAAGTTATCGATTGGAATTGGTCTATGAGAATATCAGCGTAGGAATAGATCTACCTACACTGCCACGGTGTATGCACACACATTCAACTGGGGAAACAATAATTATGGGCTTTTAGTCAGTAGGGCCATCTGTAATTAGCGATAATGGTTCTGGCACAATGGTGTTTACGTGCCAGTGGTCTTGGTTATTCATCAACGCTTGCTAATCTCTATACTGCATGATTTCTCTCCAATTAACCACGAGCCTCAATGTGAAACACACACACGAAGATGAGTGAATGGTTGAGCACGATACGAAGCAATGACTCGGCAGGTTTTCTAATGGAGGAAGCGCGCCATCTGCGTCACTGCGTGGAAATAGTCACAGATCAATAATAGTAGAGCACTTTGCCAAAACGAAGATAAATAAATATCGCAAACAGAGCTGGGTGTGTCATAATGACACTTAGTGTCTAAATTGGCAGGTGATTATTCCATGCAAAGTAGGCATACCATGAAGTCCAGTTATAGAAATAATTATATAATCAGGAGATGATCGAGATCCCATTCTGTGTAAATCAGATACATATCTGATAACAAGTAGCTAGTTTATAATAAAGCTTCTGTATACTCGAAATATTCACGAACCTCAGTTCAGAGGCACAACAAACCAGAAGTGTTTAGGATTATGTCATGAACAAAAAACTGAAGTTTTTTTATTTTATTCAATTTCACGATTGCAAAGAAATTTATTATTACTATTGTTATATTTTTGTAAGAGCAAAACTAATGTTTCAATAATGAGAGTCCACAGATAGCAGTGGAATAATGTCTCATTAATAAAAGTATCAAATGATCCTTGACTACATCAATTTAGAAAATGATTTAATTATTCATAAATGCAACTAATATATGGTAATTCTTGGAAGCACCATTTCTCCTCAGGTCAACGATATCTTGACAGCAGCATGTCTCAAAAGGTCGATATTCTGCAACAATGGTGCACCAACCAATTCACTGGTCTAAGTCCAAACACTTATAATAACTTGTCCTTAATGATAGGTTCAATTTCCTTTGCATGTCTCTGTTAATCAATCTTCCATAGTACATGATTATCGCAGAAAAATGCCATGCTCGCCGCAGGTAACTACAGTACTTGTGAAAACCAACACCTGTGATTTGGTGTCGATTAATGACCGCACGGTATCATTTTGATGAAGACATTAACATTTGTCGGACAAAACTACGAGGATTAGTGTGTTAGTAGTTGTACTTAGTTGACCTGCAATCAATAGTTGATTAGTCACACGTATTTGGTTATCATTTGTTGTGTGCTATGCTGGTTTATGGCCTGCTGTTCTTTCGTGCAGGATGCCTGTGGTGGCAGAAGAGAGTGGAAGGCCAACCATTTAAAAAACAGTTTCCACAGTTTGATAGCCCTTGAATCATCATGTAAGGCTTTATAGGCTGGTTACCTGCCATGAATTCGTCTGTGTGGTAATCATGAACAGGCAGTTTCCTGTATTGGTTGTCTTAAAGTAAAGGTTGTCTTGGAACTGCTAAATATCAAAGATCTTTGTGTGGTTAAACTTTATACTGCCAATAGAGTTGTTTATATGCATCATGTTTGCTTATGTAATTCATACTGACTTTCAGTGTCATTTATTTAAGTTCTTGTCACTGGGATGAATACAGTTATTTTTTTATAATGATGTGAATGCTTTGTTTATATTTCGCGAAAGAAAAAATGTAATTACGAACACTGTTTCATGCTTACTAAATACAATTAAATACACTGAAAAGAAAATTGCATTGTATTATAAAAAGCAGTTCCTGATTCCTTATCTTATCATATTATTAAATTATTATTATTAAACTGTCCTGACTAACAGACTAGAAGTAAGTGCTTCAATTCATTCCCGTTGAACAATGACACTGAATAAAAACAGATGGATAATGTTCATGTCAACTTAAAATAAAATAAGTATTTTATGCTTGCTGATGCTAGCAACAACAAAAAAATTACATATTTAATTATGACATTCTGATGATAGTATGCTTTCTTGCCGAATTAGAAAAAAAAGGTGTCTGGTGCTTGCAAAAAAATAAAATTTTGCATATTTAATTATGTTATTGCAAAGACTATTTAATACTGAATAGCGTCATATCGAGGGTTACAGTAATTTGCATATGCACATTTAGTATGGATATAAATGTGCAAAGCAGAGGAAACAAATATTTTTTTTGAACATGCAGCAAAACTCAAAATAATAATTTTCAATTGCAATGACAAAGCCTTGGGACATCAATTTTTTTCCTTTGCTACTGCAGTGGATAATGAAATGAAGTGTACATTATTTATATCAGTAAGATCATGTCGCATTATTTACTAGCAACGGTTGAATTCAGGCATTATGTAACTGTCTCATCTGAATGATTATGACAGACTCAACATTGATTTATCCTGGGCAAGGTTGATGCCTGTCTACATGGTATTTCTCACCATCAGTATCCTTACTTTGACAACTGCACTGGCTTCCAGTAACCTGTCGATTACCTGCTATTACACATTGAGGCCTTTCTACACAATAACCAACCTATCCGGTTATTCTCCCACATTTTTTGCAAATGTTTCCAGGCAGCTCCAATCATTTACCTCACAACGTTTTTCTCCAAAAAATACACGTAACTTTGGCAAGCATGCTCCCTGGGTAATGGCACCCAACATCTGGAAATAATTCCTAATCGCTTACTATCTGAAACTATAGCCACCTATCGCAAAAATACTCAACACTTATTTGCTTAAAATTGCATTCCCACTATAAACCTTTGGTAGTGCCTTGTTCTAATGACTCGTGCACTTCCCAGTTCATGATATTTGCCTAACAATTAGTATTTGTTGTGCAGCTGAGGTTCCTAAGGATGCAAGGTCTATCAAAGTTTATTATTATTTACAAGGTAATTATTGGGAGTATTTTTATCCAGATATCAAGGTGACCCGAAGTATAACAAACCCGGTGTCAGCCATGAATGAAACATTGACATATAAACAAGTTATGTTTACACTTAAACAATACACACAGATTATTTAATGTCTTTGGCTGGCTTGTTTTTATCTGAAAGCATCGGATGATGTTGGCAAGTAGACAAATTGCTAATCACCAGGG
Organism: Escarpia spicata; assembly: GCA_963995525.1. Lineage (NCBI taxonomy): Eukaryota > Metazoa > Annelida > Polychaeta > Sabellida > Siboglinidae > Escarpia > Escarpia spicata. The sequence goes on from OZ023211.1 coordinate 63,172,071, forward strand.
CATAACAGCATGATCCATCATGACCAAAAAAAACTCAGCATGTAAGTCTTGTTTTAAAGTTAAAATACAATTAAAACAATTAATGATTTACATAATGTTTAAATACAGAAGATTGAAGAATGTTTTTAGAACTTTACCAAAACTACATGGAAGATTTTGATCATGGCTCCAAGATTAAATTTTAATAGCACAAATTAAACTAACATTGAAGCTGTATTTTAAACTTGCAAAATCTGAGCCACGTCACATGACATCAGTGCATGATCAAGGTCCACTGAAGAAGGATCGAAACGTTGCAAGTTTAAAACAAAGCTCCGGTGTAAGTTTAATTCTTGCTATTAAAATTTATCAATACTATATTTAGAATTTTGCAAAATGTTTATGTTTGGCATTTTACACAAATAATAATTAATTCAAATAATTCAATCAAATGTGATATTACAATGCTAAAACATTAGAAAAATGGGAATTCTGAAATCCATACATGGATACACTGCTTGTGTGCAAATAAAAAGAACATAAGGAAAATGCATTGCATTAATTAATCGAGGAATACGCTTTCAATTTAAAATACACTATCATAAATAGAAAATAATGATCTAGATTTTTTTTTTTACTTTATCAACTTTGCGTTCAGTTTACCTTGAAACTGTCAACTCAACATAACAGCCACAAGTCAATATATCTGCTAAATTATACACATAGAAAGATGACTGGCAGCTAAAATTAGCCAATGAAATTCCTTCTCTCATCTGCATAATGGACATTCCATTATCTGTATCTGCTTGATCAATTATGGGTGGCAACAACAGCGAGGAAGAGGGAAATAATGTGGATGTGACAAAACAAACGGGGCTTTGATGGATCACCGTACAAAGTCACGCTCGAGTGAATTTGCCAATTAACACTAAGTAAACTGCAAACAAAAGGCAACTTCGAGTCAGAAATAGTTATTATTTATATGAATTGTTAAATGGATTCTGATCAGACCCATTTGCATAGATTTACAACTTCACTCAACTTTTATTTTATGTGAAAAACAGGATTTGTTGATTTTCCATGTCAAATGATGGTATGCCACGAATCGTGCAGCTTAAAACAATTGCTCAGTGCTCGGGTTAATGGGATGTGAAAAAGAATGTGAACAGAATGCTATTTATGCACAAATATACCGTATTTTAAAAGTTTAAATTGCTGTTATAGTAAAAGGAAATAAAACTAAAAAGTCACATAAATGTGATTTTGGACAGAAAAAGAAACAGTTGGTTAGATGGTGAAATTATTTTTAGTATGATCTGAGACTTATGTTCTTGACCACAGTATAGGACTGATCATTAAACACCTTGCCACTGCTAAACACAGTTAGAAAACAAAACGTTTACCTCTAAGTTTTCATAAAATGAGTTTAAAATTATAAATTGAGCTAAACTATGAAAGGCACGTAGGCTGTTGCAACATTAGCAAGTTCACGTGTTCAACATAACCATTGTAACAAGTCACAACCTATTCAAACCTTAAGGTACATTTTAGCAGTTTTATAGGTGGTTGAACTGACCCACACAAAGAATTCCAGGTTTTGAGAGAGACAACATCATACATCATCGATACATATTTTCATTTCAAGTCACATAAGCCAAATAAAATAATATCTGTGTTTCCAGTAACCCAACCGTAAACACAACTACATTTTATTGTGGCCATACCATTCAATCCAACACGCACGCACGCACACATTAAAACACTTTTTAAAGATATAATTCCAAACTGCACTATTCAAAACATAGTCAATTGTTCATTATTTCTAGAAATGAACAAAAAATTAAAACTGATACTTCCACTCCTGTGAATATATTTTGCATTTTCCTCACTTTTATGAGATGTACCTCATGGTTCGAACTGTGGTGGCCTGTCAGATTTGTCTAAAGACGATGGGGTGAAGTTACTCACCCTTTGGGGTACCGGTCGAGTTCATTGAGCACAGTGTGGTCGACAAACTCAAAGACGAGGTGAAGTCGTTTCTTCCTCTTGAACACCTCAATTAAATTGACTAAGTTTGGATGCTTCAGTTGCTGCAAAGACAAGAATCATATGGTCAGAAGTTGTGTACAACAAGAGAGATGGTCATTCATGATACTGTAGTGTTATTGTCCCACCTTGTCTTTGTGGCGTGGGAACAACAAAGCAGTTTATAGTAACAATAATGAAATGACTTCTTTAGCACCAATGTCCTCAGAAATTCGAGCTCATTGGTGCAACAAATCCAAAGGATTAAGTATTCTCATTGTCATGTACAGAGCAAGTCATCAACAGATGGGTGGAATTGCTGAGAAGCTCAGAAGGATATGCAGTATTAAAAAGATTTTTAGATGATAGCAAAAGGAAACTGTATTTCTTACAAACTTAACGCTGCTTGGGAGTAAGTTCTGGAACAAAGTTGGTGCGGCAACCGAGACGGCTTGAGTTCCAGCATTCATTCAAGTTAATTCTGGCAAACATGCCTAATAAAATTTAAATTCCTAAGAAAATGATGACACAACGTTCTTTGGTCCATAGGCCTGCTTCAGTCAGACGCGGTTGTCGCAAGACACGTTTACCACCATCAATGTAACTGCTCATAAGTTTGAACGAAGCCCTTGTCCCCATTATTAACAACCAGACATCGCGTGAACCCCACATTATGGCTTTAATCCGTCCCCTGGTACTGGCATGCCTGCGGTTTAACATAAACTTTGCAGCACGTCATATTCCAGGCCGTTTTAACATTTTGGCTGATAAGTTATCTCGTTCACAGGTGGGAGATTTCCACGAACTGGCGCCATGGGCGAACACCAGCCCAGTAGACATCCTGTACAGCGTGTCCCCAGCCGGCTTAGGGAGTCTTTAACCACATTAATGCAGGCCTCTCTTGCACCATCGTCTCGGCTGCATTATGAGCGGGCATGGAAGAAGTTGATAACGTTTCATGATTCTTTATCTCTCCCCACTATGTTGCCTGTTTCTGTACCCATGATGTTGTTGTTCATTGCTCACCTGCATGCTGATGGATCCGCTCCGGCATCCATTGTGTCCACAGTCTCGGCTGTGGCATATTTCCATAAAAGTAAGGGTTTTGCTGATCCGTCACATTGCTTTGCAGTCTCTAAAGTGTTAGCTGGGGTTAGAAGTATCGGAGCTGTTTCTGATGTCTGTCTGCCTATCACCCTGCCTGTGCTTGCGCGCCTGGTGCAGGCATTACCCACGGTGTTCTCATCCCGATACAAGTGCCTCATGCTCCGTGCCATGATGGTCCTTGCTTTCAAGGCGTACTTGCGCATAGGAGAAATGGTGCCTCGCTCACGGAGTATGGTACAAGGTTGTTTGCGTGTGGGTGATGTTTTGCTATCTGGTGACTTAGTTACAATTTCTTTCCGGCGTTTTAAACACAGTGCTCTTCAAGGTCCCCAATCTCTCCATGTTAAAGGCGAAAGCCTTCCAGGGACAGCTATCTACCTGGCTTCTTTCCTTCGGGAGTTTAGACAGGCTAGAGGTCCCGGACACGCCTTTCTGTTTGCATACCCAGATGGCTCCCCAATGCTACGTAGAGAATTTGATGTGTCGCTGAAACAGTTACTGGTATTCTGTGGCTATCACACTAGTGCGTTTAAGGGACACAGTTTTCGCATTGGGGCGGCCACTGCGGCAGCATTACAAGGTGAGTCTGATGCACAGATCAGGGCGGCGGGCAGATGGACATCAGATGCCTTTAAGAAATATATCAGGATTGCTTGAGGTCGTTTTGCATGCTTCTTCAACATGACAGGTTATATTGTAGTGGGGTGGTCACATGTTTTGGTGACCGGTGGCGTAATGGCCCCACTTATAGGTTTAGGCTAAATCTTGATACAATGTAAGTCTTCAGCAGGTAGTTTGGATTATAGTTAGGTGAATGAATGGTGTGCTTGCTTAGTACGGTACGGTGCCTAAGGTCTACTGTGATTACAGTAGTAATGATGTTGTATATATCTATAACAATACAGCTAATGTTGTATATGCCAAAATGTGGGCTCTGTCAACCTGAGGGACAGGAGACTAGTATGGGCTCAGTCACAGGCCTGGCCTTAGGATGTAGAGCCCACATTTCTCTCTCTAACTTAATCTCTTAATAAACGTCATTCATTTGGCCTTCTTTCATCACTATTCATGACTTGTGTTGGTGCTTGCATAAATAAAAACATATTATTTGGGTAAATATGACTGGGAATGTTAGTAATTTAACCATCACTGCATACAGTGAAAATATTGTGACTAACCAGAGTAATTAATGGTACCAGTGAATTAGATGTCAAAGGTTATGTCAGACCTTCAGTAATAGCTTTGTAGCATTTACTCCATTTTGTCAAGAGTGTAACTTGTGGGGATTTTGATCTTGGTGATTCCTTTATTTGGGCAGGAAACCAACATGTAAATGCTATATCTCTTCTAACCACAAGTAAACATTCAGCCAAGTATAACAAGTCATAAGATTACAAACCGAGTTACAGATCTACAAGTTGGTCTAAAATATATGCATTATTTTGGCCGACATCCAAATTTTGCAATTACAAATGACAGGGCTAAACTATAAATCTGCGTATTATGTATGACTGATCTTTAAAATATGTTATAACAATATTGTTGTAAAATATGTTATAACATTATTGTTCTAAAATATGTTATAAATTTTTTGTTGTAAAAACAGAAAATATGAAGCTTAGTTGCAACATTAGACAATACAAATGTCTTGTAATGATTTTTCTTCAGATTTGTTGTTGCATAAAAATATGTTTTTAATTATAAAAGTGTATACTTTTAATTGCAACATAGAAACATTTCCTATGAGTCATCACTAAACATCCCTTACCTACAGTTTGTGGCAGCTGGTATCTAACAAAGCAGGCTATTGATTATTGGAGAAATATTGGAACAGGAAAATTGGTAAATAAGCAGTCTCTTGTTATACTAACGACAGCAATCAGCCAGCGGGAATGAGACGAACCAGATCAATCCTAATGACAGAAGTAAGCTGGACACTATCCAAAGACTTGAACCATCCACAATTAGTGTAATTACAACTAACGAACTGTGAAAGTAATTAGGTTCAGCAAGGTATCCAAGATTACTTCAATTCTCATAGCTAACACTTCATCAGACATTCATCAGGTTCAACAATACCGCCCACTGCCACAAACAGACCAAGATTTATGTACACGCACTGTCTGTGCTTAGGATCTTTATAAGATATGTTTGTTCTTCTCTTTAGGATAGAATATTTTCAATATCTCTCACTGCCACAAATGCTACTGACCTACGCCTGTACAAAGCCTATCCTATGCTCTTTAACAATCCACAGATCATAAATATATTCTACTGTTTCAAATCAAATAAATTTTGTTCCCACATATTATAGAACGAACAGAACAAGTCAAAGGAAATCACCAAAATCAAGTGACGCATACCATACGAAGGTAAACACATGTAGAGATAATAAAAATGATAACAAAATATTGTTTGAAAAGGACTAAAGATGAAGTTGTAAATAAATATAAAAAATTCTTACTACACAACTCGTTATTTAATTATTCTTTCAACTTGATGAACATTTTCATGACTGAAGTTGTAAACTGTTTAAATATCTACCCCAAAATCTTCATAAACTGTTTGCACAGTACATAACCATATTTAATTTGAATTAAAGACACTTTCAATACAAGCCTTAATCTTTGTTTTTCATTATAATTTCACAACTAGAAGGTTAATGACTACATCATTTACATTTCTGAACATGGAAGCAGGAATTACACCCACAGAAGAACTGTCATCTTTGATTTGTAGTCTGGACGTAAGAACATCACGGATTATGTTAAATGTACACAGATAGATTACACAGGGTATCTTTCACACACTGACATGTATATTATAAGTAGTAACAAGGCTCTATGTGTACGTGTGACATGTTAATTCGAACTATCATCAAGCATTCATTGAAAAGTGACATTAGCAAAATTTCTACAAATATACCTGGAAATGCACGCATAATTAAATCACAATTATTCCACCCATCCTTTGGTGAACTTAATGAAGCACGATGCTTTAAATATTAATGATCCATCACTAAATGTGACAGACCCTCCCAGATTAGAAACATGTTTACAGAGCATTTATTGTTTCAATGACAAGCCAACATTGGTCGCGGGTGCGGTAAACATGGCGTCATCCAATGTTGTTATGGCAACAAGTAATTCTGATGTCAGGTATCATGAGAGGAAGCCACTCTGCTTTGCCTAGGTGCCACCTCTTAATCATAACCAATGACTTCCGTCATGAATTTCTGATTGTCGTAATTTGTATTGAGATATGACAACACTTGTTATGGTCGGAGCTAAGGTGTCAACTGACATGGAAGTCAACTGTGTGAAACTGAATATGATTTCATATACCCAGCAAAACATTTAATGTCATCGACCCTATCTAGGCACATTTCTTCATTTTATTACCCTAGTTATTTTCTTAACTGATTTCAATTCCTTTAAAAACTATGGTACTACTGTAGTTTCTCTTTCATATATCTCAGTTTTAATTTAACCTTAAAAACCCTTCACAATTTATTTGTACTTTTCACTCAACTCATTTCAGATTAATTTTGAAAAACTTTGGACCAATCTAGTATCCACTAATTTTGCTAAATTGTTTGTACATATTTAATAATGTTTCGTTTTAGTGCAATCACCAGACAAACTTTTCTTAATTTGCATTTGGTTATGACTGATGCTGAGAGTTCACAAATGTGTTAGCTTTGAAGATTCTGCTTTAAAATTCAGCATAAATACTACGGATTCATAAATAAAGCATACTTTAGCATAAAAGTTACATACCATTTTTGAACACAACTAATCATGTTTTGTTTTAATACAGATATAACTTTGGTTAATAAAAAAGTTAATAAATACGAAAGAATTTGCACTAAAATTCATCTCATAGCTTCACAGCAACCAATGTACTGACAATACAGTACATATATATATATATACATATATATATTCCTTCAGCATCTTCAGTATATATCAGTTCAATTCATTTGCAAATATTTATGTTACTACGGTACCTTAACTGTTGACACAAACAAATAGTGTTAACAAACAGGACAATGAAAAGCATGTAAATCTATCGCACAGAAACAGAATATCTAAAGATACACCCACCCACTCCTACAACCAAACAAACAACTGTCACTAACAATCACCACACACATTGGTCAAATCTTCCAATCCCTACTATCAACGTGTTCTCCTGTCTTATACAATTCGTTTCAAGGGGAATATTTTTGGCAGAGGTCATTATTTATTATTAACAATCAGATTTAGCCAAGTTAGAAGTGATTAAGAGACACAACTGCCAGATGTTATCTGAAACACAGGACTGTCATACGAGAGTCTCCTTTGATGATTATAAATACTATCTAAAATTAGAATAATTACACACTTCTAAAAGAATGGTTATTGAAAGGACAAGAATGTAAGTCGTGCTTACATGTATGTACTCACAAAATCTTGGTGATTTAAAAGTGCCTCTTCAATTAGATTTTTTGCATTTATAATTAATTTTGCCAAAAAACAAACCTACCTAGTGTCCACTATGGTATTCTTTCTCTTCATGTAGCTTTGGTGAAATCACCATACACATTTTTTATTTATTTAAAGTGAGACCAAGCAAAGAACAAGAACTGGACTTGTTATGAAACAAACCAGTTTTAACGAGATTTTACATGATTGCAATTCCAACACAAAAATTCAGATAGCACATAGATGCAGACACCATCACTTACAAAAATGTTCAATGAATATTCATCCACAAGTGTCATTAGGTAGATTTTTGCATGTTCTTGCTTTTGACAGATTCAACAGAAAACTGTTTTTGGCTGTTGTTATGCAGATCATTTCTCTTGAGAACATCAAATGTTATCTTGAAAGGTCAGGTAATGCCTACTGCATAATCCCCGTTCTTGGAAATCACATGCTTCAATGAGTAAAGCTCAAAATGCTTCTCTGCGCATGAATTAATCATTCACGCCATCTGAAAATTAGTTTTCATACACACGGAAAAATGTGATTGAATTCACACCTCGCGAAAGCTCAAGCCATGGTAAGGTCACAAGCAACAACTTTGATAGACTACCTAACGTTTTATCTTCTTTTTATTTTCCGACTCTACACACACACACACATATATATATATATATATATAAAACACATATATATATTATATGTGAAGATACCTATAATCCACAATTATGATATGTTATGGTAAACATGTCTTGACATGTTAAGCAAATGAAGATACAAACACATCAAGTAGTGTAATAGTGTCCAATTAAACAAACTACAAAGATGAACAAACTACAACTATTCTCAAATTTTCAATATACTGCCAACATAATAATAATGAACATTTTATTACCCAATTATCAAGTAACACAGATATTTTCAGCAATTATTATATATTACTTTTTAACTTTAATATGATCTATTCTGCTACAAGTACCATAGAAACTTTAGAACCATTCTCGGAATTTAAAGAAATTACTGCAAGTCAAATACAGTGAATTCATCCTGCAAGTAACATGTTGGCACTTAGTCAAACTGTTATATATCCAATGTTCCTTAAATGTACATTAATACATGAGACATTTCAGGCCAAACAAGGATTCCAAAGCTGTTATGTTTAATCCTTACATCCACATGTCAATGTATTTCACTTTAAATAAGAAGTTATCTCAATCTTGTCCTAATCCAAACTGAAAATTAACTCAAAACTTGACAACCACCATGACAGCATGGTTTCAGCATATACACAACAGAATCTGCCATCAGTTTTGTGGTGACCATGACGACAGTTTCTACACTGTCCTGTTCTGTCATGTCGCACGCGACCAAATGCACACAACAGCTAAGCTTTCCATTATTGCTGCATTCCAGTACAAACACACACACAAATTGCCAATAACACACACCGCCAAGTGAACCATTCCCTGCTACTGTTGACTCTGACATAAAACAGAGATCTGAGACTGTATAGGACAGACAACCTATTACTACTGCCCATGTCCATACAACAACAAACTGGACGAGTCAAGAACCAGAGTGACGTCTCTCGATTCGATCTATAGCATTGGTACTTTGAATTGTTCAGCAGTGTGTATGAGGTAATGCCATCAAGATTTGGTTAGTCTTTATTCGCACAGTTGAGCCAAAACATACACACTGCATAATTACAGAATCTGCTCTGGTAATAACTAGCATGAAGCAAGTCTTGGTTGTCATGCACACTCTATGGATTTCTTACTGTGCAGGTAAATTAAGTGTTTCATAGAATATTATTCAACATTTGTAACAATTTATTAAAGAAATTATCCATTGATTGTGTAAAAAAAGCTACTTCAAGTCACTTAGCTAGATAGATAACAAAAAGTGGATTATATATATTTTTTAAATTAATAAATGGATTCCTTATCCATTTGCAGATTTTTTTCAATCTTCCTGTTAAATCTTCTCGTTAAATCTAACTATTCAATTTAATCTACATACAATGTATTCCTGTTAAATACTGCTAAATATTGTCAAGACATTGATTGAATTAACTCGGCAGTGTGTCGATCATCAAAGTTTCCTATAAAAAAAATTAAGGTAAAGTTGACATGTTAAAAGAATATAAATTATGGTTAAATAAAATCTCTCAACATTTCTTTGATAGGAATGTGTTCTACAGAGGAAGCTCCATCATTGAGCACAACAATGTTACAACCCGGCTCTGCACCACCACTTACACAATGTCATCCTGTCTAACCATTCACTAAATTTAATAGTCATCAAACCTATTTTTGACACAAGATGACAAAAACTAGTTAGAAAAATACACACAACTTCCTAAATACAATAGACAACATCTGTCGAGTTTCTAAGATTTAAACAGCAATTAAATTCTTCATGTCTTGAAGCTTGCTCCCAATATAATTCTTGTATCGTCAGATCGATATTTCTGGATGCACTGTGGGTTGAAACCTATGATAGTGTGATGACCCCTTTACTATATCCTGAGTGCAGAGCATAATTGCATTACACAGGTGTGAAAGTGTCAAAATTAGCATCAGCACAACACTTTTGGATTGCACAAGAGTACCTGAACTAATATCAGGCTATGGATGACAGCACATCATAGCAACTGGTCTAAACAGATCGAAATGAAACAGGGACCATTGTGGAAGACGAGACCTGTTTCTGGTTTAATTATGTAACAAACGGAAAATGTATTATTGGCAACAGTGATGGTTTCGTCATGACACTGACTGTGTGAGTGGAACGCTACATGATGAAAGTAACTGGGGAAGAACAAAGAGACAAACAAACAAGGAAACCATGAGGTAACCAGGCACATCATTAATGCACTGGGTCACATGATAAATTTCCTGTCTGCACCAAGCATTTTGAAGGCGAGGCTGATGTTCAAAGCACTATTCTCTGACAACCTGGACGTCATTTTCAGAATGACATCCTTTCACACACTGAGATGAATTTAACAACTTAGATTAATTTGTGTTTTGAACTGAAAAGAAGAACCACTGGTAACCTGTTATATTTTGTAAAATAACAATGTTCTGGTTCTGATCAGACCATTTAATAATACATGTTGTTCCAGTAATGTACATACCAGAATAATTATTGGCTAAATAGGTATGGATAAAACAAGTATTTTACAACTGCTTTCATTTTGTGGAAGAGGCGATACATGGCAACATGCAAAACATGTTTTCACGTCGAAAGTTGACAAACAACTTTAAAGATATACTTTACATTTAAAAAAGACTAATCATGTCATTTGAAACATGTTCTACTATGTCAGGTCAGAAAAGAGACTACAATGCAAGACAGAAACATTTGAAGAGCCATTGTGATTCACTGACCCAATTCAATATATGCAAACACCTACAACCATGACTTAAGGGAGTACAGAACCCAACCGCCAATTGACTTGTGCAAGTGGACAACTGCGGTTCTCTTGCGAGTTCCAGCACTCGCTGACATGACTCCTTGGGCAGACGTACAAGTTTCTGCAAGTCCAGCTCCCTGTATAGCTCGCTGGAGTGAACAGAGAAGACACACACAGTCACCCACAAACACTGCCATAACAATGCCTCCTACTCCATGTGATCTCACGTCTACCTGGCTGTATATCCACTAATATTTCACAATCTACTCACAGACAAAGAGTTAATTATGACCTATTAGTCACACTGTAGTGTCTGTTTCCATCAATCACGCTGTCATTGTATATGTTTGAATATACACACATAGACCATTGACATAGTATATCTTTTTTGTCATTTGCACATACATAAAATGTGAAGTTAAAAACCCTTCACAATTTATTTGTACTTTTCACTCAACTCATTTCAGATTAATTTTGAAAAACTTTGGACCAATCTAGTATCCACTAATTTTGCTAAATTGTTTGTACATATTTAATAATGTTTCGTTTTAGTGCAATCACCAGACAAACTTTTCTTAATTTGCATTTGGTTATGACTGATGCTGAGAGTTCACAAATGTGTTAGCTTTGAAGATTCTGCTTTAAAATTCAGCATAAATACTACGGATTCATAAATAAAGCATACTTTAGCATAAAAGTTACATACCATTTTTGAACACAACTAATCATGTTTTGTTTTAATACAGATATAACTTTGGTTAATAAAAAAGTTAATAAATACGAAAGAATTTGCACTAAAATTCATCTCATAGCTTCACAGCAACCAATGTACTGACAATACAGTACATATATATATATATACATATATATATTCCTTCAGCATCTTCAGTATATATCAGTTCAATTCATTTGCAAATATTTATGTTACTACGGTACCTTAACTGTTGACACAAACAAATAGTGTTAACAAACAGGACAATGAAAAGCATGTAAATCTATCGCACAGAAACAGAATATCTAAAGATACACCCACCCACTCCTACAACCAAACAAACAACTGTCACTAACAATCACCACACACATTGGTCAAATCTTCCAATCCCTACTATCAACGTGTTCTCCTGTCTTATACAATTCGTTTCAAGGGGAATATTTTTGGCAGAGGTCATTATTTATTATTAACAATCAGATTTAGCCAAGTTAGAAGTGATTAAGAGACACAACTGCCAGATGTTATCTGAAACACAGGACTGTCATACGAGAGTCTCCTTTGATGATTATAAATACTATCTAAAATTAGAATAATTACACACTTCTAAAAGAATGGTTATTGAAAGGACAAGAATGTAAGTCGTGCTTACATGTATGTACTCACAAAATCTTGGTGATTTAAAAGTGCCTCTTCAATTAGATTTTTTGCATTTATAATTAATTTTGCCAAAAAACAAACCTACCTAGTGTCCACTATGGTATTCTTTCTCTTCATGTAGCTTTGGTGAAATCACCATACACATTTTTTATTTATTTAAAGTGAGACCAAGCAAAGAACAAGAACTGGACTTGTTATGAAACAAACCAGTTTTAACGAGATTTTACATGATTGCAATTCCAACACAAAAATTCAGATAGCACATAGATGCAGACACCATCACTTACAAAAATGTTCAATGAATATTCATCCACAAGTGTCATTAGGTAGATTTTTGCATGTTCTTGCTTTTGACAGATTCAACAGAAAACTGTTTTTGGCTGTTGTTATGCAGATCATTTCTCTTGAGAACATCAAATGTTATCTTGAAAGGTCAGGTAATGCCTACTGCATAATCCCCGTTCTTGGAAATCACATGCTTCAATGAGTAAAGCTCAAAATGCTTCTCTGCGCATGAATTAATCATTCACGCCATCTGAAAATTAGTTTTCATACACACGGAAAAATGTGATTGAATTCACACCTCGCGAAAGCTCAAGCCATGGTAAGGTCACAAGCAACAACTTTGATAGACTACCTAACGTTTTATCTTCTTTTTATTTTCCGACTCTACACACACACACACATATATATATATATATATATAAAACACATATATATATTATATGTGAAGATACCTATAATCCACAATTATGATATGTTATGGTAAACATGTCTTGACATGTTAAGCAAATGAAGATACAAACACATCAAGTAGTGTAATAGTGTCCAATTAAACAAACTACAAAGATGAACAAACTACAACTATTCTCAAATTTTCAATATACTGCCAACATAATAATAATGAACATTTTATTACCCAATTATCAAGTAACACAGATATTTTCAGCAATTATTATATATTACTTTTTAACTTTAATATGATCTATTCTGCTACAAGTACCATAGAAACTTTAGAACCATTCTCGGAATTTAAAGAAATTACTGCAAGTCAAATACAGTGAATTCATCCTGCAAGTAACATGTTGGCACTTAGTCAAACTGTTATATATCCAATGTTCCTTAAATGTACATTAATACATGAGACATTTCAGGCCAAACAAGGATTCCAAAGCTGTTATGTTTAATCCTTACATCCACATGTCAATGTATTTCACTTTAAATAAGAAGTTATCTCAATCTTGTCCTAATCCAAACTGAAAATTAACTCAAAACTTGACAACCACCATGACAGCATGGTTTCAGCATATACACAACAGAATCTGCCATCAGTTTTGTGGTGACCATGACGACAGTTTCTACACTGTCCTGTTCTGTCATGTCGCACGCGACCAAATGCACACAACAGCTAAGCTTTCCATTATTGCTGCATTCCAGTACAAACACACACACAAATTGCCAATAACACACACCGCCAAGTGAACCATTCCCTGCTACTGTTGACTCTGACATAAAACAGAGATCTGAGACTGTATAGGACAGACAACCTATTACTACTGCCCATGTCCATACAACAACAAACTGGACGAGTCAAGAACCAGAGTGACGTCTCTCGATTCGATCTATAGCATTGGTACTTTGAATTGTTCAGCAGTGTGTATGAGGTAATGCCATCAAGATTTGGTTAGTCTTTATTCGCACAGTTGAGCCAAAACATACACACTGCATAATTACAGAATCTGCTCTGGTAATAACTAGCATGAAGCAAGTCTTGGTTGTCATGCACACTCTATGGATTTCTTACTGTGCAGGTAAATTAAGTGTTTCATAGAATATTATTCAACATTTGTAACAATTTATTAAAGAAATTATCCATTGATTGTGTAAAAAAAGCTACTTCAAGTCACTTAGCTAGATAGATAACAAAAAGTGGATTATATATATTTTTTAAATTAATAAATGGATTCCTTATCCATTTGCAGATTTTTTTCAATCTTCCTGTTAAATCTTCTCGTTAAATCTAACTATTCAATTTAATCTACATACAATGTATTCCTGTTAAATACTGCTAAATATTGTCAAGACATTGATTGAATTAACTCGGCAGTGTGTCGATCATCAAAGTTTCCTATAAAAAAAATTAAGGTAAAGTTGACATGTTAAAAGAATATAAATTATGGTTAAATAAAATCTCTCAACATTTCTTTGATAGGAATGTGTTCTACAGAGGAAGCTCCATCATTGAGCACAACAATGTTACAACCCGGCTCTGCACCACCACTTACACAATGTCATCCTGTCTAACCATTCACTAAATTTAATAGTCATCAAACCTATTTTTGACACAAGATGACAAAAACTAGTTAGAAAAATACACACAACTTCCTAAATACAATAGACAACATCTGTCGAGTTTCTAAGATTTAAACAGCAATTAAATTCTTCATGTCTTGAAGCTTGCTCCCAATATAATTCTTGTATCGTCAGATCGATATTTCTGGATGCACTGTGGGTTGAAACCTATGATAGTGTGATGACCCCTTTACTATATCCTGAGTGCAGAGCATAATTGCATTACACAGGTGTGAAAGTGTCAAAATTAGCATCAGCACAACACTTTTGGATTGCACAAGAGTACCTGAACTAATATCAGGCTATGGATGACAGCACATCATAGCAACTGGTCTAAACAGATCGAAATGAAACAGGGACCATTGTGGAAGACGAGACCTGTTTCTGGTTTAATTATGTAACAAACGGAAAATGTATTATTGGCAACAGTGATGGTTTCGTCATGACACTGACTGTGTGAGTGGAACGCTACATGATGAAAGTAACTGGGGAAGAACAAAGAGACAAACAAACAAGGAAACCATGAGGTAACCAGGCACATCATTAATGCACTGGGTCACATGATAAATTTCCTGTCTGCACCAAGCATTTTGAAGGCGAGGCTGATGTTCAAAGCACTATTCTCTGACAACCTGGACGTCATTTTCAGAATGACATCCTTTCACACACTGAGATGAATTTAACAACTTAGATTAATTTGTGTTTTGAACTGAAAAGAAGAACCACTGGTAACCTGTTATATTTTGTAAAATAACAATGTTCTGGTTCTGATCAGACCATTTAATAATACATGTTGTTCCAGTAATGTACATACCAGAATAATTATTGGCTAAATAGGTATGGATAAAACAAGTATTTTACAACTGCTTTCATTTTGTGGAAGAGGCGATACATGGCAACATGCAAAACATGTTTTCACGTCGAAAGTTGACAAACAACTTTAAAGATATACTTTACATTTAAAAAAGACTAATCATGTCATTTGAAACATGTTCTACTATGTCAGGTCAGAAAAGAGACTACAATGCAAGACAGAAACATTTGAAGAGCCATTGTGATTCACTGACCCAATTCAATATATGCAAACACCTACAACCATGACTTAAGGGAGTACAGAACCCAACCGCCAATTGACTTGTGCAAGTGGACAACTGCGGTTCTCTTGCGAGTTCCAGCACTCGCTGACATGACTCCTTGGGCAGACGTACAAGTTTCTGCAAGTCCAGCTCCCTGTATAGCTCGCTGGAGTGAACAGAGAAGACACACACAGTCACCCACAAACACTGCCATAACAATGCCTCCTACTCCATGTGATCTCACGTCTACCTGGCTGTATATCCACTAATATTTCACAATCTACTCACAGACAAAGAGTTAATTATGACCTATTAGTCACACTGTAGTGTCTGTTTCCATCAATCACGCTGTCATTGTATATGTTTGAATATACACACATAGACCATTGACATAGTATATCTTTTTTGTCATTTGCACATACATAAAATGTGAAGAATGTGTCGGTGTAATCAAGCCGACATCAAAGGTGCTGAGGTAGTGTCAAGTAGCAGGAAGTTAGAGAACCAGAAGATATAAGACATCCACTATGTGTTTATCATTACTCCTAAAATCTGCAAAACCAAGCGACAGAAGAGCTGTGTGATGTGACGGGGCTATGGTGTCGTTACAAAGCACATTTGCAGCGGTCAATGGAAGGTTGCTCAGTCAATATTTATTGATGCACACCCGTTTCCACAAAAGGTTATAGAAATCGGTCAGTGTGACATTACGCAGCAATTTTGCCTGAGTTGACGGGGAGCTGCTCGACATCACTGGATCCAGATACTGGGGCAAGGTCGTTCTTCCGTTATATAAAATGGAAAAAAACGACCACAACAAAGGAATGCTTATTTTCAAAAAGAGAGGATGGCGCCGAGTCACAGTGAATACAGTTATTACAACAAAGGATGTAGCATGCATTGCTATTCTCATACTACACATGCATGTGTGCACAATCTATACTTTGCTGTTTCCACTCTCCCGAACAAAGCTTCACCAGATATGGAAGATATTGTTTATGGTCCAATGTAAGTTTAATTCACCAGAATGACTTACTCGTTTCACATGAAACAACAACAAATGCCAAAATGTTTCTCCATGCATATACTTTGGCTATTTCATCACATTAGCTATCTCATCCATTGCAACCTCTAGTGCTCGTGACCCTTCAACTGGCATATCTGTGGTCACATGACGGCCACCTTGCTCTGTTGGTGGGTGGACAATACATAACCTCTCCGGCCAGCTTCAGATGACCAAGTACACTCTTTGGTGCTCGCCAGTGCAGACAAGAACAAATGTGGTCGACATACTGTAGTAGCAGACAAACAAACAGCGTAGTTAGAGGCACCAGTGAGTAATCCATGAACTTGAAGGTGATTCTAGATGAATCATTTGAGTCAGTGGCTTAGGCCAAGTCATGATGATGTTGCGGTAGCAAGAACTCAGTGGTAGTGCAATACACGCTCGTACAGTGAATCCACAATGAACATACACCATACACAGCTGGCAATATGCCTCAGACGTTCATAGTATTTGATTACTCGTATGAAATTAAATCCGCAGCATTGATCCGGCAAATGAAGGAATGTACAGGAATACAACAAAGACAACAGATATGTGACCTTGTGTATGGGCTATATGGTGTACGCTTTAGACGTTAGTGTGAACATAACAGAAGCTAATGAATTCACACTGTAACGTTAACCAAGAGCAAACTAGGTACAAACACCAACAAATAACGAGTTTGATAAGCGCTGCTGGTCAACTGCATTAGCACACAACAGAAAATACAATACAATGTTCCTACAGGGAAGTTAGTACGGCTTAAATACACAAACCCCCACAGTTGCTATGTATGCCACTTTAAATGTCAGGCACACTACAAAATAGTTAGTTGTACTCAAGCCTGTTCAACTTTGGTCCAACCTCACAATTTTAGTGAAGAGTTTTGCTTAGCTCAGTTCCAGAGGGTGATATCTGTTGTAATGTGTCTCATTTGCCAAACTAGAATGGGCGAAAATTCAAGAAAATGAATCAAGTGAAGTATATGTGGCTGAAGGAGGCTAATCAGACTACTTTGTCTCATTCCTTGAAATAAAACATGACAAAATACATGATGAATTAATGCCAGTTCAACAAACAGCAGATTTTCCGAGAATTTTTTTCCCTCAAAAATTGTGGTGTTCCAGTTAAATATTCAAAAAAATGTAGCCTCTATTCCAGTGGTCTAACCTGGACTACTGACAGAATAGTACAAGCAGATTTGTATTCCAATGGATAAAACATTGTGGTCAATAATTCTCCAGACACAAGTGGAATGGTCACCGTCAATACTGTAGTGGACACAAGTTGTCAGCAGTCCAGTAGAGATGGGTTGGGTTATTTGTTTGTAGTTGTTGTATCCTTTTTCTACATAAATTTGAATAACAATTTCCCAACCATTATTACTGTCATCTGTGAGCAGTTTCCATGGTACCAAAATAGGTATTCAGAGAGCTTAAAAGTTTATTAATTTGAATAGAGTCAATAGACCATTCCTAGTAATACTGATTTAAGGTAACTTATTTTGCGTCTAAATCCTTGGGAACCATGCTCAAAGGCACATCAGAACAAAAGGGTTAAAAAATAAAAATCAACAAAGAAACAGACACAGCCATCAGCTATTGTTATTTTCTTAGACAGTATAAAGAACTACAAAAAAGATGAGAATAAAGCGACATGGGCAATGTCATGACGCTGTGGTTCAGTAATAAAAATATCCACACCGAACGAGCCAATTGTCAATGTTGGGGCGTATATTAATTGATTTCCATACGATTGCCAGTACTTGACCAGTGCGTGGATATAAATATTTCAAATTAATTAAAGTCGCACTGGTCAAGAGTACAAAGCCATGACAACATGCCATAATAGTTTGAAGCACGAGTGTGACTATACGGATCTAAGTGAATCCTACCGTAATAAAATTCAACAGAACATGTGGACAACTTGCGACCAGGTTGTTGTCTCTTCCCCAAATGCATAGTACTTAATAACAAAATTATGTTCTTAAACTGTCATTACTTTTTAATCTCTCTCATTTGTACTCTACAAAATCAATGAGAGTTAGACGACTGTATTGATCATCGCTATCCAACTTCAAAGTTATTACTGTCATCTGTCTTGGTTTCATTGTCGACCTGTAAGTCTACTTGGCATAATGACCTTCCGTTTTTTGCCAATTAAAAATGATATACAGAGTCCTACAGACAAAGTTTTCTATCTATTACTGAATTTCTTGGAAACTGTGAGAAAATAACATCACAATTTAGTAGTCTTCACTATATAAGATTCTAACTGATAAACACGTACTACTTGAACTCGGTTGTGGCACATTTCTAACATCACTGCAGCCCCTCCTGTGGCTAAATTCACTGGGGAAATATACCGAGTTTTCATCACCTACATAGAAATTAGTTGTATACGTAGCATGATTAGCATCCCACGGATTTAGCAGCCATAGCTATATTTATTCCTAAAAGTATGTCAGTCATCATACTGTTTAATTGTTTGGAAATCCTGTTTTTTACTCTGGTTTAAAATTACGGGTAGTCCGCTAGTCCGAGACTACCAGATCATGCCACGGACTAGTAAATATTACGACTCGTTAGTCCGGTGGACTACGGAATAATGCCAAATTCTCAGTGGTGCCACCTAGTGTTTAAAAAAACATATATAATAGAAACATGCTGCCATTTTTGATCACTTTAACAATATGTAGCATGAAGAATCCTGCAAAGAAGCGAAAGTTAAATGAAAGCGAGAAAGGCGAACGTGACAAGAAATACGACAATGAGAGCTGAAAGCAAGGATTCCATGACCCATGGAAAGTCAACCGAGACTGGCTAAAGTACGACGATGAGAAAGTGGCGATGTTCTGCACGGTTTGTTGCTTGCAAGCGATGACCAAGACTGATCGCCAATTCAGTTTTGTCGGTAGGTGCAAAAACGTTCGCTTGGAAGCGGTGACTGCTCCCGAGAAGTCGGAGCTACATCGGAGATGCACTGCAACCGGCACCACGAAGAAAGCGAACCAATCTGTAGAACAACATCTTGACCGACCTGCTGCACATTTCATTCCACACTGTGAGCATTGCTGTTTGATCCAAATGCCGCCATCCATCTGTGGAATGCCAGTGGCCCGAGTTTGTGGATGGGAAGACAGTGGGGACGATTAGTGAGATGGTCCTGAGGACGAGTGAGATATGACACCTTGTCACATGTGATGTATTGCTGTATCTAATACATGTGCTTTTCATGAATAAATTTTGTATATATTTTGGTTAGCCTGACTCCATGTCGTTGACTTTGACGGGACTAGCAGATGTAACTGTCGACTGTGACTAGTGAACTTCACTGGCCACTAGCCCTGTGGACTATAATGGTATAAAAAGTTAGTTTCTACCTCCGAACCGTTTATGTGCCTGACCTTGATGGGTGATCCTCGATGTAATAGTGGTAAGTATGATTTAGTAATATATTTAATATTATTCTTAATTTATATTCAAGATATCAACATGTCTCCAATGTCCTACACAGCTGGTTGCAGTGTGAGCGATGATTAATAAGGACAAACTGACAGAATGCGGTCTTTATTTACATTCATGAAATACATTAACAAAGTAAGTTCATACAAATTCCACAACACAAAATATACTACGTTTAAAATAACACTGATGTGGGACATAACATGGTCATGCAAGATTGTGGAAAAATACTAACCAGTATAATACACATGTCTACTAAACTCCCTCCATATCCATTATTTAGACCAGTGTCAGACATTTGTTAAAGACGAGACCATCAGCTCTTTCACTTTAAATGCTGGTAGAGGTTTCAGAAACATTTCAAAACCATAATGATCAAGTTCATTTTTTTTAAAGCCATGTCATTGTCAATGTACACAAATAGTTCAAAGTGATGACCCAAAACTGATGACATATGCGGATGTAGAGCGGTATTTTATTCCGAAAACTGTGGACATAACTTAAGTACGCACAATCTTCTTCTTCATGTTAAAAGGCTGGGCTCTCATGAGCACAGTTAGCCCCGCAGATGAATGTGATGCATGCATTGTACATAGTGGATTTTAATCATGTTTAAACCAGGATAGATAAAAAACAGCTAAAAATGTGATGTGTTTCATGGTGTTGCAATGACTGGCTGCAGGTTGTGGAACCTACTCAAGTAAGTACTACCAAATCTTCAACTCAACAAATGTTTGAGTGAAGGTGCTGAGGTGATGGAGGTGAAAAAGGTTCCTGTCGGAGTGATGGAGGCTGGGTGATGGACATGTACCTGGTAGATTCACTGGGTGCCTCTTGTTATTGGGTCGGAAAAATATGTTGAAGTTTGAGTAGTTGCTGTATACTTGGCCACTGATAGTGTTAACTCTGACTGCACCCTAAGGTGAATGTTGTGGTATCTTTGTTGTTTGAGAGTTGACCATCTTTAGAAGTTGATGGAGCTTAGATGTTATGCTGAGCACTATGTGTCCTGTCTGTGTTATTTAAAACATACCAAACTGCCCAACACTATAAACATAGAGGCCAATAGGCTTGGGTTGCAATAGGTGTGAATTCACCCCACCCCCCATTAAGAGTCCCACTTGAGTGGGAAGGGTGGAGGTGTGAATGGGGTGTAGCTGGTGGTTTTGAAGGAGGTTTCTGATGAGCATGAATGCAGTTGAAAGTTTAAAAATGCAGCAAACCCCCAAAATCAACCCTGTTATGGGCCAAACATCTGGGGCTTAGTCAGAGACCCATCTGTCAGTCTTCAAGACTGGCAGATGACTGGCCAAGAGGGGTAATTACAACTAATAGGACAGGTGGAATTTAGAGGGGGCCAGCAGGCGACCAGATTAACTGATAGTTCCAAGTCTAGAGGCCTACATTAATGACTATCATTGACACAACTGGTAGTGAAACTAACCAAATGGATCAGCATTAATTAAATAAATGGCTCAAATGATCTGGACAGGTTTGTCATTTAAAAAACAATAATGGTTGTGATTGATGTGAATGGCTTCCACGTGAGCCATTCACATGCTAAAAGGCACACATTGGATAAACTCCTACCTAGATACACCCTCTTAAAAAAAAGAATAAAAAATAAACTCTGTTTTATTAACCCTGTTTTTATCAACCCTTTTAAACCGTGCATGTGCAACAAACTGGAATATTCTTCTGGATAGAAGTAACCACAAGACTGTGAAGAAGAACTCAAGACTGGCCAAAAAATTGTCTGGCTAAGGGCCTGCCAGACATGGCAATTAAAAAGAACATAACAACTGTGAAAGTGCAACATTAATTCATACCTGCCAAGATTACGAAGATACATCAATTGGATGTTAAACACATACCTTTAGCATCCTGATTTCTCGCATCGCAATCTTCTTTATGAGGGGGTCATCTTCTGACTCAACAAATTTTTTGATGGCAACCAATGCCCCTGTCTCTTTGTTCCGACATCGGTACACGACTCCATAGGCTCCCTCGCCAATTCTGTTCATCTTGTCATACTTATCCATTTCGGATCGGTTTGTGCTGGAAAACAGACAGTATGCGACATCGATGAAACAGCAATACCAACTATAATGTCGCATATGCGCTAGATTAATGTTGAACACACAATCATCCCAACAGTCGTGCAATGATCTTCTAAAAAAATTAGTTTGCTGAAAATGAAATAATTGAATTAATTCTGTTGATTATTATTAATAAATAATATTTGCATCAGATCTTTCCCTTTTAAAAAAGCTGGGCTCTTGTGAGTATGTTTAGTCCTAGTAGATCACTAACAAGAACCAGACTATATCTACTAGTATTTTATTAGCAAATCAGCTAATATTCGTATCTTATTTCCCAGCCCCAGCCAAGGTAGCAAAAAGGCAGATAATATCCACATTAACGCACACATGCAAAGTTGTAGAAAGATCAAATACCCCTTTTTTAAACGCATCTATTGATCAGATGAGGTGTAGCACAGTTTGCATATCCGGCGTAACTGCGACGGTGTTCGTTCGTTGTTTCCAGAATATACGTGCTACGTCTTCAGACACAGGTCCAACAGGTCAACAGGCTTAATCCTAGTCTTACGATTCCACGTCGCCGGCGTAGATCAATTCCGGTGTCAATCGGATTTTATAAACACTCCTGTTTTGTTTATCGAGCTTTCAAAACACGAACTGATTACTGAAACACATATGTTCACTTGTGTTGAGTCTGTGCGTTGTCTTATGTGTGCAATTATCTTATGTGAGAAATTGTAGAATCGCCACGGCTACTGCCGTCTTCGAAGTCTTCGACCAAACGGTTAGCGCCGCTAGTATTCGCTTCTCGCACCTGTCAGAGGCTATGTTTAAGCTGGCTTTTTAATCCCTTCTAGTCGATGCAGAAGTAGCCTGCGTCATCGAAACGCGATTTGACTGTAGTGTCCCATCGTTGTGTCACATTTCCTGTGTACGAGATCGTCTGGCTTATTTCTGATTTTCTATTAAAAAAAAGATCGATTAACCCTGTTCTATCACGCAACGTTTAGCAATATGGCCGCCGCCAAGCCAGTATTCATACGCGCACAGGGTCTCGTCGCGAGGTGTATTGTTGTTAACAGAAACGGACATTAAGCCTACGTAAACTTCGTAACTCTAACAGTCTTGTTTTATAGATGCTGATCAAAACGTTTTCGAAATGTCGCGCTAAATATGGTAGTCTTCCTTTAGAAATTGTAACTCTTTCGCACTGCGCGTTGATTAGCAATATTTACATGGCCGTGAAGCAGCTTTGTTTGGCTTCAAGCCGTCCCCATAGCAACGCACACACGAGAATAATAACCGCACAGGTGGGTGATTCCCGGAGGTGAACTCGGTCACGCCAGGTACTGGGGTAGACTAAGTTGGCGCATTAAGCTCGAGCGAGGCAGATTTAATAGAAATATTCGATAAATCGGTGTTTCCGTATGAGTTCAGTGACATAAATATAATATAAAGTATGTGCACGCATAAATATATATATTATATATACATATACTTATCTAACAGTCTATAACTATAGTATATAATTATACGACGTCGACGACGAATTTTATCGAACTCGACGTTCTACTGTAATGTATAACAGCTGTATAACAAACCCTTCTATAAATTATAATGTAACACATTAATATCGAACGCAATTGGCAAATTTGTCAAATCTAAATTTGGAAATTCGTTACTGCAATAGCATGACAAACTGTAGATAATTATATGTGTTTGTGTAACTCTGTAGCCACAGTGCATGTGCGTATACTGTTACATACACTTCGTTTTAGTAATCACACAAGTAGAGTAAATAATTTTTTATTGCATTGATGTCGATTTAATACACAAATAAGCACCGGAAGGAACAATACGAGGGTACTTAACGTTACAATATACAATATAACATAACAGCAAATCATAAATAAATGACCCATCACAATATGTGATTTATTTACATACCAAGGCACCTTTTTAGTAAACAGTTACATCTAGTTATGACTACATGTTTACCAAGTTTTAATTCCACACAATCTTTCGACACATGTTATTTAAATAATTGTGTTTGATTAAATTAACCGTACTGATTGTGACATTCTATACCGTGAACATGTTAAGTGCACTTTTAGTTAACTTAATGAAAGTTAAGCATTTTACTACATGTTTTCTTTCCCGCCGAACTTCACATTTCAGTTAATATTTTTATTTTGCTTCCATTATCCAAAGTATTTTAGTACATTTTATTTTCTTGTGTAATTACATCACATTTAATTTTACGCGGTATTTTAGTTATAATATATTATTTATATTACTGTAAGCTCACAACCATTATCAATGGAAGAAAATATGTTATGTTGTAATGTTTCCCGTGAATATTATTTTGGTATAGGGCCTACTATAAATAATCTCTGCCTCGGGCAATGAAGCAGGCTAATTTTGCATTCAGCATTATTATTGACTGCACTTATGAAGTCTCGTCTAAATTTACTCGACTCTTACTAAGACAAGTAGGCCTACTTGCAACTAAAGTCCCGCGCACATGTGCTATTCTGATAAATATGTCTTATCATTATATTGTAACTACACTGCCAAACCATCTATTTAAGTTAGTTATAAATATAGGTGCGCCTACAAGGAATGTTTTGTGTTCTTTACAATAGTATAAGCATATCTATATAGTCTAGAACTAAGTTTTCATTGAAGTAGTGAACAGACAGTTCCACAGACCCAACGACAAGCTAATAATAAGCATAACTGCACAAAGCAACACACGAAACTATACATCGAGGTTAAAAATACCCAATCTAGATGAGCGGACTTTTATATTAGATCCTACTGATAATCACCGTCACGATAAAATACAATTAACAACGCTTGCCCGGTGCAGAAATACTACATAAATAATTAAAGATAAATCTTATAGAGATCTAAATTAAATCATTAGAACATCACATCGACGGACACCTTAATTACAAGGTATTGATCATTCATTTGCTCAGTATGGTAAATGATTATGTAAAATGCCCACGGGTACGTTTATTTAGAGCAGTGCCTAATCAAACTGAACGTCATGAAGCGAGTGCGTCGATCGGCCTTGTTCCCGACTCTTAGGACATTCTGATTTGAAATGCTCAGTACATAATTAAGACTACTTAATTATACACGTGGTGTACATCTAAAAGTAGCTCCTACGTGGCGCTGTTAAAGATGGGTACATCCTATACAACTGTTTTCATAGGTTAACTGATAGGTCGGAGATTTCGTGTATTAAAATATAAACATATTTTTAATTTGTTTGTAATTTCCATATTAATAAACTCAGTGCGTGTTCGTGAGTACGTGCGTGCGTGCGCGTGCGTATATGTGTGCGTTTATGGGTGAGTGACAAGAAGTGGGAGGTGTGGGGTACGAAGGTTCTGGACCCCACCAACAACAATGGGGCAGGTTTTCCCTAACACAGGTAACATATGGGATATTGAGACCATGCACACTTTTACCCTAGGGTACATGCAGAGAGGACATAAACATGAGAAAAACCGACACGATGCGAGGTACTCGTGCTTGACATGTTCCGTAGACTGGGCTACCCTATGTTTACAATGTGACTGGGAAATACACGAATTTATAACAAACTACGACTTATCACATTTTACATATATTATTTTATAGCCTGTTGCGCTTCTACATTTTAACACCTGACAACTAATGGATGGTTGAGATTTCCCCTCGCTCCCCCCCCCCCCCCCCCCCCCGACACGCCTCCTTTTTCAACATGTCTTGATTCATCCATGATTTAATATATATATATATATATATATATATATATATATATATATATATATGAATGGTTCTAAAAAGCTTGCACTGAGCAAAACCAGTGGTGGTCAGTTTAAAATAGAACGTCCGAAGCACGCACGCATGCTTTCAATCCACTGCACGGTGTTCGAGCAGCCCGCGTACGTCTCTGGCGGTCGACCCGCAAACATCGGAGAACAGCTGCTGCCACCTTTGGAATTACACCTGCAAGACGGGCTTCTTCCGCCGCGCAGAACTTCTGCAGTATCCGATGGCGTCGCTGGTGTCTCGCGGTACTGATTTCTAACCCGTGTACTGTAACTCAGGTTTGTTGCTAATTGTTACTACTTTGGCAATTGCGTAAACACACATTTGGGATAATGGAACTATTAATATATTTACTGATTAATGTTATTGGATATTCAACATTGTTTATATTAACATAAACCTAGACTACTACGTATTCTACTCTTATTTTGACCGTAGATTATTCGTTTTGGGGATTGTTCGCTCGGACCCTCACCCAACAAGACGCCCGACCCATTGCATTCTCTTCCTCAACCTCTGTCAATCCACATCCTTCTTGTCCCCCATGTCTTCGTTGCGTCTCTTCTCTATCATTGCCATCCATGTCCCCTAAATTTTGATGTTTAGAAATGAAAAAGTGAAAATAATTTGCTGTCTGCCATCCACAATAACTAGTGACGATGACAGTCGTACACTAGAGATCACCGAGTTAAGAGGTTGTATGCTATCATGTTCACAATAACTTTTGCAAATGTACTACCATTACTATAATATTATGTATAACTATTGCCTATGAGCTGCTGTTCATCTTATATGTATGAAATACAGTTTTTTATTCAATTGATCGAATCCATGTCATTATTGTCATCTGCGTTCGCTTGATTAACGGTACCTGTCTTCATTTTTGTGTAGTGCCTTGTCTATGCCCTTATTTGAAAGGCTTTATACACACTGCACACTGTACATACTAACATTATATGTTAGGCTTGCACATAGAAGGATCTGTTCCGTGAGACCAGTGGAGAATTTGAAAAAAGCACATACCACCACTAGAAGATTGACGTAGACTACGTTTTAAGGATCCTGGAATCCTGCGTGATGATTGCTGAACATATAGATACCGTGTTTCTTTCCACAGTTCTGGTTATTAGACTGACTCAATACTGTGCGTGGAGGTTATCGGCATATATCAAGAGTCCACAATTGTTCACTTACGTTTGACGGGTTCCTCTGTTGTCTAGTTCATTTGTGTTTAAACGTGATCACTTTACTAGGGTTTTAGTGTAGACCTAATGTATGTATTTATAGTGTTCTATATTTGTTCCATTCATGTATATATCGTTCTTCGTGAGAATGATCAAATGGATGGCCAAATCAGCATTGTCCTTTCAAAAGACGTATCTTATCTGTTGTGCTTTACGCGTTATCGGATCTTTCTGGAAGTGAGACGATTATTCCTACGTTATGTGGGCTGTTATAAGGTCCCTAATGCCTAGACAGGTGACCTAAACCTGGACATAATTATGAGACCATAGACACACCATTCGGGGTGAGACATTCAAACAAAAACATACAAATTGTAATATGTAAAACTAATATAATGTTTCTTTAACAGATAAGCCTACACCTGGACAGTCGGCCGGGGGTGTCAGAATAAACACAGTCTATGCTATATAGCAATACATAAAAACGATCCGACTATACAAGTGCGACGACAATATATTCTCCCACAAGCATAAGCACACGTAGAAAGGCACGCGCGCATAATGGCAGACATCTGGATATCAAATGCAATTGCACAAACATATAATTAGTAGAGCTTGTCATATCCGGTAAGTATAATAACGTTGAATTTGATATTTAGACCATGATACTTATGACCTTAATTTGTGTCCATATAACTTTGTTAAGATAAAATCTTTGTATTGCCAGTGATTACTTTGTTTGTAAACGCTCTGGCACCAAATGACCTATTTATTTAATACTAACAGGACATGTGTCAGCCTACCCGGTACATTTCTTAGAAACGCATGGATTAATAACTTAAATGTACAATTAAACACTATCTTGGAGTTTCATAGTTACTCCTCATTAACAACATGCCAAAATACCGTGATAATAACCTGCAATTAATGGTGTGTTCTTTTGTCTGACACACGTTTGTCGTGGTACGAATGAGTCCAAAACCGCTTCAGTCGACCGAGCGTGTTCCTCCGATAAATGCGCCATTTATAGACCGGCCACAAATATTCTTCGTTTGTTATCAAACGCACCAGTCACAATTAAAGTGCTCACGATAGTCACAAAGTGCTCGCGTCGACGGTCACAAAATGTCCACGATGTTTACGCCTACTTGTAAAGAACATTCGTTCTCTCAAAGGCAGAAACATAAATAATTTGATACCTATGCATTAGCTACCGGTACCGTTTAATATTGTTTACAATTCTAAAATGGGAAAAAAACTGAAATATTCAATACACTGTAGCTAATTTCGACAAGTTGGCCGGTCTATAGAAAATATGCTACAGGAAATATGACAGGACTTTTGCGCAATTATGTAGAATATTCTATAGAATTCTTTCGAAATTACAGTGACTATAGAAAATCTATTAGATATTCTATAGAGTTGCGCAAAAATATTATGTCATATTTCCTATAGCGTATTTTCTAATATTTCATATTAGAATTCTGTGGAATTTTATGGATTTTCTATAGAATTCTGTAGATTTTGTCTTAAGGGAAGGGACAGCTCAGTCAGTGCTCGGGACACGGTTAGTGCCGGCGTGTCCTTCTCCCTCCCTTTCGTCTCAAGAGCTTGTTTGCATCGGCGTATATGTTATCCTACACTCAACGCGAGTCGGCCATGATGTCGGAGATAGGCGTCCTGTTAATAACAGAGATATCACTATCGTGTGTCCACACGCAGTGTCTACTAAACGGCGCCGAGTAGTGTTTATTCCCAGCTGGTTCTCCATTGATGAAGCAAGCGAGTTCCAAGCTCGACCCGTAGTCAAGTATCAATATTAGCATACAGCGTTGTCAGCAACTCCGGGGACGTAGCTTACTCGCGATGCTGCCTCTACCTGGCTTAACACGTCGCAGTAGCCTACCTACCGTCATATTACTTTTACGAATTATATTAATCTTGGCGAGTCTCTCAATTTATCATAATATTTATAAAATCGAAAGATATTGATTTCACCTACAATGTTCATCACATGGAAACCCTAGCATCTGATAGCGAGTACTGACCACTGTCAAAAGAGGACATGTTCGATGCCTATGCACTGTTCTTGGTACTGGTGTCCTTGTTAGCGCGATCGATTGCCCTCGCTAAAGGCGCTACAAGCACAGCCAAGGGCATCGACATTTCCAGGAATGTCCGGTCTTGTATTGTTATCACGCTGCCTCGTATAACTACGAGAACCGGTTTAGTTCATGACCAGTATCTCGATCAGAAACATTGCCCACCTGAACAGATTACAGTGGTCTCACATCGATATATTTCTGGGCTCCTGATATAAGGAATATACTCTTAAAAGACACAACTTTGCAACCCTTGTTCTTGATTGCATTATGTAGCAGGCCTCCGGGCGTAATGCCTACCCTTGGCTCTAAGGAACATCGTATGAATGGTACGGTTTGACAGGGTACAAAAGTGCCAATTGTAGTATTTAGAATTACAAATTCGTTTTAATTAAGTCCAGACAACAAACAAGATTATTTTAAAATCATACACTTTTCAATTCGAAGCTAAAGGCCCCTTTCAACGGACCGACAAACTCCCATGGTACATACTACATGTTAATAATACATCGACACAATCTTTAGTTCCATCCATACCGGATCAGTGATTTCAGCGAAAGTGTTTAGACACTATACTACCCGATCTACTCGTGGAATCTTTCTGTGCTCAGGCATAGCGGTTCATCCCAGACAAACCAGTCCATCGATTAAGACTTGGTGTCATACATTTGTTTTTTACGTGACTTTTGAGAACACACACAATGTTCCTCGCGCACCGTTCCACTGAGTGTTTACAAACCGACGCAACAAGTGAACATATCTTTGGTTGATAATGATACGTTCAGACGGGTCACGCGGAGAGAGAAGACGTCAATTAGGCCTACGTTTGACAGATCTGCGGGGTCCGTCTGCAATCCATGATCTCTAACAATTCTGTGTCACCTACTCCTGTTCTCCCCTACCCAATGCCCATCGGCGGAAGAGACTTACCGGAAGGTACCGTGGTATCCTCGCATATGCATGGCGGCGAAAGTTCGTTGACTGCTCCCGATCGTTGTTCACGCCGATCTGACGAGCGAATGCATATTGCCCTAGTTGCTATCCATCAATTATGTGTTTATATAAGCAAATACGTACACACAGGCTCGCGCTCGCGCCCACGACGCACCGAATCACGCTCGCCGCACCGCGACAATGCCCGCCTGTCAACGCCAAGATATATGTGTTTTGCAAAAGCGATCGCAAACCGCGTTCACCTGTGTTAATATGCTAAGTGGCAGTCGGCCTATAATCGTTTGTTCTCTTCGGCACTATGTTGACCCTCGCCGGTACGCTGGCATTGTCGGCGGCGTCCCGGCTTTGGCTCTAGCGAAAACCAAATGTTTGCATTTCGTCGCCACTTTCCGCGTACTCGTATAGACAGAGGCGTTACTCCGGACTGTTGACGGTCTAGAGGTTTTCCCGCAACTGGCGCGTCATTCACGTTCGATCACGTTCCTCGTTAAACGTGTCGGCGCAATGCGTGACCGACGTAAGCGGTTAGCGAAATGTCGATTTTTGTCGATACAAAAATATGAATTTGTATGATAGCAACGATAGTGATATCGACGTAATGACGTCAACACGATGAGGAATAATATAGTTTTGTAATCGCTTAATTGATTTATTAAATGAAATACTTATACGATATCACAACCCACGTAGATGCACGCACACAAGCGCCAACGCACACACGCGCCATTTGCACGTACGCACGCACGCACGCTTGCATATCAGGCGTATTCGACGTATGCACGCACGCACGCACGCACGCACACACACACACACACTGACACACGTACACGCATGCCCGCACACATTCACCACATTTGTTTGTAATTCACTTACACATAATTACCACTATATATAATGTCTAATGGCATACCTAACCAGTTGTTATTCACCATTAAGTAACCATTCACACTGTATAATAACATAGTGTTATAAGGACACCTAATCACCACCTACAACTAAGCAAACGTTATTCTCGTGCCAAACAGTAATATATCTGAGCAAAAGATTATGTAAATCTGCACCCGTGGAACTTATCTGAAACAACCGTATAGCAACAGTACACATGCCCCGTATTTGTAGACCGAGGTAGCAGGCCGACACGTAGTATCTTCCTCGTCCACGACAACACGGGTTTTTCTCATTTGGTTTGCAGTCTTGCTAAATATTTTAAAATGTTGAAATGTCTACAATCAGTATAAGATATATAGTTGTTCTACCCATATTGTTTCAGGTGCGATTATCACACATTACACGCTATACTATACAGCATTATTCCGAACGAAGTAGGCCGAAGTGCTCTACGAACTTGTACGGAAATGTACCGCAGCTGGTTGATCAGTATTAAGCTGTTATTTGCAGCTCCACTTGGCGACATAATATTGGCCACGTATCGGACTGTCAAGAA
The DNA here is from genome assembly GCA_963995525.1 of Escarpia spicata. Lineage (NCBI taxonomy): Eukaryota > Metazoa > Annelida > Polychaeta > Sabellida > Siboglinidae > Escarpia > Escarpia spicata. The sequence continues at coordinate 63,203,929 of OZ023211.1, forward strand.
TTCCGTTTGGCTGTCGTAATTTAGGTTTCGCGCGGTCGGCAGTCATATACCAGTGTCTGCAACTGTTTCTTTTGTTGACAGCTTCTGAGGAATGCCATATCTTAACCGATTTCCTCCCCTTAGCACATTTCGTTAACTAATACAATTACAAGGCGCCGATTTGGTGATCTAATCGGATTATGTGGGCTTTATTCGTTATGTGTTTGTATCAATACAGACCTGTATTTGTTTATTCAAAGAAAAAGAAAATGAGGCCACTGTTGTGTTGCGGTCATCTCCATAAATCACGCGCATGGAATATTTCTGTCAAAATATGTACTTATATTTCATCCTTAATTACCAAACTTCGTCTTAGCATGTGTTTCCCAGATCTGCACTTTATTGGTCCTTTTCCGTTAGTATGTATGATTCTCAGTTAGTTATCTACGTTCTTTTTCCGGGAAGAACGGTATTTATGCGTTGTAAATAATTATGTGCGACTATGGGTAAACTAAAACAGTTCTCAACCATGGAGAAACAACATTAAATGGTTCTTAACCATGTTTCGACGGATAAAGTATAGGAGATACAACCAGTGCTCATATCTCAACCATCCACACATCACTTGTTCACAAACATCATCTCTCTGAAATGCTTACGATATCCTGTCCTAATACGTAATCTATGTGTATTTGCACAATTTTATCTTGACTGGTTCATGTCGCAATAATATTTTATCATACACTTAATGAAAGACTGTTGCAAAAAGAATTATTCTTTAAAGAAGCAATACAGATTGCGTTGTGTTACATTATGTTTTGTTATGCAGTCGTCGTCGCAGCAGTCTTCCAGGTTAAACGTCGAGCGTGTATTTAAAGTTGCCTGCATCTATCACAAAACGTTTTCTCGATACTTACTGCAGGACGGAACCTCTCCTTCCTCCTACAAACCAAACACTGGAAGTGAGCTATCGATGTTGGAATGCAGTCTTGCAGATTATGTTACCCGCAATGTAAAGTTCACAACCTTCGTGTTGCCTTAATTCGCAGTTTTGCGTAAATACAAACCTACCATCAATGACCAATAAGGTATTCTCATTGATCTGTGTTCGTATAAAAAGTGTTGCTTGTATTTCTGTGCATGTGTATGTACATCATATCTCGGTCTTCCCAACAGCTATTCTGTTCTGTAACTCTGCATGTCACTTCCATCCTGACCAAATGTAAGTATCATGAACGCGTTCACACCGCTAACTTGTATATTACTCATACATAGTTGTGATATCATCCGACGAGAAGAGAGCTTCATATTTCACAACCGCAATGTCTGTTTTGTGTCAGACCATACAACAAAGTATGGTGGACACAAAAGGGCCGAATCGCTGTGCTCCTCTTCAGTGTTCTGAGAAAATGATAAATCTATCGTTGTGGACATATATGTCGCGTTTCTTCGAAAAATGTACACGATCTCAAGAGCGGGTACGATAAGTAGTACGTTTATTTATTCACTTGTCATTTGAGATATATAAAAGCTAAACATAACCAATGTGTAGGTGTTAATTAATTATACATACTTTGGCTGAGTATGAATAACAAGATCGAACGATTCAAAACATATTGGAAATAAACAAGAGCAAGTTTTACTAAAACCTTGGTTGGCAGCAAGTTTGTTCCTGAAAAAACTTACACAACTTGACCCAGTAGCTGTTTACCAGACTCCATATTGCATGTCCGTTGACACTACACAGACAGTGTTGTGCAAACAGTTTACTGAACAAAGTAATCATGAATGGTTGATAACACACATACAGGTCAGCTTAATCCGATGGAAATTGAGCGTTTATTATGTTATCGCGCTGTTGTGAACCATGTGCAGAAATAGTCTTATGTACCTGACATAAATGGCTGCTTTTAACAACTGCTGCAAAATGACTACTGGGCTAGCCTCGCTATTTCACTGTGACCCAACATGGCTAAGTCCGTATTCCATTTCTTCTCGCTAGAGGGCACCACCGATATTATCAATACAGTTCTGTACAACTATATAATCACCGGGGTGTCCAATAAGACACTGAATGAAAATGAAACGAAGGACATACGAACATGACATCTAAACAGCGTGGCGGTCTAGCGGTTAGAACATACCGGATTGTCGTTGCCTTCGGAAGAGACATTAAAAGCCATTGGTCCCTTCGTCAGAATGATTAAGCGAGGTACAATAACATATCTCTCACAGTCGTGAACTCGTAGCGAGATCTCTGAAAAAACGCAGTCTGAATACGTACGAGAATCGGGTCTTTCACAGTATATAAATTAGACGAGGTTCTCGTTTTTAGCGAACAACACCATTAACACTGTCACTGTGTATTGGACGGCTTCCGGTCCCAGATAATTGTGGTCTCGAGGTGCTAACGCTCGCCGGAATTCAATTTAACGCCTAGAAAGTGTCAAAGGTTGTCCGTTTAAATTCTCTCGAGAGACCAACAGTTTACCCATGGACGAAGAAAAAAAATTATATCTATAAAGGCTCGGTCTAGTTAACATCTTTTTTTATTACGATATACCATTAATTGTCTTTATTTCAATATCCACAGTTCACCGGCACCGACCATAATCTTAGGACTTTATTATGTATACGACCTTCATCTAGTCATACTTAGTCGCTGTTCCTCAGTTGCCACACAAATTACTCACAAAAATGATTTCGGTTCCTTAACAGCAACAATAACCAGAACGTTTGAACCTTCAGAAGTTTACTTATTTTATGCTGCTGATATTTGTATTCATTGTGATACATTAGACTTAATATTAGATGTACTGGGATGATACAAAATCCTACGTGTCATCTTGTAAATTTGGAGGAAACCAGACATCTTCTACTATTTCATACTTCCTAACAGAGGCGCATTATTTATGAATTCAAAATGGATGGTGATCGGAACACCAACGGAATTGTGAGATTTATTTATATGCTTGGCAACGTAATTGTTATTTACGCCATTTCAACTGTGAGCTTGTGTAAATTCACATAGCTTAAAACAAAAACGAGCGTTTATTGTGTTTCCAGTCAAACGGTCTACACCAGCATTATCCACAACTCCACGTAATTTATAGTGGGAGATATCTAGACAAACATAAGTTTATCAACTGAAATGTCGATGTGCAAAAACTGCATCACTTTTTTGCACAGTGAATTACGGGTAACGGAAGAACACCGTAGGGCCTACTGCACACATTATGTGTATTTTGGTAACCGACAATTCTTTTCTTCACTTTAAAGGGATGGGTTCTCGCGAGCGTGTTTATCCTTGCGATGCCTATTATGTAGCGTTTCTTCTGTGCGTGTGTGCGCTTCGTCTTTCAGAGACAACCCGTCATGATTAGTAATTATTTTTAGTGACATCTACGATATTAAACAACGGCTCAGATTTAGGTTCGATTTGATTTAGGCTTCTAACGCTTTCCAACCATTACCCGATAGATGGACCGCTAATTAAAATTAGAGAACAAGCTTTGTGGGAGCGGATAGATTGAGCAATTAATGAACCGTCGAACGTTACTCTATTGTATGACGTCACACAACCACATTGTGCAGAATCGTGCAGAATCCTAACATAATTTGAGCATGTTTGCCATACATTTGTTTCAATCAATGATATAAAAGGATTCAGCTATCACGGAAAGAAAGTGCAGATCTAAATATAGCAAGGACACCGTGAAGCGTGTGGTTGTTAAGTGCTTGATAACATGGTCGTAACGTCAACAAACTGCGTTTAGTCTTTAAATAGACAACGCCTACATCATGTGGAACCAGAGCTCAGACTTGCGTTACTACAAAACAGTTAGGTAGTGAGCAGTTGGTGGGGAACTCAGTGCAGTTTGATTAGTCAGTCATGCGTGTTCTAGGGCTGTTTCTCTTGCAGCACCAAGTCTTTGGAATACGCATCATCTTATTGTTAGATCAGTTGAACATTATTACACAACTCTGCTGTCATTAAAAAACTTACCTTTATAACCTTGCTTATCCACCATAGCTCCCTGGCATATCCATCCATCTGCTGACAACTTGAAAACTGCTTATCGATTTTGAGATTGACCAACCCTTCTGTCTTGATGCGCCTCTGAGCTCGGTTTTCAAGGATTTAGGCTCAATAGAAGTTACCTTTTTATTATTCCATGCGAAATGTAGTGACACAATAGGTTTCATTGACAAACAATAAATACAACTGCCAAGGGGATCATGGTCCAATGCCACCGAAGTACATTATATATGTCCGTTATATTTCTGCTAACAAATACTAACACAGAGTGCATTAGCTGCTAGTGTTAATTCAAAATGTTAGATTAGACATAAAGGTCGCCTTTTTCTGAGACCTATTAAGGACCAGAATGTCACACGCCTCAGCATGGAATCCCGTTTACAAACATCTCAATTATTGATAGGTCCTACCTTTGTTTTCAAACAGACCTATGCTGTTGTGTGACATTCGTAACCAACGCCGTATTCGCAGGTTTACACCTTTTTCTGTTTACTAACTGGCTCCAGCGCTCGGCAACGTTTTGTTTACTGACTAGTCTGTATATAGATATATTTTGGTTGACATATTATGGATATATGAAGTGGCATTCAACTAGTCAGCCTTTTCAGAACATTATCGCCAAGCTGACCTTTCTATGCTGACATCGAGAATGGTCATGGCCAGGGAGCATTTGTTCTTCGTGGTTCTCTGATGCCCGGTTTGAGTCTCGAAATTAGGACTCTGGTATCTCAGGCGGAAGTGCTAACTCCCTACTCTACTATGCTCTATATTCTATCGCAATAACTATCACAACTTGTTGGTAATAGACTTACGAATATTGCAAATTCTTGTTTCACATTATATTACTAATCCCAATAAGGAACTTCAACATTATTTTCAAAATTTTAACATTACACATCAAACGCCTTTATTTATGTTAGTATTTCGCTGCTCAACACCCCAAAAAGCCTATAAAGGAGCGTGTAATTATGATCTACGACTTGTTCGCAGGTGAAAGCAGACATCGGGAGAGTTTTTTTCGGTTCAGCACAAACTGTGTGGACAGCACTCCTAGTTAGCTTTATGTCAGCCGGAAATATAATAATATTTGGGCGTCACATAAAGACCCACCTTTTTGATCTCCTTATCTACACAGCATGTACGTCCAAGTGTTGACGACATGACATTGTAAACCGATCAGAGACAGCATAACTCTTTTGTTTTGACGCGCTGTATGGGATTACGAGAATTTCGGCGAAGTAGAAGTTTTAATTATTGTATTGTTGTGTGATTGTTATAAATAAATACTGAACTGCTAATATACTGCCCAATTTCTGCCTGGCGGAGGTTGTACACAGTAGACGTACGCTGGTCAGCGCTGACCACATCTGTACTAAACGTATTTCGGAACAGTTTCCGTTCCACAGAACCGCGACTGACCAACTAGCTATGCATAATGCTCACTCAATTTGGCAAATACTGACGCAACGCGACTACAAGTCAAAACAGGTTTAACACAACTGCTAACATTGACGCTCCTTGTGTGCATGTCAAATAGTGTTTGCGCAGTGCTCTCACACTTCCGGTTTGTCTTTTGTTGTTCCACTGGTAATGACAGCGCCCGCTCTTGTGCAGACCCGATGTATTGATACCTCAATGTAACGCTATCTCAGTTGTAATCACTAAAACAAGCTCCTGCAGCTTCAGCTCCTTGCGTAAATTCATTTGGTATAAACGTCATCACTGTAAACACCTATGGAATATGAGGTAAAAAAACGTACCGTCAGTTTAATCAAGTGTCATTTTCATGACGAGTGCCTAACAATTTAATGCATAACATTTTACCATATTTTGTCAACTTTACTTATGTAAATTGTGTTGAATTTTGATAAATATATCACCAACGTTAGCATAAAATTTCGATATATACTCTGTCATTTATGTAAATTTTATATTATCGCTGAAATTCCTTCTCTAACATTACTTCGTGTTGTCTTATGACTTTTGAAAGTGAGAAAAAATATTATATGAATATCATCACATCCTTTCAATATCTTGATAAAATCTAATCTCCGTTAAATCACCCTGCGTGATTTTCATAACTAAATTATCTCAGTTCTGGAATCAGCTAAATAGCTCTTCTCTGCTACAGGGGTCTATTCTGTCTAGAGTAATTTATATTATTTGTTTCTATAAAAGGAACTCGTATCTGTTCAGATGTCTTATTTTAAGATGATACGACACCACCGTTTAGCAACACGCGCTTTGTGGCAAATATAAATCTAAATAATCTATTAGCCGTGTACGGCAGTGAGCTTATTAGCCAATAACATCAACATAGATAGAAAGTCATGTAAATAAAATTACACCGAAACATGTCCATGTCCTGTTTACGAAATGGTCTCCAAGCGTCCTTAGAAAAAATTCTGTAGATTATTCAGTAGGATTTTTGTGGATGGTTTTATAGTATATTTTGTACTACAGAATTGTATAGAATTTAGTAGAATTCTATAGAAATTGAAGTCTATGAACAATTATTTAGATTTTCATATATTTCTATACTAGTCAGGTTCACTACGTATGTTCGCCTGTTTTTTTCTAACTTAGCAAACCAATACACTTTTGGAAACGTCATAACATGAGGAATCCGAAAACCAATGTCTCCATTTGCCCACGAGTACGTAAGACGGTCCTTTAGGATTTTCAAAATGGCCGCCAAAATAAATTTTCCTATGAATTGTTAATAACTGCGTCCCTTAGATCTACTATAATTTTGTGTCTATATGTAGGTTTTAGGGATCACAAATTTGTTACGTTTGGACTTTTTAAAGATGGCGGTCGTTAAACCAAATGTCACGATATCGCAACAACTACGTCACATAGAGCCGTAAAGTTTATTCTTTTGAATAGCTTGGTCGGTGGCGATTTCAAAAATGTAAAAACGTTACACTTTACCTTCGGCGATATTCATATATATATCCGCCATTTTTAAAGACGGCGTCCCTCAAAACATGTTATTAAAATATTTTACGAATTGCATAACCTAAAGCCACAACGGTGATGTAAAAATGTAGGTTGTTTAGATGCAATGATTTCAAATATATTACCATTGAACTGCGTTGACTTTCAGGTATCCGCCATTTTGAAAGATGGCGCCCAATAAAGACCGTTATCCCCACATGTTAAGATGCATCTTGAAAATTTTATTTACGCTCCTTGTAGAGCCGCCATCTGTACACATGTCTGAGATGAAACTTTAAAGAACATCACCACTGTTAGGACGATTAAGAATTACACCCAGTCTCGTATTCTAGCAACGTCCATTGGCGGACAATACACAACAACTGCAAAAAGGCGCGTCAGCGTATATTGCATTCAAACGAGGGAAACAGTCCACTATTTTATTCACCTGCACATCTTTGGCTGGTCACCTGACGAACTTGTATGTTACTGTCAGATTCTAAAGGTGGCATTATCCATCAAAATACTGCTGCATCGTTTGGGACCCGTGGTAGAGGGCCTTATTTGACCATCTGTGTTCTTGTAACATCAATTCGTCGGCGGATCTAGTAATTCTTGTCGAACGATGCTGGTCTGAACCCTTGCCCTGGCCTGGATTCTGGACTCTCCGAATATGTTCCTTGAGAACACCACGTATAGGTGAAAGATTGTCACTTTCAAACATGTGTCAACAAAACATATACCACCGTAGATACGCGAATCTGTCGATCAAGATTCCCATTGGTGCGTATGCAGTACATACGAATCTGCCAATGTGGAAAACTGATCTTCTGTCACGTCGTCAGTATGAGCAAGCAAATCCACGGATTTGATGACACCATTTTGTGTTGTGAGGTAAACTTGCAGCACGATTGTCTTGCTTATTCAAGAGAACCTCCCAGTGTTTCCTGAGAGAGGGTGTATGGAAGGCTTTCGAAGCCTTTGCCTTCTTGACACCTATAGCTTTTTAGATTAGTTGTATTTGGACATTTCCCAATGTCATTGATATTGCCATGTTGTTGTGGAGTACATCATAATGTCTGGCGAAAAGAAAACCAGTTGTGCAGCACGAAGCATCCTCGCGTGCCAGTGGGCGCTGCTGATTACACCAGTCTCAGTACCCCCTGGCAAACCACCATGCGAAACCCTGAAGATAAGTTTAGCTAATAATATCGCTTGCCGGGAAGTTTCTGTGATCTTCATTTCAGTAAACAAGTTGTCCATGTCACGATTTATGTTCGTGAAGTAGAAGTAGTTATTTGAATACACAATATATGCCGCTTAGCCGCTCGTGAAAACCACCCCTGGCTTGTGAGAATGGCACGAGGGGGTCTATGGAATACTAAGACTGAGTATCAATTTTCTCGTGATTATTGTCGCAAACCACAAATTGCTATTGTGTCTGTTTTGCCCTGTCGCAAACACGATGACCAGCTGTCAAATCGGCTTTTGTTTATCATGTGAAAGGAACCGCTTGAAGGTGATATGTTGGATGCTTGTTTTATTCATCGTCTTGTATTGAACTGGTTCAATCCCCTGTCGTCGTTTCTCTTTCGTGACAGATTTGAGTGAATCAACATCATAGATATCAAACACAAAAAAATACTTTCATGATAGACTCAATCTCGTTAGAGACATAAATCTGTTTACTACGATTCTTTATTGTCACTGTAGCGGTCACTGTCACTTGTAGGGGCTTTCATCGTCAGTTTTTGGACAAATATCATGTCATTGATCACTGTGAATTGGCTGAACTACTTTAGTAGGCAGCGGCTGTGGCTGGTTTCACGAGGAGACATTTCTGCATATGCCAACTTCTCGTGGAGATGGATTAACTTAGACTTGTCTGTGTACAGAAGCAATGAACCCATTGGTGCAGACAGTGGTCTTAGTGCCAGAGTGAACTAATAGTTGCCTTTAGCAGGTGTCTGGTCAATGTATTGGCTTGACCAGGCAAGAACAATAAGACGGCCATACAGATCCTTGGTTTTCTTTAAATCTATTCTTGTTTTTCTTGTGGCCGATCATCAAGTGCGGCTGCACTAAAGGCTGCCAATGTCAGTGTCGTTGTTTAAAAGTCAACATGCGCAAATGCTGTGCAAATGAGGCGCATGTCAGCGGGATGTGTGAACTGGTTGGAAATCCGTTGTGTGGGTTTAGGGGGTAGGCATCATGATAACGTTAATAATCAAATGTTTGAAGTAACTTCGCCCATTCCCTACAACATTTAAGTAACACCTTTAAAAGTGTTGCATCTAAAAACATATATATTTGACATCAACTTTGTGGTTCTAGTATATGTACATCTTAAGATATGGGAATAATACACTGTGGCAATCCTTCAAAATGGCGGATATATGAAGGTCAACAGTAATATATTTTAGATCATAGCATCTAAAAAACCTACAATTTGACGTCAAATTTGTGGTTCTAGATTATGTAGTTCTTAAAATATAGAAATAATATGTTTTGAGGGACGCGATCTTTAAAAAATGGAGGATATCTAAATGTCATCGAAGGTCACATGTGACATTTTTGACATCGCTATCGAACAAGATATATAAGCGCGTAACCTTTAATGCTCTATATGGCGTAGTTGATGAGATATCATGATATTTGTTTTAACGACCGCCATCATTACAAATGACGGATGTGAATATCGGAGAAGCCTCCTAAATGTAACAAATTTGAAATCCTAGAACATTGATACAGGCATACAAATTATAGCTGTAGGTGATGCAGTTATTAAGATATATGAGAAAATTGATTTTGGTGACCATTTTTGAAAATATAAAATGGTCGTCTTACGTGCTTATGGGCAAATGGAAACATTGGTTTTCTGGTTTCTCATGTTATGGTGATTCTAGAAATATATTGGTTTGCTAATCTACACACAAAAACGAGGACAATATTTATTGTAACATAACGAACCTGAATATACAACATTCTGTAGAATTCTGTAGAAAATTGAAGTGGTCACAGCTCTATATATACGTCTGTAGAATTATACGTATTTCTATATAATCATATACATTTTTTATCAAGGGAATGTATGTTACTATTCTAAATTACACCAAAGAACTGCTTTGCATACTTTTTCATGTTATGTTTATAAGATGCTTCTCCTAGTCATCACAAGAATGTGACTACTCTTTGATGCTGTTATAACGCTCTGCTCTTAACTTAAACTATTTCAGTAGTAATTGTTACTCCTAAACCCGTTGTGTTGTGGTAATGCCTACAGAACAGCTTCTCCCATTTTATATTCATGTTCCCTTGTGAGTAAGTATAAATTACATTTCCCGAAATTTAATAACAACCAACACATTCAGGATATCGAGAAATGTGAGAAACGCAAGAGGCTGGATTGGCGACATATTTAATCATTAATCACCAGCGGCCTTTAGATGGGTCGGATTCGTATCATGCAAATGACCTATATTGCATAACGCAAAACATGCTAGAAACATTCTGACATCACACGCGCCACTCAACTGCATGAGCTTCGTCACCATCGTAACATTTGTCAAGTGCGTCAATAGCTACGTTGTCATTGCGTTATCGCATGTTCGCCAACAACATTGATAATTGTACTGTGCAATATCATATATATATATATATATATATATATATATATATATATATATATATATATATATATATATATGCATGTGTGTGCGTGCATGCGTGCATGCGTGGGTCGGTGCGTGTGTGCGTGCCTGCGTGTGTGAAGATCTTGTTGTTTGACAACTGAAAGTGCCCCGAAGATTAATAAGTGTGAACGAAAACTGCATGCTCCGTGAAACGCACCGTGAGCATGATTTAAGTCCATGCAAACGAAAGTGCGATAAGCCTCAATAGATTTCCACACATACAACAAAATTACATGCCGAGTCATTTACATAGTTTGGGTGTAAATAAAAAAAATTACACATGTCAGAAAGTTACGAGTAATCACACCCTAGACTACGTTTGCCAAACGTCATTGATTAAACTATATTGCCGTTAGTGTGTAGAGATTGCTTTGTTTGACAAAAATGATCAGACCTAAGGATTTGTTGATTGTGACATTAAACGTGTGATAAAGATAACTGAGAATGGAACTAAAATAAAATATTTTTAGTTAGCTGATGCGGCAATTGCGAAAAATGTGTCGAGACGACGTGTCTATACGATGTTTTCTCAGCTTCTTGCTATTCGTATATTCGATTTACAGTATGCTGCAATCACAGCCGAATGCCATATTGTCACTATATGAAATGTGAGAATGTATTCAAATAATAATAGCAACATTTGAATCCACGTTATCTTGTTAAATGGAGAAACATTTTCAATTGCCGTATTGTATGTTACGACGACACAACGCCACGATTTAGCACGACAACGAAGACGATAGCTTTATGCCAGACAACAATATAAATTATATGAGCCTTTTATGACAATGAGTCGTCTATCCAATAATATCAGCAACGAAAGAAAGGCCATATATAATGTTACATAGAACGATAGCAATCCATTCCTTGTATGTTGATTTCTCGCCTCACACCCTGTGATTAGACAGTGGGCCGTGTGTCACACGGATACCTTATCACAACAATTGCACTGTAAGGCAACACTCCGCGTATCAGATGTTACATACACCATAAGAACAATCAGCGTAAGACGTGCATTACAAGATAACAAAATGTGTTAGATAAAGAATAAGTATCTTAATTGTCGACGTTTTCATTTCTACATGTCACATGACATCGAAATACATGATCGGTGCACCGCAAACAACTGTTTTCCACTGATTTAGCACATCACAAATCATATTCGTTTTGTGTTTAAATGTGTATGTGTGAATCTATATAAATTATTAATACGCCGACTGTAGTGTAGTTTGGCAGTATATCCACCCAGGTATCGAGGTCCACTCGCCTTGTTCTATGTTCATTCGCTTCCTTGGACTACTGACATCTGATCTACCAATTAGCGATGCATTAAAACAAACACAAAGGTACTTATTTGGAGTTAAGCTATTGACTTATTATGTGGTTCCTGCTGCTGCTGAGCGACTCTCCAGATCGAAGGTGCCACTGCCGCTCTCTGTTTACCCGGCTCTATTTTGTATGCCGTAATTGGCGGCTGCAGAAATGAGACGGTTAGCGGAAACGAGTCTTCAGCTTACACATATGCAATGGTGGAATACTGTGACCGGTGTGTTATGTACTACGCGTAGTCGCTCTAATAACATATTTTATATACAGTTCTGTGTGTGTGTGTGTGTGTGTGTGTGTGTGTGTGTGTGTGTGTGTGTGTGTGTGTGTGTGTGTGTGTGTGTGTGTGTGTGTGTGTGTGTGTGTGTGTGTGTGTGTGTGTGTGTGTGTGTGTGTGTGTGTGTGTGTGTGTGTGTGTGTGTGTGTGTGTGTGTGTGTGTGTGTGTGTGTGTGAAAAAAGACAATATATTATGCATGAATGTTTTGTTTATCACATTAGTGAAATAGATATGTAACTGCTCCAAGATCCCCTGCAGCAGCCCATGTTATGGCTCAATGGAACAAAACAAGTAATGACGGGTCTGTCACGACAACTGAATCATGTTTTCATTCATAACATTTAGTATTCAGTGTTCACATTGATACCAGACCACGGTTTAGACAAGTGTCGGTAACACCTATCTAGAAACGGGACTTGACGTCGAAGATTCATTTTACAAAATGCAGAAAAACTGGTATTACTAAGACGGTACTTTGTTGGCTCTAGACACCGTAAGCCAAACCTATTATTTTCATCAATGCCAACATACTAAACGCCGTGAATCAAGCGACTAGTTTTATTCATAAATAGTCATTTTATAGATACAATAGTTGGATATCTCAATAAATATGGCTGTAAAATCGAAAAATGGCATTTTGTTCCAAAGGACACAAACGAAAAACCATAACAGTGGTATTGACAGTATTTTGTTTTCTCTTAATACCACACATTCGCTTCCCAAAAATCACAATGTAAAAAAATGTATGAACTTCAGCATTTTCCAAGAAAAGTACATGCGTTGGTACACATTTACATTCTAGCCCATGAGATGATTTACAATAAAAGCAATCGGACTTTGTCATCTGCGTTTGAGGTATTGATTATACTAATTATTTATAAGCAACAGTGAAGATATTCTCGCACAAAGCACTCCGTAAAAAGGATTTATTTTTAGATTTTTTGCTGAGTCAACGTTGATGAAAGTGTCACGGTGTTTATTGCTATTTTCCGCAATAAAATAAATCATCGCCGTGAGTGACGTTGTTGTTTGCGGATAATAGACGTTGTCAAAGCGATCGTTGTCACAGCTGTAAACAAAATGACATCAACGCTTTGTTTGGTACCATGGTTACAAAGCACGTTTGCATCTCTAATCATTGTGCCGGTGCGCGCACAACACGGATGCTATAACTTGATAACGCTGATATAGTGGCATTTCAGGAATATGGAAAACGACATCAAAGAGACGTCCGACAAAGCTAGTATGACAAATGATACAAGCAACTTTGAAATGCAACGCTCCGATGCAGGCGAGTCTTGCACATTAAAGTAATGCTGCACAAAGAAGTTAATATTCAGAGTGTGGCGTTGTCCCGTGGGTTGCAATATATGTTTGCTTTATGAAGAAAAAGCTCAGGAACGCAGTCGTCTGATTTTCTGGCCAGAATGTCAGAAAGGGGGAAACATGGGTAACTGTCAGCTACTTTTAATCATGTGAAAAAGTCGCATATGTTAAAACAATAATTACAGTTTTCGATTCATGCGTGACACAAACAAGTATAAATGAAATCAACATGTTCATGACTTATCTGAATTTTACATATATTACCTATTTCCTTCCCGTATGTCTAATGGGTGAACGACGAAACTTTCTGTCTGGATATGACACATTTTATTTCCACTAAAGGCAGTCAGAATACCAACTAGCTGGACAACGTGACATAATGGACCAACGTCAGCGTGCAGGCCGTGCAAGGCGACACGGCAGGCGAACACTGTATGTGGAAACGCTAAACGTGGTACCTACGACAAACTGGGTCAAGGGATGAAATGGTGTGCATTTCAGAAGAGATCGTTGGAGGAAAAAAAACATGTCAAGAAACGCAAGGACCAACAGCGTCGTAATGTTGTCCTACCCGGATTATAATAATAATAATAATATTCCAGTTGTCAACAGATGGGTTAAGGTGCTAGGGAGCTACGGTGGATAAGCAAGGTTGTAAAGATAAGTTTTTAAATGACGACGGAATTTTTAAATATTTTGAACTGATCTAACACTAAGAGGGAGCATGTTCCAAAGAGTTGGTGCAGCAACAGAAAAAGCCCTAATTCCAATGTTAGTGTTGAATCTAGGAACAAAAAGTAGATCATAACTAGATGATCGAAGCTGGATAGGTTTTCTTACAGGAGTAAGCAATAAATGCAAATAAGATAGTTGTTTACTAGACAATGCCTTGTATGTAATGGTACAGAACTTAAATAGTATACGATATCGTACAGGAAACCAATGCTGACTTCAAAAGTGGTACAGAGCAAGAAAAACGAGGAGATCTTGTAACTATTCTTGCTAGACAATTTTGAACACGCTGAAGTTTTGTGATATCCATGCTAGCGATATTATAAAGGAGGGGATTGCAATAGTTAAATCTGCTGCTAAGAAGCGCAATAGTTTTAGCAACACAAAATGACTAACACGGCGAAGATCACGAATATGATAAAAAAAACAGCAGCGACAGACTCAACTTTAGAATGAATAAAAACACAAATCCGTTATCCATTCAAACTGGGTGGATTGTCTGTCTGCGAGAAACAAGTCAACATATTTTTCGAAGGGATGAGTTCAATACACGGTACTACACGAAAGCAGTCTCATTCAACCCCTGACATCGTCATGCACGACATTACGCCGACCTGTGCGCAACTTCAGCAACGTCGTTTTTGCCAGATGGCGTTATACTCTCAATGCAATGGCTGCCTGCATGTGCTCGAAGTTAGCAACTCTATGGACAGTCAATGTTACATAGATTCATGTTTATTTTTTATAAAATACCTAAGTCGACGTGGAACGCTGAAAGAAAACACTCTCCCCGTGGAACCAGTGTTGTGTAGTGTCGCACATCGATGGTTTCACTTTCGAGATCATCGCGATTTAGCCACCACAAAGCAAACCATTGTCTAGCGAAGTCGAGTGATATCCTTGATTATATACTTAGTAACATTTTAGCTTATCTTTATTTAATGGCCCGACAGTTATTATTTAAAATAATCAAAAATATTTATTTAAAAAACGATGTAAAACAATTATGTTCCTGAGAAGTACAGATTATGTAATTAAATTGTTTATTGTTAAAGGAAAGTGTAGTGGATTTTACGTTTGCAATTCATGCATATTCATTAGTTACTAAAATTATACTACACATTTATATTAACTACTAATATTATACACTTGTTGGGGGAAAGTGCTAATAAGGAATGCGCTTCAACTTTCTCCCTTTCCATTTGAAATTGTGATATTTATCAGATGTACACATGTTGTATCCATCTACTTTGTTCTTTGTTCACTTGGAAATAAAGAATTGAACTGAATAGACTATTCAGTAACTAGTATGCCTTATTATTTATAATTCACCCATCTTTCACATGAAATTACGATCAATGTGAGAGGCTCTGCAAAAGAAACAACAGTATTATTTAGTAAGATTGTCTCCCATCGAGGGACTAGCCACACTTCCAGGAAGATATCAGATAGGCCGACGGTAGAAAATGCCACCGAATTGAGCCACCGCTTCATACAGGATTAAGTCGACGCTTTCGGTCGGTCGATATCAAGAGCGCGCTCCGGAAATAATTGGCATAATAATACTCATTTGCAAACATGCTCGAAGTTAATTTGCAGAACGTGTTTGAAGCGGTTGGCGGTAAGCCGACTGACGCTTGAACATCGGTCATATGTAGCGCTGCCATTCTCGGAACACGGCACGGTAAATAACTGTCTCCAATTCGACGCTTCACGCGCAAAGTCTTGAGAAGTATTAAAACACACGTGTTGTGATTGGTGGTCGAAAACAACACCAGTGTAGACATATCGCATAATCCCCCGTACGCACATGGCCAATGTTGTCTTCAGAACGGATTATCGCATGTTAATCTGAAATGATTATTCAGAAGTGTATGAAAGTCAAATATTTGCAGTGGTGCAAAACATGCGGGCTAGGAGAAGGACAACGAATACGTTTTAGGAAACCGTGATTAACCTGAGTTCTATGTTGTGTTGTTTACATGGCTATACGACTACATCATTGAGTGACTGGAAAGTTCCCTGCACCGTGAAAGAGCTGAAGTTTAAGAAAACGAAAATCAACACTATTAAGGAACGCAATGCAATTGATAGTGGCTGGCTGGCAGAACACATGCACATGTCAGTGGCAAGCGACGGACAGCGTATACACTGCTGCAGATCTCGTATATTTTATATATCACAACAAAACTAAAAAGCAGCACGTGTGTTTAAATATCAAAACAGCATTCGTAATATTGCGCAAGGACATAAAGTGTCAATTTTGTGGCATTGGTTCTAATCGAAAAGTTGTAAATTAGCCGTCGGAGATACGTAACATCGTCGGGGATATAGTTCACCCAAAGACCATATAATTTCTATTGACCGGTGTGACCACGCGTATTCTTTACTGTTTAGGGATTTATGTAAAATGGGACGTTTATTATATCCATAATCGTCCGAAACACTGATGGACTAGAACACATAATCGGACATGGCCGTAAGCCGCGTACTAATATTGGTGCTACTGCGGCAGCCAGCCAGCCGTCGATGACGGGGAAATAGACATCGACAACAAACGAGGACAGTTATAACAATATCATATGTTCGCCTCCCATTTCATAAGAGCAACCACATTAGTTCTGTCGTAATCGCACACCCGCTCGAACATGAACTTATAAGTGCGTCCTTGCATTTGAGTAGAACATATTGCCAGGTTGTGTAATAATTAATAATTAGAATAATTATTATAGTATAGCCTACACATTGTCCGTGATTCTTCCCATTTCCCGGAATGTAGATATCACAATGAACCATGAAAACCTTCCAAACATTTCCTTGTCAATATCCTTAGACTATTGTTTTCACGAGGGATTGACTGTCCAACGAAATCCACCGTTCTATAATTACTATCTCATTAATTTATCATTAGATCCCCCGTGGCGGACTTATTTGCAAGGTGTCGGATAGGTCGTAGGTGGAGAAAGTTCCGGTAACAACCGCCAATTAACGACGACTATCAGCGTTGCTGCGTGCCTGTCCACCCCTTGCAGCGTCTTCTTGACTCCCACACCAAGCAGTCGAACGTATTCAACGTAGGACTACGGGGACAGTTGATGCTGCTGAAGACGCCACGACCTATGTATACACAAAGAGTTCACGTCGTCGAATTAAATTAATTTCAACACAATCCGTGCATGTCGACTAGTAGCCGTACGTTATAAGATCATGAGTATGCGCATGTGGCTGTGTTTGTGTAGGCGTATTTTCATGGTCGTTTTAGTACAGAGCACGTTGCGTGTTTGGAACTTTCGGATCAGCGCAAACGCTGCCCGCAGGAAGACGGCTATGTTAGTGCCCGAGTGACCAGTGGGAGTTTAGACCTCACGCATACTGTCATCACGTTCCAGAACATGTATAGGTTTAACGAACAACTGATGTCCTTCCATTTAAATGTGAAGTGTGTTACTATGACAGTTTAGGTGCTGCATAGCTTGCATTTCTTTGGTTTGAAAGTTATTTAAAAAGCGAACTATTAATAAAGGTCCGGTTAATATAACCAAGCAAGTTGTGTTCAATTGTGTCGTACGATGTAATCGGACAACACACGGAGTTGCCAATATTTGAAGAAAATAATTAGGCCTAAAACATATCCTCAAAATTCAAATTCGGGTGGTGCTAGCGTCGATGCTAGGTAGTTGAGTTGGTTAAATGTGGAATGTTGGGCGGCCATGTGCAGAGGGTGGTCAAATAACGCATATACATATGCGTACGGCGAATGTAGCCCTCTAAATGCGAGTCTACACTCCACAAAAATGCGTCGAGAGGGCAACATAGTCAGAAGCATATATTAAAAAGTAGCATTTCAGCGAATGACCTAAGAAACCCCAGGGTGCAACGCGGAACAGGAGCTTCCGCCGAGCCGCAACAGGTCAGCGGAGGTGCGTTTCCGTGGACAACGCAATTCTTTTGTTCGTAATTCAGCGACTGGAGACAATTGTCGGTTCTTGACCAGTGTATCTTCGCTGACCTATACGCGCCACTGCTGCAATGTCACGACGTTAATTGGGCCCATCTGCACCGCGCGATGAAATATATACGCGCGAACTCGGTGAAATGCCACTGTTACTGTAAGGTTCTGTTATATACGGAGGCTTCAGTGTCACTATTAATGCAGTAGAATGCTGCGACGTGATGTGACGTCACCGTTTGTCGCTCCCACAATACTCTATTCTCTGCGAGTTCACGAGAGCGAGCGAGAGTGGGCTAAACCGTACTAAGTCGGTGTATGTTTCCACCAATGTTTTGGACGCTATGACAACATCTGTACATATTTCCAGGTAGCCTATTTTCTATGTCATTACATGAAACTCGTATGCAGGAAGATTTCGTATAGTACAAACGTTCTTTAAATCCTTCTAAATGTGAAGCATCAAGATCAAATTACAAAGTAAAATGACAGCGTGGACAAATAAATACCGTCAACCGAACATCATCAATATTTACCACCCTTTAGCAACGTCAACAAGTTCGTCAACATCACACTGCAACGACGGCAGCAACATGACCACGGTTTGACGTAAACTTGTTCAGAGAATGTAAAGGTACAATGTCTGACGGTTGTTGCAGTGAAGTCATTTTGTACAGTATAAGCAAGGCCTACATTGGAACATCGCTAATCCGGACACCGATAATCCAAAGACCTCGGCATCCGCACATCATTTCATGGGAACGGAGTTTTCAAACAGTAATTAATACAGTCGACCCACGTCGGTTATACAGCCACCTCGCAATTAAGGTCACCCTGGTACAGTCCTAAATTATTTCGAAATAGTGTAAAGCATAGGAAATTAATGCCACTGATACGGTCACGTTGATACTCAGATCACTTTCGCTCAGTCCCAAGGGTGACGCTTTACATACATACATAGTATAGTGTTTTATAAGCTCTAAAATGGCTAAGAGATATCAGTCTGAGAATAGTCTACACAAATACTAAACATAATATATTTTTTTTTACAGTTTTCGCTTTGCCTCGATGTACCTTACTTAGTTTCAGTGAAATCATCGGACCCACTAACGAAGTGTTTTCAACTGTTTCCATTCAAGATATGCTACGACATACAATTATTCCATATCTTCGCGAGTTTAACGAATAAATTCCATTCTTTCCACGATTTTAACAAAAGTCCGCACTCGTGATTTCGTTTAGCCGACTGCGCAATGACTTAGTACAAATCTCTATATCAACAAAACGTATTCGCGATGAGCTAAATGAATCGAGGATGTTGTTTTAACCAGTGTTTGCAAGACTCCTACGTATTCTCCTTTACTACAAAGAAATGTTTCCTCCGATGCACACTGTTCGACTTACCAAAAGCTGTCACACTAAGTATATTAACATTAGACTTTAGATGAGTACACACTATCATTATGCAATGTCTGTTCCGTGAACCTTGACTGATGCCACGACGATACGACACCAACATCAAAGGGACCACCACTATTGGGCGTCCACTAATAAAGTCTGGACATTTGTGATAGTGATGACAACGCAAACATCGCTAAATACTCGGTACATATTGACACCAGAACAGAGCGCAGGAAGCGAGACTGCGCCGGATTAGCGACGACCGAACTATTACAGGTGGCGAGACAAATTAACTATTATTGTTGTTGTGTTTGTTGTTAAGCTTGCCACTGGTTTATTGTATGTAGTTCTAGTTCTAGTTGTTTCCAGCACTCGGCAACGTTCTATTAACTGACTAGTCTGTATATTTTTGTGGTTACAATGTTATGGTCTTATGAGGTCTCATTCAACTAGTCAGCCTTTTTCAGAACATTATCGCCAAGCCGACCTTTCTATGCTGGCACTGAGGGTGGTCACTGCCAGGGTGCTTGTCGTCCTCAGTGGTTCTTTTACGTCCCAAATTGAGACGGGACCGACATTAACGTGATCTCCGAGTCACGAGGGATACACAGTCCCCAATGTTGAGAGCCAGGTTTTTACACCAAATATACCATACCTGCCCGGTCCGAGTATTGAACTCGGCGGATATGCTAACCACTACACTATCGCGCCAATGTTTGACGAACGACACTATTTGCTTCCCTTTCCGTTTCGGTAACAGCATGTTAGACTTCACGTTATTTTGCTACAGAGAAACTAATTCCCTGCTTATTTTCTGTCTCCTCTAATTTTAGTTTCAACAATCAGCTGCATCGTCAAGTTTATGACAAAAGATTTGTTGTGTTTTTTGGTATTTTGCTGAATTCGGTTCGATGATTTCTGCTATTGTGTTTGCTTGGCGAAAACAACAACCTATAGCGAGCCTTTGAAAATTAAATACGCATCTCTATTGCAGTAGTTTATCTAAATTCTAGATACGGTATGCTTACGACAGAACATACTAAACATTGAATCAGTTATCTGCAGTTAGTTGAGCATATATTAAAGGTAAAGGTAAGTCCTTATATAGTGCAGTATCCAGTCCTTAGGGCTGCTCAAGGCGGTTTACACTTTTGTAGAAAGATATATTGTAGTAATCTGGTGAAAGGCGTGCACTTTCATCAATCCGCCTGTATGCAAGTGGAGAAACTATTAAAGAGCGTGACAGACGTTTCAAAAAGACCGAATGACACCTACCTATGATAACTAGTTGACTTGACATTGTCGTATTGCGGTCGTACGGCTTGACTAGGGTTGGCGGCGGGCGGGGTGATCGTGGTCGCCGCGGCCGCCGGCGTTGTCTCCCATGTCATGGGAGAGGAACCCAGCAGGGCGGGGTTATCCTGATGGGGTGCGGCTTTCGGCGGCGCGTAGCTGTCCGACTGGTGGCCACAGTTGTCGCATTGTCTCGGCGCCATATCCGCCTGTCTCGCTCCGGCACCGTGGTTCTCCTTGTGTCTTAGTTTCTTGTTCTGGTGCCACGGTTGGTTGACAGCATCGTAAGGCCGCGCCGGGGCGCCGTACTGCTGCGAGGTGATGTCGTACGGCCGATAGCCGTTGTCAGCGTAACCCTTCGCCGGCGCTGGTGGCAATCGAGGCGCGGTGTCGTACGGACGGAAGAAACTGCTGCAGATAATTTCTGGAAGTTTGGCGTAAGTGTAATGTTTCCCAACAAGCAGGGGAGGTCGTTTCTTGCGATAGGGCGGTTGATGCATGCTCGTCTGCGCTTTCATTCCCGCACATCTAGCGTCCGCGCGGCGTTTCACGCCAGACGCTTGCAAGCGTACAAATGTCGTCTGCTGGTGGCATCGCTGCCATAAAAGGGCTCGTTGTGTCGCGACGCGCGCTGACCACTCGAGTGACAGGAGAGGACAACAGACGCGCACCCCAGCGCCAAGAAGAGGCCGTCACACTAGACAAAGACAGTAATTGTGGCGTTGGCAACGTGGGCGGGATCGGTGTTGTGACCGGTGATTCACTGGCAAGTTTGCCTCCAGTCGCCACTGAAAATATGTCGCGTCTTTTCGTATTGTCGCCTTAGACACAGGCTCATCGGGAATCGTCGCCGCTTCTGTGGGTACAATAATTGTGCAACCGGCGGGAAATAGGACCACAGAACACTATCGGGGTGGAATCAGGTCATTGGAAGCTGGTGACAGGTAGTGGTGTCACTGAAAACAACAAGCGCAGAAGTGATACAAAGACATTAAACCTATGCGTGTTTATGTCGGGGGCGTATCGTTACCCCAACGAACGAATTAGCCAGTTGTTATTTTTAAGGCGTTTTATGTTTGCTGGCGTCTTTGCGCATCCCAGTGTGAATGTGCGTGAGTGTACATGTGTGTGCGTGTGCTTGTGCGTGTGTGCGCGTATGCGTGTGTGTGTGTGTGTGTGTGTGTGTGTGTGTGTGTGTGTGTGTGTGTGTGTGTGTGTGTGTGTGTGTGTGTGTGTGTGTGTGTGTGTGTGTGTGTGTGTGTGTGTGTGTGTGTGTGTGTGTGTGTGTGTGTGTGTGTGTGTGTGTGTGTGTGTGTGTTCGTGCATGCGTGTGTGCATGCGTGCATATATGCGTGTGTAACTAAACCTGAATGACCTGACAAGAATTAAGGATAAAACACATCAAAAGAGGAAATCAGACCAAGGATCAAATACGGTTTAAGACGTTTTGGAAGAAACAACCAACTATTTTGGACGACAATCTTCCAATATGCTTCAAACGTAGAATGTTCAATCAATTACACCACAGCGTCAGCGATATCAAACATGCTCAATTACGAAACATATGAAAACAGTAAGTTAAAATCAGCACAGAGGGCAAAGAAAAGAAAAACATTGAATATAAATATAAAACACGAATTCCGAGATGATATCGCCAGAAGGAAAACGTACACGATACAATAGAATATATCATGAAAACAGAGTGGAGTTGGACAGATCCCGTAGACACAATGCAAGATAACACTAAGACAACTGGATGACAACCCAGAACGGGGACCGACCCAGAGATAAACCGACGATAAAATGGTGCGTGCGTGTGTGTATGCGTGTGTGTATTTGAGTGTGTGTGAATGCGTGTTTGTGTATTTGTTTAAATAGAACCTTTAAATAATGTCTGGTGTTTGGTAAATAAAGGTGTGGCATGCCGATCAATGTAAGGCATTGTGCAAAGTGAAAGCCGTGCAACACTACAATTTTTAAACCTCAAATGCTCTCATTTAAGTCTTTGATTATTTAACCAGTCTGACAAGCAGTACATGTCTCATTATTACAAAACAATTTTGCGTTTACGTTACTGGCAATCACAATTATTCCCAAACGAAAGCCATCGCGGAATAAAACAAAACATTGGAAATAGCAGTGACAAGAGGACAATGCATACCTTTTCGACAGGTAAATCTCAGCACTCTCCGGTGATTTCTTCCAAAGTGTGGCAATGGTCGCGTAAGCGCGTATCTCGTCGCAGCTATTTGACGCGACTGCCCGGAACGTCTCCAGCGCTGCAGGAACGGGTGGTTCCTGTAGTCGCGACAATTCGACAGAGACAAAGCGGCAATACAAAATCAGTTTCGTTT
Source organism: Escarpia spicata (assembly GCA_963995525.1). Lineage (NCBI taxonomy): Eukaryota > Metazoa > Annelida > Polychaeta > Sabellida > Siboglinidae > Escarpia > Escarpia spicata. Next base: position 63,227,238 of record OZ023211.1, read on the forward strand.
CGCGGGCGGTCGACGCAATTTATGCACGAGGCTGTCATAGGTCGGCATGCAGCACGATGGGACGAGCGGGGTGGGGCGGGGGGGGGGGGTAGGGGCCGTGGGTCAGGCCAGCCTCAGCGGCCGTGCATTAAGCCGACCAACAACAGGTTACTTGGAGCGTGACGGAAACAGGAAGGCGCGTCAGGAAATGACCTGCACAATTATCGCTGCACATGAAATATAGGTCAATAATAAAGTAACCAGCAACTCGATCTCTCTCCGTGAGCGGATAAACCGGTGACGCTTTCTGTAACAGCGATAATTTAAGTGCTGACGCGAAAATACGTCGGATTGAGATCCGTATGTTAGATTCGCGGACAGATACCTTATATAAATTATTGACATTCTTTCTGCAAGGACAAAGCTTTCGAGAATCGATCGATAACCGTAATTTAGGTCTAATTGCAGTATTGTGGAAAGAGCGTCACCGACAAAGCGTTTCCAAAATCGAAGATTTTTGCGTGATGGTTATAGCGATGCAGCTACCAGACAATAAAAAACAGCATCCTCTTGTTAGTTTTGCATCGCTGAACATGACCGTGACAAATCGACGCGAATGGGGACCTGTAAATTCGTTACACAAATTAACTTTCTATTGCTAAAAGAAAAAAACATGGACTATGTATCTATTCAGCAATCACAAAAAACTTACAATAAATTATGCAGTAGATACCATCAATGCGTACGCTCCTAGCCGTCTGTGTTGCGTAGACTACGCATAGAAACTATGGTCTTTATTTCCGCAATTGTATTTGTAATGACATATATGTTCCATAATAAATGTGTTATTGGGTTTCGTCAAGGTGGTGCCAGTGTGTACGTAACACGAACGCTGACTTAAAGGCGATCACTGATATGCATGACGTTAAAAACGCAATTATACGAAGTCGTAATTTTGCATCCAGTCGGCAGAAACCTCAAAGTCAACGATGCTTAGAACGACTTCCATGCAATCTGCGGTACGGGGAACACCGTTTAAACTCACACGGCAGTTAATTGACATGAATTTCATCGAAACGCAGATCACAGACTCTCGTCGTGGTTTCGCGCAACGGCCCAATTAGCGCAGCAAAAACGAGTCGAAATATTGTGGGTTCTCTTGGTAACCGGCCACGCGACGCTGCCTCGAAATGTCGTCTGTCGCGCCGCCGACAAATGTTGCGAGACACGACGTTGTGTTTACCTCACCAGGGCGACGAGCGGACAACACGATAAAAAGCAGATAAAACGCGCCGGGCAAATGAATTGATTCAGCGCTCGCTCGCTCAAGCGGTGAGACACCGATTCAATACGAACGGTGCGCCTATTTGGCTTTTGACGGCCATCAATTGTCAATGGCGCCATTCACCCACACATTATTGTCATATATACCTAACAATTACGAGCCCTCCCAGTGCACGACAAGTGATATGTAATACTTGTGTTGCTAACAAAACAGTGCATTATCACACACTGTCGTTCGACATCTGCAAGCACTCCTGGGTATTAGAGTTGTGGCTAAGCGTAGAAGCTGCCTTAGAAATTCTCTTGTCACGTTTGAATTGCGGAAAACCGCAAACTGTAAATACAAACGTCGCGCCAATATCCATCATGCAACATTGCACAGAGCCACGATAACAAAAACTAGGTCGAGATCACTAACAGATGGCACGACTGTATACACAAGCTCACATTTCCTGTGGAATCTGTCGACGCAACGAAGTGTTTTATTTATTATTAATATGCATTTATAATGCGCCGTATAGTTGGGGTAGTTAAAAAAAAAACATGCTCAGACGGGCTAACAAGATCAAACCTTTTTTTTACAATTAACAAAGTTAAAATAAAATGTGTTTAATACATTTAAAGTTTCTTTAACGTTATCGGTTAAATTAATAAAATAAATAGATAGGTTAAATAAATAAATTAAATTAACATATTAAATATATGTCTACACAATTGAATTGATAAATTAGATAGATATATAACATACTCATTAAGTAGACGAGTTAAATTAACAACAAATTAAGATTAATAACTAAGTTAAATCTGCACAAAACGTCCAATTAATAGAAACGTCATTTCTACTAACAACACAACGTTCCATCGACTGTACGGAAGAGATGAGTTTGTAGATTTTGAATCTTTCAACAGAGTTGGGGTCTCTGACGACATATGGCGTTCCATGACGTCGGTCCTACCTGTAACACTTAGGTTGCGTGAGAGAACGCTTATTTGCGCAGCCACCGGCCATATGTTTAAAGGAATATGGCGCAACATGTTCAAGTCGGTTACTACCATCTACATAACTTCACTATTTACTACCATCTACATAACTACACCATTTACTACCATATACATAACTACACTATTTACTACCATCTACATAACTACACTATTTACTACCATCTACATAACTACACTATTTACTACCATCTACATAACTTCACTATTTACTACCATCTACATAACTACACTATTTACTACCATCTACATAACTACATTATTTACTACCATCTACATAACTACACCATTTACTACCATCTACATAACTACACTATTTACTACCATCTACATAACTACACTGTTTACTATCATCTGAATTCAGCGAAATAATTACCGAAACAAGGGTCAACATGTTTACTATTTATAATAACTAATGTATATGGCTATATGGTGGGAGGTAGCGAGGTAAGATGGGGGGAGTGTGGGAGGAAGAAAGGAAGGAAAGTAGCGAGGTAAGATGGGGGAGTGTAGGAGGAAGAAAGGAAGGAAGGGAGGTAGCGAGGTAAGATGGGGAGTGTGGGAGAAAGAAAGGAAGGGAGGGACGTAGCGAGGTAAGATGGGGAATGTGGGAGGAAGAAAGGAAGGGAGGGACGTAGCGAGGCAAGATGGGGAGTGTGGGAGGAAGAAAGGGACGTAACGAGGTAAGATGGGGGAGTGTGGGAGGAGGAAAAGAAAGAAGGGAGGTAAGATGGGGGAATGTGGGAGGAAGAAAGGAAGGGAGGGAGGTAGCGAGGTATGATGGGGGAGTGTAGGAGGAAGAAAGGAAGGAAGGGAGGTAGCGAGGTAAGATGGGGGAGTGTGGGAGGAAGAAAGGAATGGAGGGAGGTAGCGAGGTAAGATGGGGGAGGAAGAAAGGAAGGAAGGGAGGTAGCAAGGTAATATGGGGAAGTGTGGGAGGAAGAAAGGAAGGAAGGGAGGTAGCGAGGTAAGATGGGGGAGGAAGAAAGGAAGGAAGGGAGGTAGCAAGGTAATATGGAGGAGTGTGGGAAGAAGAAAGGAAGGGAGGTAGCGAGGTAATATGGGGAAGTGTGGGAGGAAGAAAGGAAGGAAGGGAGGTAGCGAGGTAAGATGGGGGAGTGTGGGAGGAAGAAAGGAAGGAAGGGAGGTAGTGAGGTAAGATGGAGGAGTGTGGGAAGAAGAAAGGAAGGGAGGTAGCAAGGTAATATGGAGGAGTGTGGGAAGAAGAAAGGAAGGAAGGGAGGTAGCGAGGTAAAATGGGGGAGTGGGGAGGAAGAAAGGAAGGAAGGGAGGTAGCGAGGTAATATGGGAGAGTGTGGGGGGAAAAAAGGAAGGAAGGGAGGTAAGATGGAGGTGTGTGGGAGGAAGAAAGGAAGGAAGGGAGGTAGCGAGGTAAGATGGGGAGTGTGGGAGGAAGAAAGGAAGGAAGGGAGGTAGCGAGGTAAGATGGGGGAGGAAGAAAGGAAGGAAGGGAGGTAGCGAGGTAAGATGGGGAGGAAGAAAGGAAGGAAGGGAGGTAGCGAGGTAAGATGGAGGAGTGTGGGAGGAAGAAAGGAAGGAAGGGAGGTAGCGAGGTAAGATGGGAAGTGTGGGAGGAAGAAAGGAAGGAAGTGAGGTAGCGAGGTAAGATGGGGGAGGAAGAAAGGAAGGAAGGGAGGTAGCGAAGTAAGATGGGGGAGTGTGGGAGGAAGAAAGGAAAGAAGGGAGGTAGTGAGGTAAGATGGAGGAGTGTGGGAAGAAGAAAGGAAGGAAGGGAGGTAGCGAGGTAAGATGGGGGAGGAAGAAAGGAAGGAAGGGAGGTAGCGAGGTAAGATGGGGGAGTGTGGGAAGAAGAAAGGAAGGAAGGGAGGTAGTGAGGTAAGATGGAGGAGTGTGGGAAGAAGAAAGGAAGGGAGGTAGCAAGGTAAGATGGGGGAGTGTGGGAGGAAGAAAGGAAGGGAAGGAGGTAGCGAGGTAAGATGGGGGAGGAAGAAAGGGAGATAGCGAGGTAAGATGGGGGAGTGTGAGAGGAAGAAAGGAAGGGAGGGAGGTAGCGAGGTAACTTGGGGGAGGAAGAAAGGAAGGAAGGGAGGTAGCGAGGTAAGATGGGGGATTGTGTGAGGAAGAGAGGGAGGAAGGGGGTAAGATGGGGGGAGTGTGGGAGGAAGAAAGGAAGGGAGGGAGGTAGCGGTGTAAGATGGGGGGAGTGTGGGAGGAAGAAAGGAAGGAAGGGAGGTAGCGGTGTAAGATGGGGTAGTGTGGGAGGAAGGAAGGGAGGTAAGATGGGGGAGTGTGGGAGGAAGAAAGGAAGGAAGGGAGGTATGATGGGGAGTACGGGAGGAAGAAATGAAGTGAGGGAGGTAGCGAGGTAAGATGGGGAGGAAGGAAGGGAGGTAACGATGTAAGATAGGGGAATATCTGAGGAAGAAAGGGAGGTAGTGAGGTAAGATGGGGGAGTGTGGGAGGAAGAAAGGTGGTGGGAAGGAATGAAGGGCGCGTGGGAGGTAGAGAGAGAGGGGGAGGAGGCAAGGAAGGCGGTAGGAAATGGCAGGAGGGCGGTGGGAGGGAATGGCGTGAATAAGCCACGCATAACTAGATATGAATTGTGATTACGCAGCTCAGACATCGGAGTTCTACCACGTTTCATCCAGGCAGTTCTCTGACGCCGGGTTCTCTGTAACTGAAGTCCGGACACCGCTGCCGTAGAACTTGTAACCGCAAAGAGAACGCACGACTTCATATAAATATAAACACTATTTTGAATATAAATCAATTCTGATTTGGCACTTTGCAAGCGGCAACTCAGGGCAAAACGACACTTAGTTTGCAACGACTGCCAGAGCTGTACCCAGGGGGCCAAATACAGTTTTTTGGTGAAAGTAGAAATGGTTCGCTGTAAAAGGTTTGCCCCAAAAATAATTTCGACATATATCTAGGATCGTAACCTAGGTAGAAAACCTTGTTCAATTTGTACTAAATTGGTTTCTCCTATGAATCTACTTTACAGAGGAATGAAAGGTATTAGAATCCATGACGTTTAAACCAGAATGTAGGCGATTTCCTTCCCCTACCTCCTAACCACAACCGTCAAGCAAAATAAAGGGAAATCGCCGTGTTCAAATGTTAAGATCGATTTCACCCTTGAAAGTACTTATCGTTGCTCAGCAAACACAAATTTAACAGACGAGTAGTTATCTATGTCCACATGTTTGAAAGTAGGTTGTGCATAAGCCTACTTGCTGGAAGGTTAACAGTTCAGCATTAGATGTGCTACCAATTTCTGTTAATTGTCACTCTCTGATTTGCTGCTTTCGCTGCTGTCAAACCTTGCAGCATACATCGCACGGCTGCACGTTTTGACCAATCCCTTACAGCGACAACTAATGTAACAGGCACTGTTTTTCTTGGCACATGAGCAGTTTCTGTTGCATCCTTTGGTGCAGCCGCAGAATATGGTCTTTATCATCTGCATTGGGCAGGCAGATTGTGTGGATGTCACTGGAACAAGTTTGCCGTTATCCAGAACCCACTCACATTCTTCATACGGAAGAACGGCGGGCTTGCTGACATGGGCACTCTTGTCTATCATAGTCGCCAAAGCTGCACGTTTCAAATGCAGAAGAAATGCATCTTCTGTTGGTGGAAGTAATTTGAACAGCGTTGACTTGTTGTTCAGGAAGCTTTCCAAGAATCAATCCTTCGAACGCATCGTCTTTGTTGGTGTACACAGCGATCGTAAGGTCCCTTGCCCGGTTGATCACGTCTGCTGTTATATGAGCGACATCTTGTTCGGCAAAGTTCTCAAGTGCAGATATGCATGTCCGTTGCCTTGCTGCGGTTCATCCACATCTTCTTACCAGTGAAATGTGGATAGCTGATTGTGTCTCGCCCACTAAGGCTGTGCAGGAAGGGAAGTGCATGGCATTCCGCGGGTCCAAGAGCAGCACACATCTCATGGATCGGTAGATAACTATCTGGTGCAGTTCGAACCCACAGTTCTGGCAAATATTTCTACAGCGCGCAAGCATAGTAGACGCACATGACAATGGTGTCTGTGTCATTGACGTGGTTAATCACTCGGTCGACACCGTCATTCCCGACACTGTATATAGCGTAAAGAATGTGTACTGTCTGCCTCCTATTGTTGCGTTGACTCCAGGTCAGGCACATCTATAACTGAACCCTGCGTAACCAACACGCTCTTGGTTTCTTCATTGAAACCGCCACCCAGGTACAGTCGCGTCAAGCCCTTCGTTGGTGCTAGCTGCTCTTCCTTACTCCATGTCTCACATAGAAAGTTCAGCAGTCCGGCCTTGTTGGCCGACACAGAGAAGAACTCCTGTGGATCAGGAGCTCTGTACTGCTCACTGACCTCAAGCAGCCTTGCTGGTCGTGACCAGGCATATCTGTGTGGCTGCATGGATGACTTTAGGCTTTGTACTGGTCACAGCAGAAGTGTATGATACTTGTACCAGTAGGTACATGTTTAGTAAGAATAGCGTGTTGCAATGACTCCAAATGGTTCATCTTTGTGGAACGTCTAATGGTGAACAGCATACATGGCATCCACCATCACTGCTGTCTTCTGCATCTCCTTTGGTAGACCAGAAGCACTGACCACCTTGGTTTCTTCTTTCAGAGACTTAACTAGGCTAGCCTTTGAACCTGCAGACCTCATAGTTCCGTCTCTATTGAACAGTGACTGAGGAATCTTGCTGCAATCATGTTTGCATCAAATGTTGGTGTGCTTTGCCAAGTAGAAATGTGTGCTGTTGCGGATGAAGTGCTGCACCCATTCTCTGCCGAGGTTGAAGTACCCCCTCGTTGATGCTTTTTTTCTGCGAGTTTAAAACTCTTTTCATTCAGGTACACATTCCTATGTTTTGCATGCCATTCTGGTGATTTGTCGGCCATCCATGTTTCCACGGCAACGTCATCGCGCAGCCTGAGGAAGGTTCTGCCTAGCTGTCATTGCCACAAACAATTTTGGTGTTGTTTTGACATGCACATTAAGTAGTCCTTTGGTCATTGGTTCTTGGCATATTACACACTTTGTGTTGTCAACTGTAATTTTGTCTTCGCGTCTTTTCTTTGACTGTTGCATTAACACGACTGCTTTAATCACCCGTTTTCCTGGCTGGCTGCTCACCTCGGCTCAGTTGTCTGCATCACAAACCCTATGTGTTAAAAGAACAGCAGCATAAAACAACTATCCCAGTTAATGTAAAATAATTACAATTCATAATGTAATTCATCACCACCATCTAAAAATAGCCCCATGAAGTTGACACGTTTAATCTGTTGTGTTTATTGTAATATGGTGTGGTATTTCGCACAAACCGGGGCGAGACGCAAATATTGTTAAACATTATATGCCTGAAATTATGTGGAATTACTGAATGAATGCACTGAGGTATTACATTTTGGCAAAATGTTGTTATGATGACGAAATCGAGGTGGGCCCGAATCCAAACCATTGCCGAAATATCTTAATTGGATGATTTTTAACAAGATTGAACAAGATTGCCACCCAGAGAATTAACTCTAGGTAGCAGGTGGACAAGGAAGCCCTTGGCTTATCGAGAGTCCGACCTTTTTATATATGTGTATCCCGCCCGTCTGAGGTATGTGTCGATTTTATTTTTAAACATATTCACGCTACTAGCACCCACACAATCAGCAGGTAATCTGTTCCATTCATTTACAATCCTTTGTGAAAATGAAAACGTTCTTATATCCAATCTACTCTGCTCCTTTGCTAATGTAAGTTCATGTCCTCTAGTCCTTCTATCTTTCTTAACTGAGAAAAAATATTTCTATCAATATTTTCATAATCCTTCAATATTTTAAACACTTCTATCTGATCTCCTCTCAATCTCTAGTGTTGTTAAACCGCATTTTTTAGGCGTATTTCATAACTAAGATCCCTCAGATTTGGTATCATTTTAGTTGCTCTCCTCTGCACTCTTTCTAGCATATATATGTCCTTCCTGCGATATGGCCTCCACGCTTGAATACAATATTCTAAATGAGGCCTACCTATTGTTTTGTACAGCGGTATTATAAGCTCTTTTTCCTTATACGTTATGTTTCGCCTAATTAATCCAAGGATTTGATTTCCCTTTGAAGCTGCAATTTCGCACTGCTCTGAAATCTTCATATCAGCACTAACGGTTAACCCTAAGTCCTTTTCTTTTACAGTAGTACTTAGTACAGTACCCCCCATTGTATATTCTACCTCTTCGTTCCCATGTCCTATGTGGAGGCATTTACATTTCCCAAAATTGAACATCATTTGCCACTTTTCAGACCATTTGATCAACCTGTCAAGATCATCTTGTAAATGCTGTCTATCTCCATCATTTTTAATCTTTCTAAACACTTTTGTATCATCCGCAAATTTCAACACCTTGCTTGTTATTTCATCATCCAAATCGTTGATGTATATTAAGAATAATATAGGACCTAATACTGATCCCTGTGGTACCCCACTCAATACCGATTTCCAGTTTGAAGCCTCCCAATCAACTACTACACGTTGTCTTCTGTCAATCAGCCATTGTTCTATCCAGTTTATTATACCATTTCCTATGCCATGGGCCTTTATTTTAAGCAGTAATCTTTGATGTGGAACTTTGTCAAAAGCTTTTTGAAAATCTAAGTAGACGATATCTACTGGTGATCCCTCATCTACCCACTTAGTGATGTCTTCCAAAAAACATAACATATTTGTTAAGCATGACCTCGCTTTAAAAAAACCATGTTGAGATGGGTTTATCAAGTTTTGTTTAACAAGAATATCCACCATGTGATCTTTAATTAGTCTTTCTAATAATTTACAAATCACTGATGTTAAACTCACTGGTCTATAGTTCTCTGACTTGTTTCTCGAACCTTTTTTGAATAACGGTATAATGTTTGCTTCTTTCCATTCTAAAGGAACCACTCCCTCTTCTAATGACAAGTTGAAAACTGTTGCAAGTGGTATGCTAATTTGTTCTACAATTTCCAATAGTAGTTTGGGTGGAATACCATCCACTCCAGGTGATTTATTATCCTTCATAGCCCTTATTTTCTTAGCTACCATTTCCGGGGTTACAATTAATTGTCCTAAATAGTCTGAATCTGCCCCCTTGAACTTAGCCTCTGGTATTGGCAGTGAACTAATATCTTCCCTGGTAAACACTGAACTAAAGTACTCATTCAGGTCTTCTGCCATTATGAATCCCTCTGATATTATATTTCCAGCACTATCTTCTAGAGGACCGACCTTATCTTGAACTTTCTGTTTGCTTCGAACATACGCATAAAAACTCTTGCTGTCATGTTTTATATTACTAGCTAATTGTTGTTCATAGCTTCTCTTTGAATTTCTGATTTCAGCTGTAGCTTGGTTCTTTATAATTGTTGTAGTCTTCATCATTTCCAATACATCTATATGACTTCCACATCATTTGTTTATACTTAATTTTTCTAATGGCTTCTTTCGATAAGTGTTTCTTTTTGGACCGTTTTCCTTGTTTTTTTAAGGGTACAAATTTATCGATTATGCACTTAATTTCACTCTTTAATATATTCCAGCATTCTGTTGCCGTCTTATTTTTCAGTGTCTTATTCCAGTCTATCTTTGCTAAATATTTCCTCATGTCCTTATACCTTCCTTTGTGGAAATTTCTCCTATACTGCTTTTTGCTATTCCTTTCTGATTTTACTTTGATGGTAAAATGTATCTGGTTGTGATCGCTACTCCCCAGTGGCTCACATATCTTGACATTGTCAACTAATTCATTCTGTGAGGACAAAACTATGTCTAACACATTCTCACCCCTGGTTGGTTCTAGCACATGTTGAGAAAGGAATGTATCTTGAACTAAAACTAAAAACTTGTGGTCCTCTCTCCCCATACTCTGTAGAGATTTCCATTGTATATGCCCATGGTTAAAATCCCCCATAATAATACAGTCCCGTTTGCTTACTTCCCTTATAGCGTTTTGTATTTTTTCATTCTCTTCTATGCTTATGTTTGGACTTCGATAAACTAACCCAACTGTTAACGTTGAGTTTCCTGTAACTATGTTACACCAAACAGCTTCTTCGCAATCTGCTTCTCTTTCTAATTTTATTTCATAAGCCTGAATAGATTCTTTAATATATAAAATAACTCCACCTCCCTTTCTTCCTATTCTATCTTTTCTAAACATTACATATCCTGTCAGTCCCAATTCAGCATCTGATATATCGGTGGTGGTCCAGGATTCGGTTATACCTATTATATGAGGGTCAATATCTTCTACCATAATGTTTAGTTAATTTCTTTTGTTTACTATACTCCTTGCATTTAAACAAACACATTTATATCCAGCTTCAGAAGAGTTTTCCAGACAGTTATTTGTTGATTTATTTGTGCTGTCTTTATCTATGCCTCCATTTTCAGGCTTTTATGTGAGTCCCCCTGCGAATCTAGTTTAAATAGATGCAACCTGTCCCACTGTCAACAGATTGCAGCAGATTCTCTGAGAAAACTGCTGCCCCCTTTCCACTAAGATGGAGGCCATCTCTCATGTACATATCTTCCCTCCCAACAAAGTATCCCCATAAATCTGTGAATCCTACCCCCTCTTCTTCACACATCTGCTCAGCTAGTGCATTGATCGCCATCCTCTTGCAGTTTCTATACGTTGCCCCCCTTCCTCCCATTACTGGCAAACTTCCTGACAAAATAATCTGTTCGACTCTCGTCTTCTTTAGCTTCCTCACTAACTGTCTATACTTCTGTACTATCGCAGTTGTTCCCTCCCTGTCTGCATTATTTGTTCCTACATGTACCAGTATAGACCCCCCCTTGCCATGTCCCAATACCTTCTCTACCCTGTCAGTTACATGTTCAATCCTAGCCCCCGGTAAACAAACAACGATGTCCTTCCCCTCGCTCAGTGTCTTGTCCGTCTTTCTCATAATGGAGTCACCCATAAACACCCTCTCTTTCCTCATTGTCCCCTCAATCACTGCCTTAGAATAGCTCCTTCTTCGGTTTGCATCTGTCTGGTTGTTGTCTTTCCCCCCTGCCGTCTTCTCTCCTGTCACATTCTCTTCCGATCCATTCTTTCCTGTCGCTTTTTCTCTTGTCACCTTTCCTCCTGTCAGCGTCCCTTTTATCGACTTCTCTTCTATCACATTTGCTCTCACTTCCTTTCGTCCCTTCTTCTTTCGTCCCGTCTCATTTTCCTCTCTCCTCTCCCGTTCCATCTTCCCTCCCTCCTTCTCTACAGTCACTTTCTTCCCTGTCACCTTCACGCTTGTCACGTTTTCTGTTGTCGATTTTCCAATTTCTTCCCCTCCAATCACCTTCTCCCCTCTCAATCTCCTTTCCTCAGTTTTCTTGCCACTGCTATTCTCCTTCAGTCTTGCAGTATCCTCACCTCTCTCCCTGTCGTCTCTTTCCATTCGACCTGCCTCCTTGCTAATGATGCACAAACTTAGGACACGCAACAACACATATGCTTGCTAGAACCTCTCTCTCTCTCTCATGTGCTAAGTCTTCCTATATAAGAAGATTGTAAATATCCACGTACTGCTAACATTACTTTTTGACATGTTTGTGATACGGACCTGTTCATTTTCGAGCGTAAACAAACCGGTGTTATCGCTCAAAAAGGGGCAAAATATCTAAACGGAAAGTGTTACAACGCTAGTTGGTTGTGGGTTTGGACGGGTGTCTTTAGGGACTAAGAACTTTTTTCCAGTAACTTTTTTCAAGGTTGTCCACCTAGGTTGTGATCTTATATATAATGTATAAATGTTTTTGGAGGCAAACCTTTTACAGCATTCCATGTTTGTTCAACCCACTTGGCCCGCTGGGTACTGGGTAGATTTTGTGTTGTCTGGCTGTCCAAAATCATGGGCAGAGACTAAAGAAGACGGATTCACTTTTCGGTGTATGGGGTGTTTGAGGGTGGAATGTCTGATGAAGGAGGTGTGTAAGTTGACGGATATAATGAAGGAAATGGAGGTGAGACTCAACATGGAAATAGATAGAACAGAGAGGGATGACAGGGAGAGAGTTGGGAATACTACGACACAGAAGGAGCAGAGTTGTGACAGGGAGACTGAAGAAATACGACTGAGAGGAGGGAAGGTAACAGGTATGAAGGATAAAGGAAATGAGATGAAGACAGAGGGACGAAGGAAAAGTGTTCGGCAGAGGAAACGAAAACGGGTCAGTGGGGATAGATCAACAGGTGGTCAGACTGTAGAGAACGAGGAGAGAAGCAACAGCGATACAGACAGTGAAGCGGTAGATACCACGACAGAGGCAGTTGGTAAGAATGTGAAACAAAAGACTGAGAAGAAGACAGATGGAAGAAGACAGAGTGTTCAGAAAAAGAAAGGTCTGTGTTGACGAGCTGCAACAGAAGGAAGGCAAGAGTTGTGCAGATGGAGTAGCTAAGGGGAAAGAGAGGAAACTGCGAGTGGTCATGGGGGATTCTATTATCAGGAAGTTGGATAAGACAATAAACAAGGGGAGGATATGACTGTATGTCTTCCAGGGACAAAGATAGAGGATGTCACAGAACGAGTAGGCCAGGTCATGGGTATTGGCAACGGAGGATCTATTCTTGGGCACCAATAATGCTGAGAAGGAAGGTACGACGGCCATCATTGATAAGTATAGGAGCCTGGTCTGCACACTGAAAGAGGCACGCATTGGACAGATCGTGTTATCGGGTATACTGCCAATGATGGGTGGCAGAGGACAATACTATAATAATTGCAGAAGAATGGCCATCAACACACTGTGGCCGAAGTAATGTATGGAGGAAGGAGTCGGCTTCGTAGACACGTGGGCAAGCTTTGTAGGGAGGGAAGATCTGTTTATGAATGATGTGCTACATCTGACAGGAAAAGGAGCAGCAGTTCTAGGGAGCGAGTTCATTAGATGCATCGGTGACGGCACAGAGATAGTTGAGTATTTAAACTAGATGCACAGAGGGGATACATAGAGCCACCTCAATAATTGGTACAAACAAATCTACAAGGAAAGATTCACCAAATATCCATAAAAATTAACTTAGATGTGTATGCTTAAATGCGAGAAGCATAGTACAGTGTAAATAAGAGAAGCGATTTAGACATCATGATAGCGGACAAAGACCCCAGTATAATAGGCATCACAGAATCATGGGTACATGAAGACATGGTAGATGCTGAATTAGCTCTATCGGGTTATGTCATGTTTAGAAAGGACAGACAAGGGAGAAGGGGAGGCGGAGTCATTCTGTATATAAAAAAATGTATACAGGCATATACAATACAAATGAAAGGGGAAGCAGATTACCAGAAACTCAACATTAAAAATAGGACTAGTTTATCGTAGTCCTAAAATACAACAAGAAGATGCTGTAAAACTGCACGATGCTATAAAGGAGATAAGTAAAAGGGAACGTGTGATAATGCGTGATTTTAATCATGGGCATATTTAGTGGAAATCACTAGAGAGTGCTGTAGGTGATGACCAACAGTTTCTACTTCTAATACAGGACTGTTTCCTTACCCAACATGTTTTTGAACCAACCGGAGGTAGGAATGTGTTCGATTTAGTGTTCCCTTCTCAAAACGAATTAGTTGATAATGTTAAAATACATGAACCTTTGTGATCTGAACCAGATCCATTTTAGTATAAAGGTACAATCAGGGAATTATGGTAAAAAGCGATGGAGGAGAAACTTTAACAAAGGCAAATATAAACAGATGAGAAAATATTTAGCACACATAGATTGGATTAATTTAATGAAGGACAAGACAGCAACAGAATGTTGGACCATTTTGAAAGATGGGATTGATGGCGTTATTGAAAGATTTGTTTCCCTAAAAAAGCAAGGGGAACGATCTAGGAAGAAACACCTATCAAACGAACCTTTACGAAAGATTACTTACAAACAAATTATGTGGAGAGTTTACAGAAACACTGGAAATATAGAAGTCTATAACAACTACAAAGAGGCCCTTAACCTCGCTACAACCGAAATTCGAAAATCCAAACGAACTGTTGAGCACAAATTGGCAAATGACATAAACAATTATAGCAAGAGTTTTTACGCTTATGTAAGAAGTAAACAGAAGGGTCGAGATAAGGTGGGACCACTAGAAAACAGCGCAGGAAACGTATATATGATGGGTTTCTAATGGCAGAGGCATTGAACGAGTATTTCAGCTCAGTTTTTACCACAGAAAGATATCAGTTCACTACCATCACCAGTTACTAAATTTGAGGGGGATGAATCAAATCAATTAGGGCAGTTGTTTGTTACTCCTGAAATTATATCAAAGAAAATTAAGATGATGGAAGAAAACAAATCACCTGGAGTTGACGGGATACCACCAAAACTGCTTAAATAAACCAAATCAGTACACCACATGTTATATTCTTTAACTTGTCATTTAAAGAGGGAATTGTTCCGCTAGAATGGAAAGAAGCAAACATTACACCATTATTTTTAAAGGGACCGAGAAGTAAGACAGAGCATTACAGATCAGTGAGCTTAACATCGGTTTTATGTAAATTATTAGAAATGCTTATTAGCGACCACATGATATAAAACACACATTAATAAATTAATCTCAACATGGGTTCCTAAAAGGTAGGTCTTGTCTAACTAAACTCAAGATTATGGGTTACTAGTGGATGTCGTCTACTTAGATTTTCAGAAAGCATTTGATAGTGTCACATCAAGGATTGTTACTTAAACTAAAAGCCCATGGTATAGGGGATGATGTGATCAGTTGGATACAAACATGGTTGACGGACATAAGACAGAGAGTAGTAGTAGAGGGGGAGATTTCAAACTGGAAACCAGTTTTGACTGGAGTGCCACAGGGGTCGGTGTTGGGACAAATATTATTCTTGATATACATACATGATTTGGATGATGATGTATCAAGCAAAGTACTGAAATTTGCAGACGATACAAAAGTGTTCAGAAGAGTTAAAACAGATGCAGCTAAACACACTTTACAGGGTGATCTAGCCAAATGGTCTAAAAAATTGCAAATGTTTTCAATTTGGGGAAGTGTAAATGCATCCACATAGGACATGGAAAAGTGAACAAAGAATACATAATGGGGATACTACATTAGGTAAAACTGTAAAATAAAAGGACTTAGGAGTGACAGTTTGTGCTGACATGAAAGTTTCATAGCAATGTGGAATTGCTGCTTCAAAGGGTAACCAAATACTAGGGCTAATTAGGAGAAACATCATATATAAGGAGAAACAGCTAATTGTACCACTGTACAAAGCAATAGTTGGGCAACATTTGGAATATTGTATACAAGCATGGAGGCCATATCGTAAGAAGGACATAGATAATCTAGAAAGAGTGCAACGAAGAGCAACTAAGCTGATTCCTGAACTGAAAGATCTTGGTTATGAAAGACACCTATTAGAATGTGGGTTGACAACACTAGAGACTAGGAGACCAAGAGGAGACCAAGAGGAGACCAAGGGGAGACCAATTAGAAGTTTTTAAGATATTGAATGGTTATGAGGAAAAGAAGGCAGTATAACCAGAGGGCACAATGCAGCTTTATTCAAGGAACAGTGTAAGTTGGATATGCGAAAGTACTCATTTCCTCAGAGGACAATAAATGACAAGAACAAATTATCTGATGATTGTGTTAATGCTAGCAGTGAGAATGTGACAGCTATATGGCGAGGGCGGGTTATACGTAGATAGAAAATTGTTGGACTCTCGATAAGCCAAACGCTTCCTTGTCCGCATGTCGTCTGGAGCTTATAGACGGCAATCTTGTTAAATCTTGTTTAAAATCATCTTCCTCGTTACTTCATTACAACAGACGTAATTTGTAATATTCCTTCAATCTACAATATATACAGAGGCTACAGAGCAACACAAAGTCATCAACATGAAACTCAAGGAGTTTGGAAATGCACGTACGAAATAATAAAGTCACAATAAAGTCAAGGAAACATGATGTTTCCACATAAAATAATAGTTCGAACGAATCCCGTTACTTATCGTCTGCACCAAAGACACACCGAGTGCAATGGAGATATTCCCACCAGGTCATTCGGTTAATGACAAATCGCAAACTTCCGGCTGGATATTTTTACGCGCGACGCTGCTTAGTAACCATGGAGCTGCGACGCGGTTGCTTTGGAATGCGAGAGGCGAAATAGTACGTGTTGCTTTGAAGTTATACAGTGAGCGCGTTGACAAATAGGAACTGCAAGAGAATAGAGTGAATAGAGTGGACGTATTTCGTCATTGTAGCGAATTGTGTGCTTTGAAAATTGGTTTTGTTGGCTAAAGCACGTGAGTGTACAATACTGTATTTTCAGCTCGTCGTTAAAGGAAAACGTCCGAAGATTTTCGCTGAAACACTGCCTGTTTCGTCGTGCACAAATACACAACTATATCTCTGCCCGCCCGCCCACCCGCCCACCCGCCCACCCGTAATATGTTATTGTATACATATAATAATTAATTTATCCATTTCCATTTCAACCATCCCCATTCTTACACTACGACAGAAGTTCGTGGATTTAGATTGATTCTTTTTTTTTTTGCGAGACGTAGCTGCCCAGAAGTTCCCACGATACGCTGCTCTGTCTGCCGTCTGTCTCCCTGCTCTCACGATGTCGTCTTCCAACCAGTCGCTGATGCCCTGCTCCCATCTTCTCCTTGGTCTTCCCCTTCCTCTCTTTCCCTCCACTTTGCCTTCTAGGACTTTTCTCTAAGGAATTATGTCTTTTGATGTGGCCAAAATAACTCTGTTTTAGTCCTTTTATTCTATTCACTAGTTGACAGATCTTATAATCAAATTTTTTAAGGATCTCTGCATTGGTTGTTCTTGTTATCCATGGCACTCTTAAGCCTTTTCTGTAACATTTCATCTCAAACGCTTGTATTCTTCTCATGTCTTCTTTTTTCAGTGTCCACGTTTCGCTCCCGTATAGAGCTGTTGGGTAAACGCAGGTTTTTAAAATTCTTATCTTTGTTGGTATGTTTTGTCCTTTCCATACATTTTTCAGATTATTTAGTTTCTGCGTTGCTATGGCTATTCTTCTTCTGATCTCTGGTGATGTCTTGTCGTCTCCTTGTAGTCTTGCTCCAAGGTATTCGTAGTGGTTCACATTTTCAACTTGCTCCTCGTTGATTGCAATTTCTGTTTTTTTCAATGCATTTGTCAGTGTCCATGATTTGTTTTCTTCACATTAAGTAACAAGCAATTTTTCTCACTGTGTTCTTTTACAGACATGATTAGGTTTGTTAGGCCGATTGTTGTAGTGGACAGGAGTGCGGTATCGTCTGCGTATCGTAGGTCTCTGATTCTATGTCCATGAATATTCACTTAATCGTATCTTGCACTTCTGTCATCTAATTCTACATCTCTCATTATGTCTTCGGTGTAGAGATTGAATAGGTATGGAGATAAAATACACCCTTGTCTTACTTCTTTTCCCACTGTAAACGTTTCTGTAGTTGTGTTTTCCAGCCTGACTACTGTTTGTTGGTTGCTATAAAGTGATTTCAAGAGGGCGAGTATCTTTGGGTGGAAGTTCATGTCGCTGAGCGTTTTCCACTTCACCTGATGATTCACGCAGTCGAAAGCCTTGGAATAGTCGATGAAGCATATTCTTAGATCATTATTTATCTCTCTGAATTTCTGAATCAACATTCTCAGATTTAATATGTGATCCCTTGTGCCTCTGTTTTTTTCTGAAGCCTGCCTGTGTACTGCTCACTTACATTTCCATTTTATCTTGCATTCTTTTCAATATGATTTTCAGCAGTATTTTGCTAGCATGGCTAATGAGTGATATGGTTCTGTAATTGGAGCATAGCTGTAGGTCTCCTTTCTTTGGTAACGGGATGTATATTTCTTCCAGTCGTCTGGCCATTTTCCACTCTTCCATATTTTCTTACACAGTGCATGTATATTCCTTCTTCTTCCGCTGCTTTTATTATTTCTGCCTGTATGTTGTCGCACCCAGGGCTTTTCCCATCTTTTATACTATTAATGGCCCATTTCACCTCATCTCTTATTGGTTCGAGATCGTCCTCGTCTTGGTCTTCGTTTCCCATATCAGGTGGGTCGTTGTTGTCTCCATCTCGTGCATACATATTTTCACAATACTCTTTCCATCTTTTGGCTATGTCTTCTGCATCAGTCAGAGTTTTCCCATTTTTATCTTTGATGACACCGAGTCTGGGCTGGAATTTACCTGTCATATTCTTTATTTCTTTAAACATTTCTTGGTTTCGGTTTTCTGCCATAAAGTCCTCTATTTTCTTAACTTAGCTTCGATATACTTTTGTTTGTCCCATTTGCAGAGTTTTTTGATTAATTTGTTCATCTCATTATACCTTAATCTGATCGATTCCTCGTTTTTGCGTTTCTCTTTCCTTTCTGCTATTTTCTTTAAGGTCTCTATACTGATCCAGGGTTGGTGTTTCCTCTCTCTCTCTCTCTCTTCCGTAGGTGTTTTTCCGCTTCTTCTTGGAAAATTGTCTTGATATCATTTGCAATTTCTTCTGGTTCTTTCTCTTCTGTCATTGTCAGTAAAGTTGAAAATCGATTCTTCACAGATACTGTGTATTCGTCTGTCAGATTTTCTACGTCATATCTCTGTGTTGTTGTCACTCCTTTTTTCTCTTTCAACTTAAGTTTCATCTCTGATCTCTGCCATCAGTAGTTCATGATCAGATCCACAGTCTGCTCCTGGTAGTGTTATTGCACCTCTTATTGCTGATACCCATCTCTTTTGTATCATGATGTAGTCTATCTAATTTCTAGTCTTTCCATCTGGCGATGTCCATGTGTAGATTCTTCTAGGGTGATTTGAGAAATTGATATTTACGATTGTGAGGTTATTAGCGATGGTGAAATCAACAAGTCGTTCTCCCCTTTCGTTTCTCTCTCCTAATCCAAATTTCCCGATTGTTCCTCGTTCTATCTCGTCTTGTCTTTGTCCTACTTTGGCGTTAAAATCTCCGATGACAATGGTGATGTCTGATTTCTTGGATTCGTCTATTTCACCTTGCAAATTAGTATACAAAGCTTCTATTTCTTCCTCTTCTGCTGTTGATGTCGGCGCATAGACTTGTATTATTTTGATATTCTTCACTTTTCATGCTCAGAATTCTGTCATTTACTGGTTTGTATGCAAGAACTGTATTTGCTATTTGTTTACTCAGATATATTGCCGCGCCTCCTTGTCCTGCCTTTGCTTGTCCGGAGTATACGAATTTTCCTCCTGCGTGTGGTGTAAAATGACCTTGTCCCGCCCATCTGTGTTCTGCTATTCCTAGGACACTTATATTGTTTTGTTTCGCTTCTTCTATAACATTGTCCATTTTCCAGCCGCCATGCTGCGGACATTCCAAGTTGCTATTCTCGTTTTGTTTTTTAGCCATCCACCGAACTTCTTTCCCTTCTCCGCACAGTCGAGCAAATTGCCTTCATCAGCTTGCGTAGTACTCCCGGTTGCTTCTGGCTCTTCCCCAATAGCCATTAGGGACTCTTCTGACTTGGGGGACTCACCACCAAGTCCCATATCGATTCTCTTTGCAATCATGATTTCATCTGGGTTTTCCGCAGTGTACATTCCAGTAGTTGCCATTGCTTTCAGGACGGTTCTGGCCGCTTATCATTCTAAATCCCTGATGCGCCCTTGGCTCGACACCAGGCCTTTCCATCTCCCGCCTTCGTAGCCGTAGACCTCTGGGGATTCATCCGCCTACTCCGCCGACAGATGTTTGTACTAACAGGGGGGACAACCCTTCGGAAAGGCACTCACATAGTTTGGCCGGCCAGCCAAAGCCGTCGCCCGGGGTATGGCGCTGCAGTACGCATGGAGACACTAGGAGCCATATGTGAGCTAGACAAGGAGGGGGGAACCAAATAGGATCCTGACCGTCCTGTGTGGGACGTGGCTCTCATTCACCTTACCCTACACCCCTACTCAGTTTAGATTGATGCTGAGCCATTATATATGTTTCGTGTACCGGTTAGTTTAGCAATACAGTGACTGTGTTGACAGATTAATCCAACAACTAATCAAATTTTTGTTACGGCCTTACATTCATCGTTATAAATGCCTGTGCCAGGAATCCAAACGCCAATTTCGAATTTTCTAACGCTAGATAGTTCGACAAAACAACTTTCAATACACCAGTATAAAACATATGTCAGAACAAAACATTAGAGGCTACCGAAGGAACACATTTTAAACAACGAGTTTAGTCTTTGTTTCCCGAGTAGTGCACTCTCGCGAGCCGTGGGACACTGCTGACTACATCAGTAATGAAGTCAACTACAGCTTTTGGTTTGCGAAGAAGGGGAAATGTAGATCGTGGCCATGTGTTGTCTGTTTATATTATGCGTGCGTCCCAGCACCTACTGCCCACGTTCGTCACTGCGCGAGTGTGGCACCATTAAATGTGAAAATTCTGCTAAATGTGACATTTCTCCGTTAAATGTGAAAATTTCGCTATACGTGAAAAAATTACACTATATTGTGAAAAGAGTACGTCCGGTAATCGTGAAAAAGTATCAACGCTAAATGTGAAACGTTGGGAGGCTCGCTAAAGGTGAAAAACTTCCTACGCTAATGTGAAAACAACTTTCATATTCAGTTCCATATAAGAATGGAGTGTGTGCGTGTATCCGTGCGTGCGTGCGTGCGTGCGCAGAAATTGAAACTGTGACCACCTGCATGTCAGACGCAGACTATACCACTAGGCTACACGGCCGTCCATGCTGTGGACTGTGTATGACAATGACCTCCCTAGTCATGGGAGAGACATGAGTTAATTGTAATTGTTAATTGGTTGATATAATATCATAAACGATTAAGCATGTCTTCGTTCAAATTCAATATGGTACAGAAAACAAAATAAGATATTCCAAGAAAATACATCATCGAAATGCACGTACAAATTAGTGGTCACACACTATTCTAAATATTACTTTTAAATATAATGTGTCGTAGATAAACCCATCCGTTGACAATATTTCTATTGGAATTGCGTAACTACATAACAAATTATACCCGTACGTGTATGTGGCATTATGTTTCCATATAAGTGCATTATCATGACGTCACAACATCAGAATAAAATGTTCACACAAATTGTTACATTTATGTTATTGGGTTTACAAAATAGTATAACCGGGCTTAATTATGTTTATCATTTTAAAAATCTCCTACACTACATAAAATGAATTATCAGACATCACAAATCGACATTTTGTGATAAAAATCACTCACAAAATACAAATAGAACATTTATTGAAAATAATGTCCATTATGTGACAAACATAACTTCATTATCTGTCCAGCAGATAAAACAAACGTAAAAAGTTAACTAAGCAAGTTTTGCGAATAAACGTAGGTAAATATTTACTATCCATGTCATAAACGATTCAGTCGTACTTAATATGACACACAAAGAAAACAATTATTCTAAGTAAACGTCGTCGAAATGCACCAAGTTTGAGGTTACAATTTACAGAATGTCCAAATATATCTTGTCATAGGTAAATATAAATTTTGACAACATGCATAGCTCTAGGCCTAGACCCTATATGCTTCTAGATAAATGTTTTTTCATAGAATCACGACATGAGCATGGGATTTCAAACAGACATAAGCACATATGGTCTAGGCCTAGTGCTCTTAATTCACTCTTAGTTATTTGTAGTTCTCGCCGTTACCCTCATGTAAATGCCCTAATATATAAGGTTGATTATTTGTCACATGAGAAAGTCCATTAGGTCGAATGAGAGCCGTTCCATGATTCAGAGTAGATACTACAATTATTTGGATATTAAACAATTGAGACATTGTTTGCAAAGCTATTTCATCCCAAAATTCATGTTGTAGGTTCATACGATGTAAATACTGAACTCTCAATTCGGTGAGATAGCTGCACCATGGTACACCCTGCTCGGAGCTTCCCAATGCCCTATGGGTATCCAGATAGTTCACTACTTCTCGTCGCAATGTATCTGCGCTTTTATGAATTCCCAGCTTTGCCAAATGATGCGCCATTCCAGCGAACCGAATTTTGACACAAGATTATGTCGATTACTATCCGGGGTCATAGGTATGTAATACTTGGACCGATGGGATTGTTTACCACGCGACTTGAGAGTATTGTTCGGTGTTCGGTGTCGATGCCAATTCTGTCACGTGACACCATTTTTCTATAGTGTGCTTTGCAGGTGGAGGGAAGAACCTCACTCTGTACAGATGTTTCCGTTTTTTGCATTCTACTATGATATCATGCAGTACCCATATCTTCTTTGGTACCTTGTGTTTTTGCAATTTGTATTGTACTAACACCCGCGCTCCCAGTTCGTATAGAAGGGTTTTCAGACTCCGCATCAACGCTTTATTTTTGCGCTTATTGCAATGACGAATGGCATTTTCGGCTACTTTCCGCACCGCGTTGTATGTTTAATCGACTCTTGACATCACCTTCACGAATTTGAACAGCCGCCACACGGGTATTGAAATTACGCTGTCGTCCAAAATAAACATGGAATGGGCTTTGCCATTCCAAACATTCCTTAGGTCTGTCATTTATGTCTTTCTCATAAGAAGGCAGCTGGCGTACCCAATTGATACCTAGCTGATTGTATTTCACTAAGTCAAATGCAATTTGCTTTTTCAGTATTTGGTTCATTCTTTCAATTTTGCCCTGACTTTGAGGATGGTACGGCCTACTGGTTCTGACGGTTACGTGTTTGTTCTTTAGCCATCTTTTCACGTTTCCGGAATTCGGTACCACAATCGCGCTGAACGAGACGGGGGTACCCATACAATTCTAAGATGTCCTTGAGCCTGACCATTACTGGCGATGATTTTTTATTAGGTAAGGGTCTTAACCAAGTGTATCTACTGAACACGTCAAGAACGCACAGCACGTAAGAATACACAGTGTCAGCACAGAGTATTTTACTCCTTGTCATGTCTACGAAAGATCTATTTGGAGTTTGTCCTGTACTCCTCTGCTTCGAATGCTTGTGTACGGAGCTTTATTCACGAAGCGCGCCGTCATTATCTGGTGTCGCGTGTCTTGGGAAAGCACATGACTTATTGCATGCTCCATCAAACACAACTCTTTCTTAAGTGAATGATGCATGCGCCGTGGTCCAATTCCACTCCGGCGATAATATTGCTCCTTGACCAACTTATATTAGTGACATCGGACGTTTTAACAATTTTCTTGTTGTCGTAATACAGGTCTGTGCCGACTAACTTGTAGCTGAGCCTGTTCCTGTAGAATTTGATCAACGCACTCCTTTCAGCAGTTGTCCGTTCGCAAACAGGGGGCAAACGATTTCTACTCAACACCTTTGTATTATGTCGAAGTGAGTGTCGGGCATCACCGAACAATTTCTTATTATTCTTGCAGCGAAGCACCCACAAGTCAGAAGAAGAGACGAAATTAGCAACCTGCGGAAAAAAAACGAGAACATGTACCTGTCACTTGAAATATAAACGTAGTTTCTATCCGAACTGATAATTATGCGCTACACGCTCAGGATGAAATTACGGTTAGTTTACGGTTTTAGATTAGGGTTTGGGTTAGGGCTAAGATCAGGTAAGGTTTGGATTACATTCAGGTTAGGGTCCGGGTTAGGGTGTGTTACAACTGTTAATGTAATAATTAACTGATAATGTAACATGTGCCCGATAATGTATTGAAATTAACCAAAAAGGTAATAAAATTAACCAATAATGTAATAAAATTGACCAATAACGTAAGTGTCTGATACCGTAATAACAACAACCCTTAATGTAATAAACCTTCTGTCCGATGTGTAATTTTTCCTGCCCATAATGTAATAACTGTTGACTGCTAATGTAATATCAGGGAAATTTCAAGTCCTAATCGTATAAAACTCACACTAGGGTAATTTTTAGGGTTAACTATGTTAACAACAAGGTCACACCTGAAAATAAAAGAAACCACGTCCGGGTCAAGTGAAAGACAAAGATATTGCGTTCACAAGTTCACACCGTGTTTGTTTAAAATATTGCCACAACAATATCATACATTTTAAATAGGCCCCTCCTCAACCTTCACAATCACGGCTTACTAACCATCCTCTGTCATGGGGGTCACTGCCCTCTTTTCATCAGGGCTACCATGTGCCTCATTCGCATTCATGTGTATGTATGTGTGTGTGGGGGGGGGGTGCGTGCATACGTTGTGTGCGTGTGCATGTGCATGGCCGTGTCACTAATAGACGCACTTATCTACATATGTGATTCCTTAAAACTTCACAACCTATCACTAAATTTCAATGATCATAATTATTATAACTAATACAGCTCAGCAAATACAAGCATCTTTATAACTAGAATGAACAAGTCGGTGAATTAACGCTCTCTGTTATATTCAATTATCTACCTACATCTATCAAGTCGTCGCCATCCTCTCCAATATTCCAAAAAACCTCCTCCAAACATATAATGACCCAGCCGTGCACTACGCAGCACAGTATACTGTGTTACCATGGTGCTGTTCATATCATGAATAACACCACTGGTTATATTTCAGTTGCATCCTACTAGATTAGAAACTGTATCTGGACTGTGTTATATACATGCAGTTCATGTTCTATGTAGGCGTATTATGTTTGCATCGATTTTGATTATACTCGGATTACCTGTAGTCTATATTTGTGTGCATTGTGAGTGTAACAATAGGTGTCCGTTTATGTTTACACAAGTTAAGATAGGTTAAAATTAACTTAATTGGTTAACTTCTGCATTACAAATTAATTTAACCGAAACAATCATAAATTAATGTAACGTAACTACTTAACGTTAAACTTAATCGAAAAAAAATCCATATGTGGCGTCACCTAGCGATCTCGTTTGAACTGGACTAGCACCAGCGTTATTCTGTCTTAATAGTATTGGGATGCATAATGAAAAAAATAATAATACAATTCATTTACTACAATCACTCCTTAAATGCAACGCACACTTTAGTGAGGGACGTTGAAGTAATACATTTTTATATCTGGACAAAAGCATCAAATTTGGCACAGATGACCTTGATACCATACTATTTCAGAATTTTGATGGAAGCAACCTGAGATTTTGATGCTTCTGCCATGTTGTGCAAAATAAAAAAGGCCGCAACCCGAAATCGAAAATTGCAAAATCTCTGGAACCTGTGCTCCGATTTGGATGATCTTAGTGTAGTTTCTAAGGATTTGGGAGTGTTGAAATGATTGGTGAAGTTTTTGACTCGATTTATGGTCAAGGTCACATGCTATGGGTCAATGTGAAGGTCAAATTTCCGCTAAAGCACTACTTTCTTAATATTTTCTCTTATTTATTTATGGTATCCTCCAGTACGATTATTATTATGTTTATGTATTTCATGGGGTCTTCATGTATCCTTAGTCCATCGATGAGGTCAAGGTTCCATGTTCGGAATCAAGGTCAGTATGGTTTCATAACTTTGCTGTTTATCAAAGCTACGTGTATTTGACATTGGGTCTGTCACGGAATATGATATAGGCAGTGGATATCACAACATGATATTGGTTGTGGAAAATATAAAGTTTAAATATAAATGTATTGTAGTGGAAAACAAAGTTTATTTCAAATCAGTGAAAGGAATACCCTTAAGACCATGACATAGGGCTTAGGCACCACCAGTTACACATGTACGTACTATTTACAGGCAATCAACTTGCAGGATCGCATCAAAATCCTTCTCGCCAGCAAGACGTTTTGCATATATGAAATCTCTTATTATTTACAGTCCATCGCTGTTGATGCATCCATCTTCACAGTGACGAAGAATAGTGCATTTGATACCTGCCCTGGCACATTTGCAGTGTCCTGTGCAGGCTTTTCCACACCCACAGTGGTGAAGGAGGGCACACGCTTTGCGTGGGTCGGCTTGCACTGTCCAGAATGGAAACCAAGGCTGCCAAAGTGCCCAACAGCAATGATGACAATATCGCTGTCGACTGTGCAGATGAATGCCTTTGAGTGACCTTGTTGTACGGCGTGAGAGAGATGCAGAAATATACTGTTATAGGTCTACTGGTGATTGCATGGCATGATCGTGTCCAAATCAGCTGCCGATTGGCTGTGAGGGGTATTCACCAGGACGAGATCGTCATACGTGGAGCAAACCATAACATTGTTGAGCTAAGACGATGCCTCTTTTTGAAAGGAACCTATGCAGCTGGACTTAGTTTTCAAATTTTGCCAGGAACTTGTTCCAGTCACGAGGGACAGGTGTAGAGCCTTCGACGATAGTTGTCACGCCAGGGGTACCTCGTTTAGCTAGAACCTGGGCTTTGAGGTTGTCATCAGGGTAGGTGTCCCATAAGATATCGAGATGTTGAACTTGAGAGAGAGCTTGTAATGAAGGGCGTGAAATGACGCACACCATATTGCTCGAAGTTAGCGGCGTTGGTTGGGCGGACCATGTGAACCACAGCTGGGGCATCCAACACCCCCACCATAAGACCATCTGGAGGTGTGAGTTTTGCGATAGTCAGACAGTGCAGAATATCAGATTTTCTGCCGGACTTGAGCTGGTTTTCGAACTTGAAGAAATTGTCCATGTCGAAATCTGGCCGGGACTGTAGCGACAGGAAAAGATGAGACACCAGTGAGACATCTTTTTTCAGTGCACTGACTTTGTTCCTCTTTTTTGTTTCATCTGTGCATCTTGCAAACGTCTGGGGAGCTCACCTCTAGATTGTGTCTGTGATGGAAACCTTACCTTTCTTCTGGCGCTCACTAACGAAGGCTACATGGCGATCCTTGCCTCTTTCGTATGCATATATCAGATGGCATGACCTCTCGAGTATGGAGCGTGACCAAATCTGGACTATTTTGTGGTAAGACAGGGTTTTTCGGTGGTAGAACATTGAAAACTGAGAGGACATCCTTGGACTGTCATTTGCAGGCTGTGACCCTGTTCGTGATGACCGAGATGTTGCGCAGTTGCATCGATATCAGCAGCATCCTCGAAGGCAGCGAGTGCTTGCAGCTTCTCATTTAATGCCATCACATGCTCATCCATTGTATCTGGCATTCCAAAGAGGTTGGCAACTCCTGAAGCGCTACAGAGCTTGGATGTTTGTTCGTGGCAATGGTCCTTTGGGATGAGCGAAAACTTCTTCTCACTCTTTTGTATGACAAAGTTTCCTTTGCGGAACTCTTCTAGGGCATTGGAGTGCTTCTGCTCCAGCTCAACCATGTCCTTCACGTGAACTGGCAACCACCGTGAGGGTTGCACATATAGGTCAAAATCACCCTCTCTGAGAACGTACGAAGCGACAATGCAGCCGCTAACGAAACGCCGGCGTGTAATTTGCATCGCCATCGGTTGACTATTTAATTTTAATTCAGTTAAACTATCCAGTAATATTGCTTACTAAGTAACCTGTACCAAAATGAAATATTTATACTTCAGTCTATATAAACCATGGAAGTAATACTATGACGCTTCATATGGTAAAACGATATTGTTTAAAAACCGTAAACACAAATAATACCAGGATGCATTGCGCTTGTCGCTTGAGGCGCTCTTTTGCGATTACGATGTTAACTAACGCCAGTAAGCGCATAATATATACATCAGTATACTGCCTCCATAATTGGATTTGAGCTCAACCCAACACATGACTTTGGATCCAATTGATTGACGAAAACTCATAATAACTTTGAGTACAAGAAAACCCAATGATACACTTAGAGATCACGACCGCCATGCCAGTGGATACAAGGGGGTCATTGTGCCTTGATATTGACCCTCAAAATGTGTGACCATAACCCCCAATTGAAAACAAATATCTATCAATCCCCCAAGGGTGTATGTAAACCCCACAGTGGATACCAATTACCTGGAACTGGTAGTGAGGATTCACAGCTGGGTGTTTACTCGTGTTTTGGTGACTATTTGACCTTGTCATTGACCTCTAGCATGTGACCTTGACCCTAAATCGATCAAAAACTTCACCAATCACTTCAGCACCCCCAAATTCCCTAGAAACGACACTAAGATCATCCAAATCGGATCACAGGTTCCAGAGATCTGGCAATTTTCGATTTCGGGTGGCAGAAGCATCAAAATCCCAGATTGCTTCCATCAAAATTCTGAAATAGTATGGTATCAAGGTCATCTGTGCCAAATGTCATGCTTTTGTCCAGATTTAAAAATTTACGGCCCTTGCTGACATTAACGTCCCTCACTACTTAGACTTTATCAAACACGGTGCAGCTTGAGCATTTGCCTACGATTCTACAACCGAATTGGGTGTCAGTGCAGCACGTTAACACGTTGTTGTGACGGATTATTTACATTTAACACATCCACAGTGTGTTACAGATTAATTTGTATCAAGAACAGTATAGCCAAAATCGTTAACTTAATTAGTTAGTTTGACAATTTTACTAAACAAATTAACGACCTAAACAGATTATTAACTTAAGTTAATCGAAACACTTTCATGGTCCTTTTAATTGTTAATCGCCTCATTCCAGTAAAAATCCCCTGTAATTTACATTATCAGTCAAAAGTAATTACACCATCATGCAGAAGGTTTATTAGATTATCTTTCGATATTATTGCATTATCTGGTATTTAATGATCACATAATAATAATAACAGGGTTACGGTTATGGCAGCTTGTGCACTGTATCCTATTTCGTGGGCATGTCTACTAATTTCATTCAGCTCATTTCAATGTAGAATGTCCGTTAGTGCAGCCTCAGCGAAATAAGCAAATAAAAGGTTACCCTATGTTGACGTTATGAATACCTCGAATTGTGAAGTGACGTAGGCTACAGTCTTTTACTACACGGACTTCTCAGCGACATCATTTAATGAAGAGGTAAAATATAAAATGGGGGGTACTGTTCTAAGTACTACTGTAAAAGAAAAGGACTTAGGGTTAACCATTAGTGCTGATATGAAGGTTTCAGAGCAGTGCGGAATTGCAGCGTCAAAGGGAAATCAAATCCTTGGATTAATTAGGCGAAATATAGCGTATAAGAAAAAAGAATTAATAGTACCGCTGTACAAAACAATAGTGAGGCCTCATTTAGAATATTGTATACAAGCATGGAGGCCATATCGCAAGAAGGACATAGATATGCTAGAAAGAGTACAGAGGAGAGCGACTAAAATTATACCAAATCTGAGGGATCTTAGTTACGAAATACGCCTAAAAGAATGTGGTTTAACAACACTAGAGACCAGGAGATTGAGAGGAGATCACATAGAAGTGTTTAAAATATTGAATGGTTATGAAAATATTGATAGAAACATTTTTTTCTCAGTTAAGAAAGATAGAAGGACCAGAGGACATGAAGCTACATTAGTAAAGGAGCAGTGTAGATTAGATATAAGAAAGTTCTCATTCTCACAAAGGACTGTAAATGAATGGAACAGATTATCTCCTGATTGTGTTGGTGCTAGTAGCGTGAATATGTTTAAAAATAAAATCGACACACACCTTAAAAAGGCGGGATACATGTAGATAAAAAGTATTGGACTCTCGATAAGCCAAAAGGCTTCCTTGTCCACCTGCCATCCAGAGTAATTTTCTGGATGGCAATCTTGTTAAATCTTGTTAAATCATGTTTTACCATGCCGAACACGACTCAATATTGTTGTGTCTTCAGCCCTGCACTGATTATCGCCCAGCAAAAATGTATTAACTTGCATATGGTACCGTTGCTTCTAATTTAACACAATTAATACATTACAAGCGAAGCATGACCAACGGCTTTACGATTTACTACAAACGGCACCGTGGCTATTTGTTGGCGTGAATGCACGAGAACCAAATGTTAGAATCGAAGCCGAAACTCCAATAATATCCCCGCTAGTTGCGCCAGTTGGCGCAAGTTGTACTAATTAACTAACTAACTAACACGCCACCAGATACTATGACATACTGTACAATTCCTTAATTTTATTTTTATTTCATATTATAAAACATTGTTTAATGATAGAGTACAGTCGGTGATGTTTGTGAATACGTCGTTCGTACGTAGTTGGTTAGAATAGTCAGACGAGCATTACTCATATAGCGAACTGCCGCTGTCCAGTTAACTAATGTCCGACGCGAAACGTGATATGTCTAGTTGATGACATTCAAATAATTTAACACCCATCGTCGACACCAGAGAGTAGGCAGCCGGATAGAAAACTGTTTAATAGCCAGTTTGCAGGTGGTCACAGTTTCAATCTCTGCGCACGCACGCACGCACGCACGCACGCACCTACTCCATTCTTATATGGAACTGAATATGAATGTTGTTTTCACATTTAGCGTAGGAAGTTTTTCACGTTTAGCGGGCCTCCCCATATTTCACCTTTAGCGTTGATACTTTTTCACGTTTAGTGTAATGTTTTCATATATAGCGGAATTTTCACATTTAGCGTAGACATTTTTCACGTTTAGCGGACCTGTTACATTTAACGGAATTTTCACATTTAGTGGTGCCACACGCGAGTCCTTCACGGTGAAACATAATAATTGTACGGCTGCGTTCGCCACAAGGTGGCACCTCTCTCTTCCAGCGGTCGGTGACGTCCACGTTATTTTTAGCCAGATCGCATAAAACGCACTCTGCAGATGGCGGAGGTGTGTTATTAATGAGTTACGGGCTTCGCTACCAATAAAAGGCACGTTGTTATCAACAATGTTATTAGGCTACTGACTATAAATCGGTTGCTTATCGTATGTAAATATAGTTCCTTTCATCTAAGCGGTCAGTACTATACTGTATTTTGGATACGGTCAACACTGCAGTTTTAAAAAGGATAGAGCCGCGGTAGGTTCTATGGCTCTCGGCTAGATACAAACAGCCCGACGTGAACCATAAAATTAATGTAATTTAACAAAGGCTTTATAGACCTACCATTATTTGATGCCACTGGACACAAGAAGGTGTGTATTGCAAGGGCGGGTCGCGATCTGAGTGGTAGTGCAAAATCGGTGTAATTGCATACGTGATATTTGCAGAGAGGAAATACAGATGAGTAAGAGGATAAAGGGGCGACAGGAGACAGAGTGGACGAGAGGATAATTGGGAAAAGGAGAGAGGGTAAGGGAAGAAGGAGGGATGAAGAGAGAGAGATGGGGAGGGAGAGGGGACGGAGGGGGGACATAGGGAGAGAGGGAGGGAGGGAGGGAGGGAGGGAGGGGGGAGGGAGGGAGGGGGGGAGGGAGGGAGGGAGGGAGGGGGAGGGATGGAGGGAGGAGGGAGGGAGGAAGGGATGGAGGGAGGTATGGAAAGAGAGGTGGCGGAAAGCAATTGTGTAGACAAGTCCCGACCCTCACAAATCATGTTCCAGCTATGGGGCAAATAGCAAAGCAGAGGATGTGATGGATAGCATGTCCCCTCAGTTCCGGCGGCGGAAGATCCAGTTGTATGGACAACGGCGGCGAGCTCAGCTCAGTACGAGCTACTGTTCGTTGGAGTAAACCAAATCAAAAACCGGCAGAAGGCAATGGAAAACCACTGCTGTATCTTTCCCAAGACAATCATGACCCACAAAACCACAGAAAATAACGTTAACAGCGTGAACGGTTGTTCTGACAGTTCTGACAGTTCTGACAGGACCGCCTCGCTCTGTAGGGATACCAGATCGTCATCCAGCTAATGTGCGCAACAGAAAGATTTTGAATATTGCTACATGGAATGTAAGAACTCTATATCAGAAAGGAAAACTAGAAAACATCAAACAAGAAGCGACAAGACTGAGGATAAATATAATGGGAATGTGTGAAGTTAGATGAACAGGGGCAGGATTGATGACATCAGATAATTACACAACAATTTATTCGGGAGGCGATAAACATGAAAGTGGAGTTGGAATTCTGTTGGATGAAGAAAGAGCAAAATGCTTACTAGGATACTGGACCATATCGGATCGCATCCTCTTGGTGAAAATCGGTGGCAAGCCATTTAACATTAACATCATACAAGCGTATGCATCAACCGCAGACAAATCTGATGAAGGGCACGATACATTTTATAATGATCTTGAATTGGCAAAATCACATTGCAAATCACAGGAGATTGTAATAGTTATGAGAGACTTTAATGCTAAAGTTGGTGGGGAAAGATGCGAAGACCTAGTTGGACCATATGGCCTGGGGAGCAGAAATGAGAGAAGAGATAAACTAATAGAGTGGGCAAAATCTCATGACATGATTGTAGGAAACTGGTTCCAATAACACCCAAGAAGACTTTGGACTTAGCAAAGTCCAGGAGACCGAACACGGAACCAAACTGATTATATCCTGGTCAGTAAAAGATTTAGAAATGCCCTACTGGTGGCAAAGACCTTTCCTGTGGTAGACTGTGATTCCGACCATGTGCCAGTGCGAGCCAAGTTCCGACTGAAACTGAAGAAAAGGAAAAGAGCAAAAGGAACATGAAACTAGACATGAATATAATAAAATAAGATTCAGCGATCAAAGAGAAATGCACTGTAGCAGTACCAAACAGTTTCAATGTTCTGAATGACATTCAATATGTGGACGACCAATGGGAACAAATGAAGGAATCAATCACACAGGCTGCAGAAGAAACTATTCCGAGGCAATGCAGAAAAGCAAAGAAAAATGGATGATTTACGATATTCTAAATTTGATGGACGAAAGGAGGAAAATTAAGCAAAATCATGATGCATATGTAGCAATGAACAAGGATATAACGGCCAAATGTAATCTAGCGAAAGGGGAATGGCTTAATGAACAATGCACAGAAACTGAACAGAAGCATAAGCACGACACAAAATCCATGCATGCTAGGATAAGAGAAATCATAGGGGAATGAACATGCTCAGCTACAGGTTGCCTGAAATCTAAAGAAGGAAACATAATAATGGACAAAGACAAAATACTCGAGAGATGGTAAGAATATATTGGTGAACTGTACGATGATGAAAGGGGTGAAAGACCGTCAATTAAGAAGAACTTTGATGGTCCTCCTATATTGAAGGACGAGGTTCGAAAAGCGATCAGATCAATGAAAAAGCTGCTGGACCAGATAACATTACCATTGAAATGACTGAGTGTTTAGAGGCATTTGGTATTGATACAGTAACAGACTTCTTGAACAAAATATATGACAGCGGAAGAATCCCAAGTGATTTATCCAGATCCATTTTTGTAGCAATACAAAAGAAACCAGACGCAATTGAATGTGAGCTACACCGTACACCGTTGGATGATGAAATAACAAGCAAGGTGTTGAAATTTGCGGATGATACAAAAGTGTTTAGAAGGATTAAAAGTGATGGAGATAGACAGCATTTACAAGATGATCTTGACAGGTTTATCGAATGGTCTGAAAAGTGGCAAATGTTCAATTTTGGGAAATGCAAATGCCTCTACACAGGACATGGGAACGAAGAGGTAGAATATACAATGGGGGGTACTGTACTAAGTACTACTTTAAAAGTAAAGGACTTAGGGTTAACCAGTAGTGCCGACATGAAGGTTTCAGAGCAGTGCGGAATTGCAGCTTCAAAGGGAAATCAAATCCTTGGATTAATTAGGCGAAACATAACGTATAAGGAAAAAGAGTTAATAATACCGCTGTACAAAATAATAGTGAGGCCTCATTAGAATATTGTATTCAAGCGTGGAGGCCATATCGCAGGAAGGACATAGATATGCTAGAAAGAGTGCAGAGGAGAGCAACTAAAAGGATACCA
Source organism: Escarpia spicata (assembly GCA_963995525.1). Taxonomy (NCBI): domain Eukaryota; kingdom Metazoa; phylum Annelida; class Polychaeta; order Sabellida; family Siboglinidae; genus Escarpia; species Escarpia spicata. The sequence continues at coordinate 63,261,239 of OZ023211.1, forward strand.
AAACTGAGGGATCTTAGTTACGAAATACGCCTAAAAATGCGGCTTAACAACACTAGAGACCAGGAGATTGAGAGGAGATCAGATAGAAGTGTTTAAAATAATGAATGGTTATAAAAATATTGATAGAAATATTTTTTCTCAATTAAGAAAGATAGAATGACTAGAGGACATGAAGTTACATTAGTAAAGGAGCAGTGTAGATTAGACGTAAGACAGTTCTCATTTTCACAAAGGACTGTAAATGAATGGAACAGATTATCTGCTGATTGTGTGGGTGCTAGTAGCGGGAATATGTTTAAAAATAAAATCGACACATACCTCAGAAGGGCGGGATACACATAGATAAAAGGGTCGGACTCTCGATAAGCCAAAGGGCTTCCTTGTCTACCTGCCACCTAGAGTTAATTCTCTGGGTGGCAATCTTGTTCAATCTTATTAAATTAGTCTCATGAGTCACTTCACCAAGATGTTGCTTAAAATTATTATGACCAGGATGAGAAACAAAATAAAACCGGAAATTGCTGAAGAACAATGTGGATTTGTAGAAGATAAAGGTACAGGTAATGCAATATACATCCTACGAACACTGATTGAGAGAGCACTGGAAGTGCAGAAAGACCTGTATGTAAGTTTTATTGATTACACAAAGGCATTTGACTGAGTTCGTCATGAAGAAATCATATCAATGCTGGAGAGTTTGAACATTGATGGGAACAATCTGAGAGTTGTGAGAAATATGTACTGGGAACAAACAGCAGCAATACGAATAGAAAATGACATCAGTAAATTTCAAGAAATAAAACGTTGTGTAAGACAACTGTGTGTCATATCACCCGATCTCTTTTCACTATACAGTGAGATAATCTTACGTACATTAGAAGATAAGCCAGGTATTCAAGTAGAGGGATACAACATGAATCATTTACGATATGCAGACGACACGTCACTGATTGCTGAGAAAGAAATAGATCTACAACATATGCTAGATACAGTAATAAGGGAAAGTGAGAAAAAAGGTCTGTCCCTTAACAAAAAGAAAACAGAAATCATGGTCATCTCAAAGACAAATTACACTCCAACATGCAACATGGTAGCATATGGCACTGTTTTGAAGCGAGTCCGAACGTTTAACTATTTGGGATTACTAACTAATAATATCCGACGGTCGATGCAACGATGAGACCAAGAGACGAATTGCTCAAGCCAAAGCAGCTTTACACAACATGAAAAACATTAACAAATAAAAATATATCAATTGAAGTGAGAAAACGTGTACTGCAATGCTACATAAAGCCCATATTGCTATATGGATGTGAATGAATCCTGGACAATAACCAAAAGTTCACAAAAAACATAGAAGCCACTGAAATGTGGTTCTTAAGAAGAATGCTGCGAGTGCCATGGACTGCAAAGCAAAGCAATGAAGTCATCCTTAGGACAGCCAAATCAAAAAGAAAGATCATCAACAAAGTTAGAACACAACAAGCACGATTTATAGGCCATGTCATGAGAAAGAAAACGTTATCACTATCTAAATGGTAGTCGTTACATCCGCATCTGGAGGACATATTTTATTAGACTCTACTATAAGTTTGATAGTCATTGATGTTTCAGGTTAAACATGTTTATCTTAGACTTATGAATAGTATAGAATCTAATTTAATGTGACGTCGATGGGTAGAAATATGGTTAACAATAACGGTTCGCCGTATACACTTGTTTGTCATTGTTTAAGATTGCATTTACGGAACAATAATTGTTTTATTTTTGATAGGAAATAACCCGTGTTGCCATGGACAATATACATCATTCAAACTACTAGATAGACGAATATATGACACGTAATTTTGTACTTTAAAGTGAGAGCGTCAGAGCAACGATGTATCGACGAATACGCGTACTAGATCCTAGACAGCAATTATATGTACAGAACGATCGTATAGTCTATCAAAACACGTCACGCCAACAACATATTAAAAAGGCCACCAGTCAGAACGCACAACCCGGTCGATATGATGTCTGAATAACTCCGAATGCGATCGAAAACATATATACACCATCAGTGTTTGCCAACTAAAAAAAATGAGAAACCTGACAACTGTTGTGAGACCATTAGGTTCAGAATTGACATTTGGAAATGTGCGTCCTTTACAACTTGATGTCAGCCAGTGCAAGCATAGATCCTATTATTGATATCGCAAATGAATGAAAGCTGCATAACTGACCAGAATATGACTAGACACGAATAATTATGGACAAAGCTGGATATATTATGATATGTAGCCAAGGTAGGCAAATGATCCCGGATAAAGAAAATAGCCAATTTAAAACTCGTGCACGTGAGGCACAATAGTCTTGGATAACAGCACACAAAGAAGGAAACCTCCAAGAATATACCGCACTACAGGTCAGCCACGGCAGAGATGCAGTGGTTAAAAGGTCCCAAACTACAATGCACCGAAACTGAGGGCCGATTTGGCTACCGCGTTCGGTGTTGCGAGCCACTTCTGCCGGCGGCGATCCTCTCCCGGCAGTGGTGAGTAATCAGCGAAGTCCGAGCAGATCGTCCCGCCGACTGTGACCCCGATGCAAACACCGGCTGGGACTCTCAGTGAGAGGCCGAGGTGACAAGGTGACATCAGACTATGAGAAACTACGGTCAGCGATAGGAAGAAGAAGGGAACTATTTCATAGATGATGTCATTGATGTAACAGAGGAGAGTGACAGAACATCTGGCAAGGGAGGAGCTTCCTCGACGAACAAACAACAAACGTGGTGGACTGTAGAAATAGCGAGAGTCATAAGAAGAAGAAGGCTGTTGGGAGAGTGACCAAAACAGGAAGAAATGGACGCGGACCTGCACATGAAGTGAGATGGAAAGAAGTTAATATATATGATGGTTTGAGGGCGGAATGTGGAGAGCGCAAGGCTGTAGAAGTTGGAACCATGATTATAAAGACAAGAACGGGAAAGTGGTTACGTACAAGAAAGGTATGTTACGTGTCTGGGGGGAGGTTTTCAAGGAATTGGTAAAGCAAAGAGAAAACAGAGAACTACATACATCAACTGTATGTCAAGTGCAGTAGAGGGAGAAGTAAAGGTGGGGCAAATTGTTTGTGGTGAGGTAGAAAGAAGATGAAGAAAAGCCGGGCGACAGGTATTGGTGAAGAGCGAGTGGAGGTGCTGGTGGTTGGTGAGCTTGTTGGAGTTTGGTGGCGGAGGTGATTGTTAAATACAAGCATGAGAGAAGGAAGAGGAAGAATTTGTTTTATTTGACCCAGACATTTCAAATAATACATACAATACTTCCATGTCAAAAACATTAAAATAATACAAATATATAACCTTATGGTAAACATGGTGTAATGTATGATAAATAACAAAAAGTAGTGTCAGGAGACTGTGGTAGTCGCTATCGAGGAGCCACCTTTTGTAATAAAACTTTAATTGACTCAATACATCACCCAAATAAAATTCTTCCAGAAAAAGAAATAAAAACCATAATATGTATGCATGTGTGTTGTGTGAGCAAGCTTACATGATTATTGTGTTTGTCGTTTAGGCACTAGTTTGTACTGTATAAAGTTGACATGTGGTTGTCGGTTCTTAATTTTGTATACATGTGTAGCAATTTTGCCTGGTGCATGTTACTTGATAATTTTGTAAAAAATGTAGTTTAACATACTTGGCAAATCCTAGTGAACTACGTGTACTAAGCTTTTCTTAGACTATATCAGGAATGTTATTTATTTAGTAAAAGTGGCAAATTATGCCTTATTGCAAATTCAGAATTATATAATTATTGTTTTAATATGAAGATGTAATACATGTTTCAATTTGTGTAAAAATGCCATTTGTTTTAGAACAAGCATTTGATATATTTTCAGTGTGTTTTTCCAGTTTAGATTTGTATCTATACTTAAACCCAAGAAATTAAACTCTGACTTGTTCAATACTTACATTGTCTATCTTCAGAGTGAGTGTCTGTATATATTTTTTTCTTTGCCTTCTGAAATGACATGTATTTAGATTTTGCTATGTTTAGCGATAATTTTTAAATTTTGAGCCATTCCTTTATTTTTAAAAGTTCTTCATTTATTAAAGATTCTAAATTTTCGTCATATATGTTATCGCTGAAATTGTTTAGTGTACTTGATAGAGTTGTATCATCGGTATAAATTATGAAATTAAACATTTTACTGGCTTGTGCAAAATAAAATCATTGATATACAGATGAATAACAATGTTCCTAAGATTGAGCCTTATGGTACACCTGTTGTTATTGATAACATATTTGATTTTATATTGTAAATTTCCGTATATTGTTTACGATTTGTTAGGTAACTGGTGAATAAGTTCAGATTTGTTCCACGTATACCATAATATTTCAATTTGTCAGTTAAAATTAAATGGTCAATGTCATCAAAGGATTTGGAAAGATCTATGTAAATACTAATGGGTATTTCATCCTTATCCAGTTGAGTTATTATTATATCTATTAATTCTAGTGCCGCGTATTCAGTTGAATGTTTAGGTCGGAATCTATACTGATGGTCAAAAAAAAGCTTGGAGTCTTTTAAGTAACATGATAATTAGTCCAAAAAAAATTTTTCAAGTATTTTTGAAATACCTCGTAGAGGAAATATGGGCCTATAATTATTTAATACTGTTGGCTCACCTTTTTATAAATTGGAATTACCTTAGCAATGTTTAGTTTATCAGGGAATATTCATATGGATAATATTTGATTTGTTAATAAAGTTAAAGATTTGGTTCGAGCAGATTCAAGCATTTTTAGCAGTTTGGTGGAGAGACCATCACATCCACAGCTACTTTTGTTGGGTAGATTAATTATTGTTCTCTTTATGGTATCTTCTTCAACGTATTAAAATTACAGTTTGTTATTTTATTTATATAGTATGAATGATCATGAATGCCTTTGTATTTAATATAATTTACCAGATTACTACCTATATAGGTAAATAATGTGTTGAATTTATGTGCAATTTCTAATGTGTCTGACACAATAGAATCGGATTCTTTAAAATATTTTGGAAATTATTTATTAATTTTATGTTTAGACAGGATTTCATTTATAGTGTTCCAAATGTTTTTATATCAAATTTAAATTGATGAAAACATTTGTCATTGCTTTGCTTTACGAAAACTTCTTTTCCATAAATACACCATATTCGGAAGATTCAGGGTTTGTTATTTTTTATTGTTTGTAAAGTTTGTTTCTGTATCTTATTGAGGTTAGCAAGACTTGAGATTTCGATATAGACTTTTTGTTTATATTTATTAAATTTCACTAATTTGCTAGTCATATATTTTAGCTTGATTTATTTCATTGATGAAAATTTTATAATTGTGGTTTGGATCAGCATTTGAACTTGTATCTAATTTTTGGTATTTCATAACAGATTATATCATTGTTTACTTTTAACAAAGCCTCTTTATTTTGTACATTAACTCGTATAAATTGTGTAGGATGTTCCTCTTTTAGAGCAGTGTCCATAAGCATAAAATAAGATTGATGATCAGAATATGTTTTAATTAATATTCCTGGTGTGCTTTGCAAAATAAGTTTTATTAAATTACAAAACAAATTATCAATAAATGTACCACTACATCTTATGAACCTTGTAGGAAGAGTAATGGAGAGAAGATCACAAATGAGTGGAGGACAGAGTTGGTGGTTGCTGTGTGGAAAAAAAGAAAGTTAGATAGCCATGACACTAGTAAACAGAGTCATCACGTTTCGGAGCCACTATCTGTTGAAGGTGCTGGAGGAGAGAATGTTTGATGACAGGATAATGACGATGTAAAATTTGAGTAGAATAACATCGCATTTCGAAAAAGGAAGCCGTATACGTGATGGGATGTTTGCTCTCAGGCAGCTGGTCGAAAATAGATTGGAGGACAGAAGAATATAGTTGTGGGTTTTATAGACATGGAGAAAGATTATGACACTGTACCGCGAGAGATGGCAATGATAACACTGACACTGATGGGGTTGAGTATGGGACGTATGAAGAAACGAAGGGCAGATAGATGTGTGCACCCGAACTTTCAAAAGAATTCAACCTGAAGGTTGGCTTTTTGGAGGCGAGGTTACCCTAAGTCCACTGTTGTTTATTGTAGTGGTATAATTAATAAGTTGAAATACGGTTACGAAAGGTATTCTCCGGACGGTATTATACGCAGACGATCTGGCGGTGATAGAGGATAGCGAAAGGGACCTCAAAGAACAACTTATCTAGTGGAAGGATATGTTCAGCAGACGTGGACTTTAGGTTAGTTTGAAGAAGACAGAGATGCCATGGGTTGGGCAGCAAAACAAGCAGTCGAAAATACAGTTTGTATATACCTGCATGGGCGGAGCGGTATGCGGGCCGGGATGGCGGCTCAAAAAGTTGAGACGAATGCATGAAAAAACATGGAAATGGCGATGGGGGGTAAACACATATCTCGAAAAGTTCAATGGAAACGTGCTTAGTTATTGTGTCACGCCAGCATACATGTACTATGGGTGGATCCAGGATGCTTGAGGGACACGTGCCCCATTAACCGTTGGAATTTGGCCGCGATATACCTGCGCTAAAGTGGCATTCCTCCCAGACCTTTTGAATGTCCCCCCATTACGTGCTCTACGTAGACCTTTGGAATGTGCCCCCGTTTCGGTGATTCCCACGGGGTGCAATTGGAGGTTTTTGGTGAACTTCTGAACTTCGCCGCGAAAATGTTCAACAACACCCCCACCCCCACTCCCGTTTATTTATACACAGCACTTATCAAATGATCTACAATCTGCATATAAGCTATTTCATTCAACTGAGACGGCTCTTCTTAAAATATACGCAATGACATTGTATGCAATATGGATAATAGCAAAATGACTGCTCTCACCTTACTAGATCTATCAGCTGCTTTTGATACAATAGATCACGACATTCTTTTACATCGCCTCCAAAGACATGTTGGGATTTCTGGCACAGCTCTTCAGTGATTTAGTTCGTATTTTTCAGACCGGTACCAAAGCATTAATATATCTGGCTTACTGTCTTGTCCTGAACATCTTCCATTTGGTGCCCAACAGGGTTCTGTCCTTGTTTAGCTTATACACTACATCCCTTAGTCGAGTCATTACTGTCATGTTTTCTAGGGATTTGTAACGAACCCAACTGTGATGGATGCCTCGTGTAGTCAGCGGAACACCTTTATTGTACTGCCCAGTGCAAAACACGCACAGCCACAAGTTGTGCTGCCTTTCGAAACCGTTACAACGATAACGTGCAATGCGAAGGCGCATAGCTATACATAATACTTCCCCAACCTTAAATGAAGAACTTAATCAATTTAATCACAACTACAGTCCAAGTAGTATGTAGCATAATAGCATGTGTTTTCTTCCTGAACAATAATAAAAGTCACATTGTAAAGTCAAAATTAAGCACAACATTCACTACTAATCTCTAGTGTGAAAACTATAAAGTCTGAAAATAACTTGTTACTAAGAACACTGATGATGTTCGAATCAGCTCTGTAACAATTACAAATCAAGTTTTATAACAGGTTTTGGAACACGGCTTGACCGTCGAAGAGGCATGTCACTGGTTGGTGTATCCTGCTTAGCAGGGCTTTGAGCAACCACGGGTGTGTTCACTTGTGGTTGACTGGGTCTGCCAGGAGTTTGAATCACAGCAGCAGGAGGTCTGGTCGGATCGACTGGAACAGATGGCTTATCCAGCTCTGGTGCAGCGTTTGCAGGGAGAAGCTCTCCGCTACTGAAGGAATCAGGCGAATGAACTGAACTTCTCGACAGAGTGTCATCTCGCGGAATTATGTGGTCCACATGAACGATGCGTCTGTTGTTTCCTGGAAGCCTCACTATGTACGCGAGTGGTCCCAGTATTTTGGTCACAGTTCCAGGAATCCACTTTTCTATGCCTGCTCTCATGTTCCTGATTCTGACAGGTTGGTACATGTCAAACTGTAAAAGATTCCCAGGCCTTGAACCATCGTGATGTTGTTTTTCCTTCTGCTGTCGCTCGTTAATCTTGGTTTGCAGGCTAGGTTTCAGCAGGGTTAACCTTGTTCGGGGAGCTCTCCTTAGAAACAGTTCAGCAGGAGTACGGCCTGTGATACTGTGAGGTGTGTTTCTATATTGAAACAGAATGTCAGAAAGCCGATGTTGTAGTGGAATTCGAGGGTCTGCCTTTGCTAGCATGTTCTTGAATGTCTGATGTAGGGCGGACACAACACATGTTTCACCCCGTTTAACTTCAAGAATGTCCCTAAATCCTCAGAAATGAACTGGGGTCCGTTATCTGAAACCACCGATTCAGGCAAACAGTTTTCGCACCTCAGTTATCGTGTTTCCGGCTGTGGTGCTGTTCATAAGTAGGACTTCAAGCCACTTTGAGTGACTATCTGCCACAACCAAGAACATCTTTCCGTTCTTTTCTGCGAAGTCAACATGTACTCTTTGCCATGGGCGTGTGGCCCAGGGACTTGGCATGAGAGGTGCGGCGGTTAGTGCATTTCTTTGCCTTGAACATTCGGGACAGCTTCGTACCATTTCTTCAATGTCACTGTCTATACCCGGCCATCACATGAAACTTCGGGCAATGGCCTTCATCCTCATCATTCCTGGGTGCATTGTGTGCAACTCGTGAAGCAGCTGTTCGGTGTATGTCGATGGAATGACAACTCTCCTGCCCCACACGATGCATCCATCTTCAAGGGATAGTAATAATAATACATAACTTCTTACGCGCCAATCTCCTCAGACAATCCGAGCTCAGTGGCGCACCAAAACCAAAGGATTGAGCATTCTCGTATTCGTGTGATAGGCGGAAGTCGTCAACAAATGGATGGATGTGCTAGGAAGCTAGGGAGGATAAGCAATATTGAAAAGATAGGTTTTGAGGTGACGACAAAAAGTAACAATATTTTCTATTGATTTAACACCAACGGGAAGCGAATTCCATATATTTGGCGCGGCAACTGAAAAAGCGCGAGTTCCAGCCTTTGTCCTCTCTCCGAACGAAGTATGGATATAGTTCGTCAAATCTAGCACACGACCTAGGCCATCCATGCAGAGTGTAGTCATAGATTGTGGCCAAGGTAGTGTCCTTGCGTGTAGATTCCGCTATCTGTTGTGAGGTTACAGGCAGTTCGTTGACGGTCAACATGCACACAGATTTGATCTCGTCTGAACTTGCAGATTCGGGAGTGTCTACCGGCAGTCTGCTCAGCATATCCGCATTAGCGTTTTCCTTTGACGGAATGTACTGGATGTCGTACTGGTACCCAGATAGTACCAATGCCCAGCGTTGCATTCGCGCTGCCGCCATAGACGGTATACTAGTCTTTGGTCCAAATATCTTCGTTAATGGACGATGATCTGTCCTCATGGTAAATGATCGCCCCATGAGGTACTCGTGAAATTTCTTCACCCCAAAGACGATTCCCAGTGCCTCACGTTCGATCTGAGAGTAGTTACGTTCTGCGGCACTCAATGTTCGTGATGCAAATGCGATGGGTTTTTCCACCCCATCTGACATTTGATGACTGATCACAGCTCCGATCCCATATGAGCTTGCATCCGTGGCAAGAATGAGTGGCATGCTTTCGTCATAGTGAGTAAGTACCGTCTCACTAGACAACAACCTTTTGCATTGGTTAAATGCTCCATCACAAGCTCTGTCCCACGACCATTCCACGCCAGCTTTCAGGCGCTCGTACAGAGAATGCAAGATTGTGGACAAGTTTGGTACAAACTTCGCATAGTATTGCACGACACCCAGGAAACTTTGTAGTTCCGTTAGGTTGGTTGGAGGCGGTGCCTTCCGAATGGCCTCCACCTTGTCCTGGATAGGCTGGATCCCATTTGCACTAACTGTGTGTCCCAGATACTTCACTTGGGACTTCAGAAACTGGCATTTCGTCTTGTTCAACCTCACATTGTGCTGATCCAACCTGTGCAACACCTGTTCCAGTGTCTTCAGATGCTCCTGTTCAGTGGTTCCCGTCACAAGAATGTCATCGATGAAACACATAAAATTTTCTAGTCCTGCTAGAATTTTGTCCATTGTCATCTGGAACACGGACGGCGCAGTTTTAACACCGTAAGCTAAACGCCGTGTTCTGTACAGTCCCTTATGTGTGTTGAGCGTGAGCAGTGGTGACGAGTTGGTTGAATGCCCCACTGAGGTCCAGGATTGAGAACACGGTTGGTTTTTTCCCTTTGTGAGCCATTTTGGCAAACAAATCCTGAGCCGTAGGTAGGGGGTATTTGTCATCCTCAATGGTGACATTTAGGAGCTTATAATCCCCACATATGCGAACTGACTTCTTGCCATTTTTCGACTTAGGCACATTCACCGTCGGGCTCGCCCATTCACTGTTATCGACCCTGTACAGCACTCCAGCTGTTTCAAGTTGGTCGATCTCATTCTCTACGAGTTCCCTAAGAGCATAAGGAACAGGACGCGCCTTTTGGTAAACTGGATTCTGTTCTGGTTTAAGTTTCAAGGTTGCTGTATGTCCCTGAATGGTTGATCCATCATTTCTGAACAAGTGTGCGTACTCGCCCATCAATTTGTGCATTTCAGACGTGGCTCGGGACATCACACTGAAAATACTCTTCCAGTTCAACTTGATCTGCTGCAACCAATCTCTACCGAACAGTGCTGGTCGCTCACCACTCGCTACAACTACTGGCAGTATGAAGTGTTGTTCTCCATACGTCACTGGAATGTAGGCCTTCCCAGCAATTGGTATCAGATCACCTGTATATGACTTGAGGGTGATGCTTGAGGGTTGTAGAGGGTATTTTGACAGGACCCGTATGTAGGTGCTTACCGGGATAAGAGAGACTGCAGCCCCTGTGTCCAACTCCATAGGGACTATTTCACTACCTAAGGTTACTTTCACCTTGATGCCCTTGCACCCGGATATATCATTTATATCAGCATCGGCTGAATAAACACCAAACAACCCCAACGTGTGGTCCTCAGCTGGCTCGTCAACATCACTCACATGGGCCACTCTGTTTCTGCCTTGATTTCGCTGTTTTGCTCTGCACATCCGAGCAATGTGGCCTGTCTTCTTGCACCAGTGACACTGTTCGTTGATGTATTGGCATTTCTGTTCATGGAGACTGCCACCACAGCGGTAGCAGGACTTCTTGCTGTTGAAAGCATTACGACTTTGACTGGCAACTGTACCTTTGTTGGCACTTTTTTTCTTACTAAAGTTCTGCACCCGGTTGACACTTTCAACCTGGTTAGCACTGGCAGTAGCATGGGAAATCCCGTTTCCCCCCAATGATGAGGCATTGAATTCGACAGAGCATTTAGCTGCAGCTCTTCAGCCACGGCCTCTTTGTACGCATTGTCAAATGTTAGTGTGTTGTCTTTCAACATAAGTTTTGTCTGGACAGAAGGTAAGTTTAGTCCTTTCACAAACACATCACGCAATATTTCTGTCTGAATTGCCGCTGGATATTCACAGTCGCCACACAGCTCTCGTAACGCCAAAGCCTACTGTGATACCGATTCTGACGGTTTTCTGTTCCTGTTCATGAATTGATTTCGACAACCTATCCCTGTCAACTGCTGTTTGTACACAGCATGGGCCGCAGCCACCACCTCGTCATAGCTTTTGTCGGCCAAGTTTAAAGGCTTCAGTTGGCTCTTGATTTTCGTGAAATCCTGTGCGCCGACACTACTGAGCAACAAACATTGTTTGGTGCTGTCTGGCACGGCGTTAGTCGTTACAAAAAATTCGAATCTTTCCAGATAATTTTCGAATAATTCCCTCTCCTCGTTATACTCTTCATACCTCAGGGTTCGTCCAGCCATTATTGGAACCACCTCGTCGCCATTGTCATGTTTTCTAGGGATTTGTAACGAACTCAACAACTCAGCCTGGTGTAGTCACCGGAACACCTTTATTGTACTGCTCAGTGCAAAACACGCACAGCCACACGTTGTGCTGCCTTTCGAAACCGTTACAACGATAACGTGCAATGCGAAGGCGCATAGCTATACATAATACTAATCACAATATAAATCATCACTTATATGCTCACGACACATAGGTGTGTGCATCACTTTCACCAACTGATGCACAAATAGCTCTATCAACTTTAGCTCACCGACATCTTGCTGTGGATGGAAGCAAGTAGCCTAACTTGAAGCTAAATCCAGATAAAACTGATCTAGTTGTTATTGGCACGAAACAAGGTTGTTAACTACTTTCCAGTTAAATTGCTTGGTATTGGTACATCACCGTCAGATACTGTTCGTAATCTAGGTGTTGTCTTTGACAGTGATTTCAGCTGTCACCAGAACATGTCTCAAGCATGTAAATTCTGTTTCTACCATATTTGTGATTTCCGTCGAATTCGGCGTCATTTGTCTTTATCTACTGCTATTTTTAAAGTCACTGATAAAATAATAAGAAGACTTAAAGATGAAATGGCGTCTGATCTAAGATCATCTTGTGGCAACCAACACATGGAAGAATCAAGGCAGGAAGACCAGCAGCAACTTACATCGACTGCTTAAATGAAGATGTGGGTCTAGAAACGGAGGAACTGAAGAAGGCAATGGCAGACAGAGGGATCTGAAGACGGATGATTGAAGCCACTAATGTTCAACCCCAGTTGCCGACATGAGTGAGTGAGTGAGTGAGTGAGTGAGTGAGTGAGTGAGTGAGTGAGTGAGTGAGTGAGTGAGTGGGTGCTAAAACAATATCAGTAGCTCTAATATGCAGTCGCATTGACTACTGCAACTCCCTCAACAATATTGCTAAAAAAGGACTTACATAAACTCCAACGTGTACAGAATTGTTTAGCACGTGTGGTACTAAAAGGACCTCGATTCTCTCCACCACTGCCTCTACTTAGACACTGGCTTCCAGTTGCATATCGAATACGAAATGTTTTCAAGTTAGCCACTATCACATATCGTACCCTTTCTACACAACACCCATCCTATTTGTTTAGTCTGCTTCGTTTTACAAATATCCCCAGGAATCTCAGATCATCTGTTTCACAACAACTTAAAACAACATGACATTACTAGTAATCATGATTAATAAAACTCAGTAATCATGATTGTTTCACCGTGTTGAGGTGTGGTTTCTACTTGACCACTGATACTTAGTTGTGAACTTGTGATGATGTTGTTCTTGTCTTAACCCCTTGTTACCACGCTGACAGAGTCAGGAAACAAAGTAGAAATATAAATTCTTATATAGCGCAGTATCCGGTCTTAAGGACTGCTGAAAGCGCTTTACACTTTACTTCCTGGCAGACCTGTTCAGTCGAACACCATCTCGACTTCTCTGGCAAGCATCCAGTGGTATCATCTGAAGACTCTTTCATCATCACATTTATATGATTATAATATCATAATATTATGATAAATTGGTGGTTTATGTTCCAAACATTATATTTTAGTTGTTGCTAGCATGCTATGCAATTAATTAAACAGTAATTTCTGGAATGCCACAAAAGTATGATTCTATTAATAGCAAGAACGTTTATAAAATTGTGTCCTTTTTATAAAACAGTATAAGTTGTTTAGAATGTCCAATTTCTGTGCAAACATATCATTGTCTAGCCCAAGTTATTGATAACCCGTTAGTAATACACGGTTTTGGGAATTCATTTATATTCATACGTACTTCACTGAAATCAACTTTCCCAAAAGTTTGTTTGCACAACTTTGTCGGAATATGTAATTATATATTTAGCACAAAGATATCTTACCAATCACATTCTTTATTTTGCCAAAAAAATTGCATATAATATTAGTTGAATTTCGAAAGGGTCCGAATTCAATACGAGTGCCGACTAGTGAATAGGGTGCACGGTTTTATTTTGGGCTTCAAAAGGGTCCGGATTCGACACAAGTGCCGACTAGTGACGTATAGTGCCATCAACCTGCACCAGCATTCTGATTTAATGTTGGCACATACAATCATACTATAATAGTAAAATTGAGCGTAACATACGTTTTAGTTCAGCTACCATTTTCTTTGTTTTTTTCTTCGAAAACCACATGTCTCCCAAACGCAGTTACCGTTTGGGCGCCATGTTACATGAATGTCTAGTATGTCGAAACTCCGCAAGGTGTCACCATTGGAGACACCGGGTATCCTGAGGGAATATTCCGTGATTGGACAACTGACAAGTGATGTCATTCACGTTGTCCAATTGAGTTAATTCCAAGAGGTAAATCCTAACCGGTCCTGGGCGACGTTAAGACGACTAAACGATATTGCTACAAGTCTGCGATTTTGCAGGAATATAAGTGACTTCGTGGTGTCATTTCGCGCCGCTCACCGACTCTACGAGGGGGTAGTTTCTGCATATTTTGGGCGAGGCGGAAAAGAAAAACGACGAGGCGGTCCGCCTCGCTTGTCACACACCAGGGATACACTGTTATTATTGTAGAGTTACCCCACATTGGACTTGTATCATATGGGACGATTTGGTATAACGCTGAATAAGGTCCCATGATGTTCTGCGTGATGACCACGCCATGTTGCTAAAATAAAACGTGTTTCACACAACGCCGTCTCTGCGTCTCTATACGAACCCAGACAATAACACATGGTGGCAGCGGTACACGAACATGGCCAACGAAGAGGTACGCCAATCGACGCAACTTCCCCTTCCAGGGAAATTCGAAGGAGCAACAGGTCCAGCTCAAACTGAGTTATGGACAAAATGGTCAACAAGATTCGAACGTTACCGAGTTGCATCAGGCCTACAAGCGAAGTCACAGCTTGAACAAGTAAGCACTTTGCTATACGCAATGGGCGAATGTGCAGACGCTATTCTGACCACGATCAAAATCGATGAAAATAAGGCAACGTACGCTGAGGTAAAGTCTGCCATTGACCAGTATTTCAATGTGAGGAGAAACACCATTGTCAAAAAGGCACGTTTCAACACCCGACGACAAACGGCATCAGAGCCAGTCGACAGTTTCATACAAGACTTATACCGAATGGGTTATGGTGATCTAAAGGACGAGTTGATCCGCGATAGAATAGTCGCAGGCGTCGCTGACAACGGGCTGTCATATCGCCTACAGTCAAAACCAGATTTGACGCTTGAGCAAGCTGTCCATATTATCCGCCAGGCGGAGGCACGCAAGCTAGACAGAGAAGTAGTAAGAGAGGAAATAGCATGCCCTCCAGTGCCCGCGAGATGGATCACGTCAGACCAGCTATTAAAGCAGTACCCAGAAAATGGAGCAAAAAGCCAAAACGAGGCTACACTCACCCCAATGACACGACTAGTACCTGCCAATGGTGCGGGCGTCAACCAGCAGACAGGCAGAAATGTCCAGCTAAAGATGACTGCTGTCGGGCATGCAGAAAACAAGGGCACTTCCAAGCAGTGTGTCGCGGCAGTGCAGTCAGGAGACACAGTGGCAGAGTCCACCAAGTAAAGACGGAGGACATCCCATTTCTGGGGGAGATCAAAGACGAGATTGACTTTTGGTCTGCACGCGTTAGTGTGAACGGTCATAACACACGCTTCAAACTCGACACAGGCGCAGCAGTTTCGGTCATAAGTGACAGGGAACAGTGGTTGAAACGGGTTCAGCTCCACGGGAATCAGAAGAAACTCCGTGGACCAGGGGGCATCCATCTGCCGGTCAGGAGCATACTCCACGCGACCCTGAAATACCGCGGCAAAGAAGTAACTGAAACAGTATACGTCCTACATAACCAGCAGTGTTCACTGTTGAGCAAATAAGCTTGTGCTAAACGCGGACTTGTGTCGCGGTCCGATGGCGTTGAGGAAGTAAATGATCCAACAGCGAACTTCAAAGCAGAATTTCCGAGTCTATTTACTGGCCTCGGCAATTTGAAGACTGAATATCATGTGACGCTTCGTGCAGACGCCAGACCAGTGTGTTTGTACGCACCGAGGAAGATCCCGCATCCTCTGCTGCCGAAGGTGAAAGCGGAACTTGAGATGATGCAGCGACAAGGGGTCATCTCTCCAGTCACACAACCCACAGATTGGTGTTCGGGACTTGTGATTGTTCCCAAGCCGTCAGGAACTTCACTACGCATCTGTGTTAATCTCACACAGCTAAATCGAGCGGTCCTACGGGAGATACACCCAATGCACTCTGTGGATGAAAGTTTAGCTAAGCTGAGAACAAGCAAGTTGTTCACAAAACTAGACGCCAACAGCGGATTCTGGTAACTTCCTCTGGATGAGGAGTCCAGGCTTCTCACAATATTTGTCACACCTTTCGTTTGGTATCAGCTCAGCAAGTGAGATTTTCCAGCGCTCCATGTCGGCCATTCTGGAAGGCCAAGAAGGAGTAATCTGCCATATGGACGCCATCTTGATACATGGCAAAGACAAACAGAACATGACAAGCGCGTTAGAGCTGTCATGCTACGCTTACAGCAAGCCGGACTAACGCTGAACAGCAAATGTGAATTTGCAAAGCAGTCAATCAAGTTCTTGGGACATGTCATCGATGCCTCAGGGATACATGCAGACAGCAGTAAGACGGCAGCCATCGCACAATTCCCAGCTCCCACCAATGTCACGGAACTCCAACGCTTCATGGGTATGGTGAACCAAATGGGAAAATTCATTCCACGACTGGCTGATATCAACGAACCGTTGCGCCAGTCACTGCGCAAAGACAGGGCATGGTTATGGGAAGAGGCACAACAAACTGCCTTCCAGCAAGTGAAAGACATGCTTGTATCACCCGACGTACTTGCACACTATGACCCAAACCGCCCAACAGTGATCGCAGCAGACGCATCTTCTCAGGGGATCGGTGCAGTGCTACTGCAAATTCAAGATGGTGGCAGACGTCGTCCAGTCTGCTATGCTTCCCGATCACTCACAGAAACCGAGAAATGCTATGCAGTCATAGAGAAGGAAGCTCTTGCAGCAACCTGGGCTTGCGAGAAGTTCAGAGAGTATGTGATGGGGCTAAACTTCACGCTCGAGACTAATCACAAACCTCTCGTGCCACTTCTGAAAACAACAGAGCTAGCCAAGATGCCACCTCGCATCCAACGATTTCGTCTGAGAATAATGCGATACAACCCGGACGTCGTATACGTCCCGGGAAAGCATCAAACGACACCTGACGCATTATCTCGCGCTCCCGTCAACTTCCCAGAGCAGACCGACATCATGTTTGTGGAAGAGGTAGAGTGTTACGCGAAACACACAGTAACCATACTTCCAGCTACGGAGAAACGTATACAGGACATACGAGCGGCACAGAAAGCAGATGCTGGGTGCGAACAAGTCAGAACATTTTGCACATTAGGATGGCCAGCTTACATGCCACATCTGCCGCTGATACGACCGTACTGGGAGAACATGAGCCATCTCACGGTAGTCGATGATCTCCTACTGTATGACGAACGCATCGTGATTCCAAGGGCCACGCGTTTGGATATACTACACTGCATACACCAGGGCCATCTTGGTATCACGAAATGTCGTGCTCGGGCTCGCACATCGGTGTGGTGGCCAGAATTGTCCAACTGCATAGAAGACATGGTTATTAAGTGCTCAACGTGTGCGAAAGATCGTCCGGAAACCAAAGAACCACTCATGCCAGCATCGTTCCCATCTCGTCCCTGGGGGAGGCTTGGCATGGATCTTTTCGAGTTTCATGGAACTGCATATCTCATCGCAATTGACTATTACTCGAGATGGATTGAGATCAAGCAGCTTCGCGACCAAACATCAGAAAGTGTCATCACAACGCTGAAGGAACTGTTTGCTGTTCACGGGATACCAGATGTTGTCATGTCAGACAACGGGCCTCAATTCAGTGCTGATGCATTTCGACAGTTCGCAGCAACATATGGGTTCGTTCACACAACTAGCTCACCGCGATATCCGCAAGCCAATGGCGAGGTGGAGAGAGCTGTCCATAGAGTGAAAGCGTTGCTCAGGAAGAACGAAGACCATTACCTGGCTCTTCTCACATATCGGTCAACTCCGTTACAGAATGGGCTATCCCCAGTCGAACTACTGATGGGAAGAAGATTACGAACACAACTGCCAACACTCCCAAGCACGCTCCAGCCAAGGATGACAGAGAGAAGGT
The DNA here is from genome assembly GCA_963995525.1 of Escarpia spicata. NCBI lineage: Eukaryota > Metazoa > Annelida > Polychaeta > Sabellida > Siboglinidae > Escarpia > Escarpia spicata. The sequence continues at coordinate 63,279,380 of OZ023211.1, forward strand.
CCGAACCATAGAGGACTCCTACAGATCCAACCAAACACGTACCTACAACAACCGACATAGGACACAGGAACTTCCTGTCCTACAGCCAGGTGACCAAGTATGGGTTAGGGATCAGGACCGACAGGGCAGGATACTGAGACAGACACATCACCCTAGATCGTATCTCGTGAGAACCGAATACGGCACGGTGCGACGTAACAAGAGAGTTCTGGTTCCTACTCCGGACGAACAACATGCGATGACCAGTCCGGTGCGAGGGCCACAACCATCCTGCATCCCAGATGTGAGTGAAAGCAGATCGCGCGCACCTACTACGGAGACGACGCGATCATCGCCACAGCACACCGACACTAGCCTAACCGGAGACACGGCCTCTCCATGTGTGACTGTGACCAGATCAGGAAGAGCTATAAAGCCGCCTGAACGTTTGAACTTATAGTCACCGAAGTTCACCATTGTCTAGAGACATGTTTGCAGGTGAACATGACTGTAGAGTTCAGCATGTGAATGCGAACTCTGAGGGGAGGTGTAGAGTTACCCCACATTGGACTTGTATCATATGGGACGATTTGGTAGAACGCTGAATAAGGTCCCATGATGCTCTGCGTGATGACCACGCCATGTTGCTAAAATAAAACGTGTTTCACACAACGCCGTCTCTGAACCCAGACAATAACACAATTATTAGGTCGCAAAGTGAACCCGGAAAATGTGCTTAGCCTTAGAAATTAAGTTTTGTTCCGATTTCTCGGGGACTAAGACTTTAAATTAAAACTACCCAACATTCTGTTAAAAGTTTAATTCATAATTTGTGCCAGTTTAAAAGTTTAACCCGAGTTTATGTCGGACTATTGCGTTTTGTTGACAGAGCCAGGGCAGTAATTTTTGAATCTAGACCAACCAACCAGAGTCCCTGTTTACGCCATATGACACGCAAAATGGCTGCGTCCATGCCAAAATTAATTGTGTCGTCGTCGGTCGATTGCTTCACCCGGCTTGTTATACATCGTAGATGGTGTAATTATTGTGAAAGCCTGGAACCTAACGTGCCATAAAAGTTGTATTTATCAGCGCTACAACTTCTCGAAGAGATTAAACACAAGTTCAACAATAGGCAGAGCTGTGTTGCCTGCCATCGTGTTGTTTAATACAAGACGTTTTCCTCAACGTAAATGACAAAGGTTGACCTGCCCAATTTCGTGCAACTTGTAAGTTACAATAATGTAGTGCAGCCAACATATATATGAACCGAACATTGTTTATATTGAATGAGTATTGTGGTGGCACAGGTAGGCCAACCAGGCGTGTTGACAATAGCAAGTGCGAGCTAAGTATACAGTTTAACCGATGCTAGGCAGAATCAAGCAAAACCCAGAGTACCAGGCAAACTGTACGAAATTGGACATCGTACGAAGTTCGCTGACACAACTATGAATCGGGCAGCCGTTATATTTTATAATTATGTTATCTCTGGTGATTGCTGAGAACGAAATATATCTACAACAGATGGTAGATACAGTAATAAGGGAAAGTGAGAAAAAGGTCTGTCTCTGAACAAAAAGAAAACAGAAACCATGGTCATCTCAAAGAAAAATTACACTCCAACATGCAACATGGTAGCATATGACACTGTTCTGAAGCAAGTCCGACTGTTTAACTATTTGGGATCACTAATAACGTCCGACGGTTAATGCAACGATGAGATCAAGAGACGAATTGCACAAGCCAAAACAGCTTTTCACAAACAAACAATAAACAAAAATATATCAATTGAAATGAGAAAACGTGTACTGCAATGCTACATAGAGCCCATACTGCTATATGGATGTGAATCCTGGACACTAACCAAAAGTTCACAAAAAACATAGAAGTCACTGAACTGTGGTTCTTAAGAAGAATGCTGCGAGTGCCAAGGACTGCAAAACAAAGCAATGAAGTCATCCTTAGGACAGCCAAATCAAAAAGAAAGATCATCAACAAAGTTAGAACACAACAAGCACTATTTATAGGCCATGTCGTGAGAAAGAAAAAAATAGAACTTGTAGTAACAACAGGAAAGATAGAAGGAAAAAGATCCAGAGGACGACAGAGAATAAAAATAATAGATAGTCTCTCAACAACTGGTGTGGAAGGAGCACAAGAGAACTGCTACAAACGACCGTGCGGTTTAGAGGGCCATGATCGCCAACGCCTGTGACAGACATGGCACATAGGAGAAGAAGAAGTAGCTGAATAGTAACTTATAGCTAGAAGTATGTTGATGAAATATTGAACACATGTATTGTAGACTGTGGTAGTAGTATTAATTTAAAATAAATTATAGTATTGGCACTTGAATACGCTGCCTTACTGTTGATCAGTACAACTAATATTTACTTGACCTAAGCGTAAGTCTTGTGTAAGCCTACAGGACTTTTGTTTAGGGAGGTGAAAATCTTATATGAATTTGATTACATGGTTAGATCTACAGTAAAAGTAAGAGTCATGAGATCAGACTTTAATAACTTAAATAGAAACTGTAAAACATAAGACAATTTCAGGGAGTGAACATATTAGCTTTATTAACTCATACATTAAAAGATAAATTAAAGAGACATTTTGCAATAATTATGTAAAACACACATATTTACAATAACATACATGTTTCAACACGAGACAATGCCAAGTGAACTCTCAGTGTTTATTACATATTAAGTACACACCAATAACCATGTGTGAAATAACAGATATGGGTTTGGAAATAATACATTGAGACATACACCATAAGTTTGCCAGAACAATCATCTCCAATGCTAGTCAGTTTTGTAAAAAATGTCTCAAATATATCCACTTTCATTTAGCTAACATCATAATCCATTTTACTTTAACTAGGCCTACTCCTCAAAGTCTAGCAACTAGCAGGGATAAGAAAATATCCCCTTAATCATGAATGCTCTTATCCATGAATGTTATCGTCTCCTTCGTTGCATATGTTCACACCACACCTCCTAAATTATTTGGCACTTCTGGGCTAGCCTCGGTGTGTCAGTGTAGTTCATACATGCTGGCATTGACAAGCAAACAAAACTGTGCACACGTGATGAAATTGCACACATTAGTACTGTGTATTTATGTCATCTTTGTCATGTGTTGTAAGTAAATAATTCATGGGGGTATACAGATATAAGAATTTTTCTCTTCAGTATACCCCTTTTTTCTGACATAATTATTTCTTGATGTATCACACTTTGTGTATTGTTCTTATGTTGGAAAAATAAAAACGATTGTGGTTGTTATTATTATTACAGTGAGCTTAGATACATTTGCTATTACAGCAAGGAGAATATTCTGTGGAGAAAGGGGGTCAGTCATTCATTGAATGGAGAGCTAGTCGTTTAACAAAGTCCGTCAATGACCACCAGGGAAGACTTATGCAGTTGAGCACTGGTAAGACGTAGCTTGGTAGGAGCCAAAACAAGCATGCCTGAATGAGACGGCAATGAATGCAGCTTTGTTCACATAATATCACAGTGATGACGAAGCACGGCGGAAAACTGCATCTGCATTGACATTAATCACTCAATTTTGCAGGTCCATACAAACAACTATTTCGACCCACCGATCGATGAATCTGGTGGGCTGAATTCAGAATTCCAACGTGATGCATAGCCCAGCTTGTTGTGTATATACCAGGGTGTCACTGAACTAAGAAAGCCAACATAAAAACAAACGACTGTCTTCATGAGGGGAAATTGAGGCAAATAGTAAAACAAGCGTACAAAAACATATTTAAGTACAATACAATAGTTAATATGATACACTATCGGTAACTAATGGTGTAAATATTATGGCATAGTTATATTTAATTGACAAAAGTGAAGTTAACAACTGATAGAAAGAAAAGGTTAACAACAGCCCTGAGTAAGGTTTTCATACATGCATAGCAATTTTGTATGTACAAAAAATTCCACAGAGGTTTCACCAGGTTCATTGTCAATTGTAGCTGCCAGTTCAACATAGATTTTCACTAAAGCATTCAAATAGTAGAAAAACACGACAAAATACCATGCACGAACTTTGCACAAACAAACAAAAAAGTCAGTGTGACAATGACTCCTCCTGCTAAGTGAAGTACTTAAATTCACTATAACAACATAGTCTAGTTCAGCAGTTTTACTAACACAAAGAGTAAAGTTAATTGCAGAAGTGCTTTGCATGACTGTTGGTAAACTCTATCTTATGAAATATCGTTGATCAGACGCCAACGTTAATTAATTGTGGCTGTGTGGGCGTGGCCGTGTCGCTGGTTTTAAATTGCAGGCAAAAGCATGTGGTCATTATTCTCACCGTCCAAATTCAGCCACGTATGTTGACATTCATGATATCTACTCCATGTATGACTGTATGAGGTGTAATCGGCTGCATGGTGCAATTTGCGACGTGTGCGAAACAGAAAGCCCATGACACTAGATTTCCTTAGGACGACACATTTAGAAATGGAATTTAATATTTCAAAATGTATCCACCTCCCAATAACAAACAAAACTAAATTCAGACTACAATCATATTCACTCTTCGGCATGCATATGCTACTTGCTACAGTATCCAGCCATCCGCATCTCGGAGTAAAATTATAGTCAGAATTAACCTGATCATACGTCGTGCGTGCTCCGAGAAGGGGTGTCGAGAATGCAGACGCTTTCGCCCACGTGCAACTGTTGTCACCGTGGGGTGTAATGTATGTTGATCATCTGCTTCGGCATGACGGACTAGTGCGAGGCACTGTTTGTTTCTACGGATGTCAGGAGGTATTATCCCAGCAACAACTGGCAGCATATCAGTTGGTGTCGATCGGATGCAGCACGCAGACACCAGTCAGAGGCTGTTGTTTAGTGCTGCGTCGAGTCAGTGTGTGTGGGCACTGCGGCACCACACTGGCGAGCAATACTCAGCTGGTACAAAAGCTAGAGCAACTGTTGATTTTTGAAGAACATCGAAATGGGCTCCCCATTTTGTGCTAGCTAGTCGTCGAAGTAAGTTGCACCTTGCGTTCACTTTCTTCGAAAGTTGGGCTAGGTGTTTTTAGTAAGTACATGGGTTTTGATGTTATTGTGATCGTTTTCTCTCCGCAGCGAACGTCCATCTGGTGCATGGTTTGCCAGAGAGTTCTTCAGATGAAAGCAGCTGCTCACTGTTTTGTTGACGTTAAGTCGTAAACGCCATCGTTGAAGGAACAAGTCCAGGCTAATCAGGTCGTGCGTTTACATTTGCTTTGCGTCATCAGAATTTCGTCCCGATAACATGAGGGCGATGTCATCTGCATAGATGCGTTTCGTTGGTGCCGTACGTGGGCGGGATGTCCGACGTGTAGATGTTGACGAGCGCATCGGAGCGAGAACTGAATCTTGCGCTCTTGATGATGTATGTCTTTGAAGTGTCTTTGCCGACGTGTACGTGGAACTCTGTGGTCTCATTAGAAATCGCCTAATGGCGCCGCTCGAATAGTCGAAGTTTATATTGTTAGGGCTATGACAATAATATCGGGGATATGGTTAGAGAGTAACGCGGTAAGGGTCAAGCGTTGATATGCGACTTTGTATTATACTAATGCGTTGGTATGTATGGGTATGTCTTGTAGTAAATATTCATGTACACACACGTCCCTATGTGTTGCTATTTTTAACGTATACAATTACATGAAACTCGCCTGGAATTACATTACCGAGCTACTTTGAGTGAGTTGTTTATTTCGTTTTGCATATATTGATTTACTTTAGCAGGATATCGGTTTCTCCCTCGCAATTTAAGTTGGGGTTTTGTAAATGATATCCAAATGGTATCTAATATTAGGGGCTAACACAGATATGCGGATTGTGACTGTGATTTGTTAAATAATCAAGACCAAAAAGAGACACTTTAATAAAGTCTTTGCCTAACTGCGTGCTGCTCTCCTCTAGGAAGGTCGGCTGTCGTGGCCGGACCGTCGGATCTTGACATGGAGGGCGGGGGAAGTGCTATTGGAGATTTCTCGCCGGAACATCAGGGGTTCAGCACGTCAACTGTGGTGTCGCGCTGACGGAGGGTGCTGCTGGAGATTGTTTGCGAAAGTCTGGAAGATTTGCCTGTATTCCGGGAGACCGGGACACACACACAAAATCAAAAGGTCAGGGTTACGAAGTGTTACAGGGCAGGGCCGGGAGTGTCTCAAAATGTGACGTTCTTTGTGGGCATAAAATAAACAGGGTGGAAACTACGGATCTAAGCCTTACCTGCCAACTTTTCTGTTTCTAAATCCTGGAGAATTTCAGGATCACCAAAAACCCGTCAACTACACGTTTCCCCGGGCCTTGGAGTTGGATCGGGACCTCCAACTGCTGCAGTACCCCTTGGCTTGAAGTTCACAAAACACTTACAATCTCGATGTTCTTATTTTCTTGGAGAGCGTTAGTTCCACCATAAATCCTGAACAGTTCTGGAAAATTCGGGAGAGTTGGCAGGTAGCAACAGCAAGGACACAAAAAGCTCACATCATATTCATTCGACAGACAAGTTATACCACTATACGCTAGATGGCAGTACTTCCTTCAACGCGTCTCGGAAATTGTGACCAGCTGCCTTATTGTGTGTCCGTGGTGGGCCATGTTGAACATCAATAATACAAAAGAAATTGTGATGCGGTTCGTATATATACATACAGTGATGTAGAAGCGCAGAAACTACAAGAAATCCTTTGGAATTGTGAAAACGTTGCGTTTGCTGTACTCATGAAGTAGTAGTAAACTGTCCACCAGACGGCAGTGCACGTCATTTAACTAAGGGCGCATGCGGCAGCGGAAATCGTACCAAGCGAGTGATGTACGGAAAAGTTGGTGGATTCGACGTAAATATATATGTCAAACTGCATTGTGAAGTAAGATAGAGGATTACGGATGTGACGCCAACAAAGCATGTGTGCCGCGGCCAGTGTGGATATTTCTAGAAGAAATCCACAAGACGATTTTGAACTCTTACAGAGGATCGGAAGTGGGACGTACGGAGATGTGTACAAGGTGAGTGATCCCCACTCAGTCGGAGGCTGACTGACAGCGAGCGATTCTGCTTTGGAATTATCATTCTCCGGAGGGGTATCGCAGTCAGATAGAACTGGGATATTCTAGAACTGAACAATATCTTTCTGGTAATAGTTCGATTGGTCGGTTCTTTACAGAAATTAGCAAACAGTATTCTTCAGTCTTTTAGAGAAGTTTAGTCGAGATCAGTTACTAACTTGAGTTGTGTTGTCTCTGTCTGTTGATTCATGCCTACTACTAGTAGCCAAATGCCTAGTACTAGTACTAGGTAGATAGGCATTTGGCTTTGCCTTTGCTTTTATAGTACACAACTTTGTCACAAGCATGAATGGTACACTCTTACCAACACTGATTCATAAGCACAAGGGGTCCCATGACTCACTTTTTTTGCTTACAAACATAGAATGTTTTACATGTATCCACATAAGACTATAACTTATAAGGACTGAATTCTGAAATATTTGGAATGCCGACTCATTCATGGTGCACTAGGCTAACCTACATAGATCTCAGTAATCATGGTTATCAGGTGATTTATTAGTAACATTAACAATTCATTTCTTAGCTTTATGCTAAGTGAAAAGATGAAGTGACATATTTAGAAGGCATTCATATTTAGAATGTTCTGTAAGTACTGTACTATGTCAGCGACTGCTCTTTCGTATATACAACACACTGGATCTATTTAATGTATCATTGGCCTCAGTTTGGTAAAAATGAGAGAGATGTTGTCCTTTTCTTTGTAAATTAAAGTCCCATCTTGTGATTGAATTGGTGATACTGAGTATCTAAGTGACCAAGACGGTGACTCTCATGCATAGATAGTATTGAGCTCTCCTCTCTTGAAATTAGGTCACAGTCAGTGTTGTATACTTACTCATGAACATGTGATATATGCCGTGCATGGTAACTATATATAGCTGAGTTCAGGATTGCATTAAACACTTCAGGAGTAAACTTTATTAATTTCAGTTTGATTCAAACTTGGACAGGCTTTCCTTAAACGATTTATGTTGGGTGTGATTAGTCATTGGGCCAGAGAAAATGTGTTGCACTGATCAAACAGCTGAGAGAAATATCCAGCATTTTCACTTGCAGTATTAAATCATCAAAATCATCAGTCCATGATCTGACAGTTTGAGCATTTTGTGTAACAAACTATTCAATGTGAGCTTCACATGTTGTGAACATGATGCATTCATAAGTGGCTGTGAGAGCCAGCACTATAATTAAGAAACTGCAGGGGAGACAAGCTCAGATAAGTCTGCTACATGCACTGAATAATCAATCCTCTCTTAATAATATGGATTACATTGGATCATTGTGGCTGTTTATTTGATCATCAGCCATATTCAGTAATAATAATACAGAGTAAAATGGTTTGTGGACAGAAAGGGACTAGTCACAGTCTCTCACAGAACTTCAGATAGATCTTGCCAGTCTTGCTTTTTTAAATTGCCTTGTAACTTAGTTTTAATTAAAGTAAAATTTATTTCTAGCATTTTATATAACAAATTATTGTCAACAACATACTTGTTTTTACCTTGAAAACGAATATCTGACTATTTAAGCATTATTTTCAATCGGGGCATGTCACTGATTTGTCACCTTTGCTGATCCCTCAACTGCTTTGTTTATGGTTAATGTATTTACTGTTTACATAGTAAGCGGTTAGTACACGTCATATAATCTTGCAATCTATTGTTTTGTATCAAGTTTTAAATTCAGGCACATATCTACTCATTCTTTATTTCTTAGACTGTTGTGTTTTTTACTAATTAATATAACTTGATCATCATGATGTTACTTCAACTTACTTGTAAGTATGTGCAGGAGAATTTCTTCCTATTACTGGTGAGTTTCAACAGTGTTGGAATACCTAGGCCACCCAGGCTTCCATTCGTAGCTGATCTTTTCATTATGTACATGCAGCAACATCTGGGAATGAGATTTTGTGGTTCATTCGGAATTATCCATATATTTCTCCCTTCCCCGGCTAAGTTAGCTTGATCTTTTCATGAATTCCTGTGGACACAAGCTTGATATGTGTGGGAAGTATTCAGCAACATAACAGTTATGTTCTCATGTTACAAATACTAGTTATTCAGGAAGTATATAATATAACAATAACTGGTGAATGGCTCCAGTGCATTGGAGCAGTAGAGATGTACTCATTGAAACGTTGACACAGACATCACTTGAGTTGAAGAGCAGTTTTAAAGACATACCTCATGTTTGATAGCTTTGTCGCAGCTAACATCATACGTTCTGTCATTCAGCCACTAATAATCTTAGAGGGATCAATCAAGTGTTTTATTACCAGAAATCAATTTGTTGATTAACTAGTGCCAGTGTGTTGTAATTTGTAAATTGGTAAGAGCAATCTTAGAAGGTATAACTATAAGCTAAATATTGTGACTGTCTCCATTCTGAGCACTGCTGCCTTCATTGATCTACATAATATTTAGACTGCTATTGTGAAACCTGATGTCAGTGAAACTGGGAACCACATAACTTTGTTATTCTAGATCCATCATCTTTGGCTGTGTTTCAACAGGGGCCATTGTTAGATTACATAAATACAATAAAATACAATTAAATATACTGTATTTTCACACATGTATACACTTTATAGATGTGCCATTGGTACTAGTACTAACCATTGTTTTGTAATCTTGTCATAAAAATAGACTCATGAAGTGGTATGACACCATGAATACGGAATGTACTCATGTATGGCCATGATGTAGCCAGTAGAACTTACGTAAGTTATGTTCAGGTGTACAGTGCATGTATTACTATCTACTCTTGGCCTGTGATCCTACAAGGACTGGTTATTGAACCCCCCCCCCCCCCAAACTAAATAATGCTGAATCCTGTGTTTAGAATGTTTTCATACCCCGGATTTATTACTAGTGCTTTAGTAATTATACAGAATTTTATACACTAGTAGCACTAAACAGCCTGCATCTAATGGCAATAGTTGGCTACAGAATATCCCCAACTGAATAACTGCTAAGTCCTCAGAAATGACATACTTACAGAACAAAATGCCCTGAGAAAAAAGTTTTAATAAATGCATTATGAATGATCTCCATTACAGTAACAATCTATTACCAAGCTGTCCCAGTTCTATGCCAGATATACTTGTTACAGATTATTCTAATCCAGTAAAATGTGTTAAGTCCTTAAAACAGACTTGATCTATATGAGACTTACTGTGGTTACTAAACTGCATACAATCTGTGCCAGTGGGTATTTCTAGAGCTCTACATTCCTGAAGCAGCCTCTGTCACTCACTGTGTTGGTCCTAATGTATGTGTACTGCAGTTATTTGCACAAGTCATCTGTGCACCCCAACCCCTACCCCACCTTGCTTGACATATTTAGGTCATAGCTGTTGTGTTTATTTGTTTGTTTGTTTTCATAAATAGTTTTAATGGAACATTACATTTGGTTTACCTTTTAGTGATATATTATTTATTTAGAACTGTCAGTTATAGCACCAGCTATTTAAAATTAAAGATAAATCTTAGTTTGATAGCATTAAGTAATTAATAACTTACAAATATATGTAAAGAGTTGTGTATCATAAACCTTGTTCTGGACATATTCTTTAATGAGTTGACTGTTAAATATTTTAAATATTGTTGATGGATAACAATTCATACATTTTATATGTCATTTTAAATAGGAATCTTTTTCAGAATAAATGTAACATGTTTATCATGCTTGCCTAGTAAGACAGACGTCTGTGCTGTGAATAATTTAAACTTCCATTTTCACAGCTGTTCCAGGAATCTGTGCTGGCAGGCAGGTAGCTTTCTTCAAAGTAGGTCAGAGGTTCATGGCGTAGAACAGGGGGCAAGTTGAGAAAGGGAGGCTGGGAGGGCACATAATCAGAGTGTTGGGTGGGATGACTGGGGACTTGACCCCATTTGGATTTTAAAAAATTGGCCTACTAAAAAACCAGGGCCACCCAGTATAGTAGTTGCTGTGTATACCTCGGAGATTTGTAGGAATTTGAACTAAATGCCACTTTGACTTAGGTAACACAGTCATTTGACAAAAAATACTACATAATGTGGTATTCCACTGCCAACTCAAACTCAACTAGCTATGTCAGGCAGAAATTGCCAAGTGGAAATGTGCGGCTGTTGAATGGTATGCTGTTAAAATCGGACATCCCTTTGTTTGAGTGGCAATGGGACTTGTCATTGAGTAATTGTATCGGTTGTTGTTCACTCACAACCTCTGATGTCAGATGGTTAACCTCGTGAGGTAACCACATCCACTGTGAGAAATACAGGTTGTGGCCATATATGTGGCAAAGAAGTCCTGTAACAGGATCCCAGGGAGCAAGTTCTCATGTGGTGCTATGGAAAGTATGTCTTTGTGTTTACTCGGTAAACCCCCTCATCTATGAATAGCCTGACATACTACTGACCTGGTACCTGCCTGGTGCAGATATTTCATCTGATGTCATGATCCGATTTTTATGCATTTGGTTCGGACGGCACATACAAGATTTGAGGTAATATAATTACTGTGTACATGGTGTAATATGTCTGCAGAATTTGAATGGGTTTCTTTGTAATGTAAAATATAAACATTACAGAGAAACAAATTTATGGACAACATTTAAATATAATTACCCAGACTAGTCTTGTTTTCTGATATAATGATAATTATGTTTGTTGAAAATATCATTGTTTTAACGCAAATAAATGTGGTAAATGCAGTATTATCTACACGAGTGTAGATTGGGAGATAGGTTGTAGAACCATCCCAAGAGCTTTAACACAACTTTCACTCGTGTCATTTCTGTTCATTTGGTCATCAGTGCATTCACTGCTGTTCAGTGATGTGGTAATAAAAAGATGCAGTTACTACACATTCATAAATGTTAATCTACCATTGTTTATAGATCTCATATGAAATACATACTATCCAATGCAGACATGGGGTCAAATACGTTTGTATTTGAAATTATAAAAATACTTTAAAAAAATATTTGTATTTGACATGAAAGTATTTGTATTTCAATACTTTCCTAAAGTATTTGAAATGTTCAAATACTTTTTAAAATACATAGGATGTGATTATCAATAAATGACAACTTAAAATTATTCTTGTTTGAATTCTTAAGAATTGAGCAATTTTACTATGTCATTTGGCAATTCACCACTTTTCCGCTCAGAAATAATGGCAAGGTAATGCCATTATGTGAGAAGTCATTGAGATCACTGTGTTAGAAGCCAACATAACCTTACTTGTCAGTTGTCACTGTGATGCAATTAGCAAAAAGGAGACTTTGTTGCACTGGTCTGTCCGTCTTTTGATCATAGTTTCCAAGCCCCAGCTAACCAAACTACCTACCTGGTACCTAACCAATGTGGCAGTGACTGCTAAGGCCAGAAATTGTGTCTAATATTTGCTCTCTCTGGTGACAGATGTTGACGCCACAAAGACCAACCTGTATATCATAACAGACTTTTGCAGTATAGGATTTGTTTCCAAAGGTATAGTTTTACATTTAATCAGCAGTATATCTCACCATGGTTGTATATAACATCATAAGAATTATGCCAATAAACTACATATCTCAATATAAGACTTGCTTTTTTTAGCTATATTGTAATGTAGTCTAAAAATAAAAAGTATTTGAAAAGTATTTGAAATACTTTCCAATGTATTTGTATTTAAATACTTTTGCATTTCAAAGTATTTGTATTTGACTCCCTCAAGAGTATTTGTATTTAAATACATTTCAATGTATTTCACCCCATGTCTGATCCAATGAAAGAAGCAATGTAGGGCAAAAAAATATGACGCTTCACAATGGCAGCAAGATAATTCCAACATTGGTCCTCGCAAATAAAAGAAATTACTCAGAATTTTCTAATTCTTAAAACTGTCCTGCAGTGGTTCCAGTGTAGAGGCAGTGGAACTATTTGTTTTGCGTGTAACCTGTGTGTAGGATGCCATGTCTACATAGTGACTTCTAGACTCTTGACCTCACAAGGTCATTAGGTCACAACTCACTGAGCAGTCAGCGATTGAGATAAAGTATCTCCTAACAATTCGCCAGTGCCACATGGTCTGATCTAGGTACAGTGTTCAACTTGGTGATTTAACGTTTCCTTGTATCAATCACTCACCAAAAAGCATTCTTGGTAAGCCTCAGTTATTTTGTGTGGGGTAAAAATACTTATTGATGAATGATGTACATTACTGAAATTTTTATGACTGTTTCTGACATCACAAATCACGAAAAACTATTGAATCTGCCAGCTGGATTAATGCAAATGACATTTTCTTAACTATTTTGTAGCGGCAGCTAGCACAATTTCTTGCATAGTGATGGTGTAATAAATAATATAAATTATAATATTTTTCTCATCTATTTCATTGCTTAATTTTTGACATTGGTTTTGTTTTTTATTTGGCATAAGTACTACAAAGACAAAGTACATGTAGTAATAATGAATGCCAGGACACCAGTAAAAACTAAACTAGTTGAAACAACTGTACGCCCTAAATGTTATAGATATGTACATGCAGTTATAGCTTATGTATAATATAATAATAAAAACATGAGATTAAAAAAAAAGTAATAATAAAAAAATTAAATAAAAAAAACTATGTTTACTATATTTATAAATAACAATACAACGTAATGTGGTAAATATAAACTAATTAAGACATTTAATATTAGGAATTGTCATTGCTGGTCAAGCAGGAATAGCAATTTCTTATTAAGCACACATCTGAATATGTATTTACAATTAGTGTTTTTTTTTTAGTTAATGATAGGTGAAGTACTTTTGAGACATGTAACATTACAGTATGCAGTTTGTAACATAATCCATGTTTTTAAATTTCTGATTTTGTCTCACCTAAGTGAATCTTATTGTTCTGTCTGGTAACATGACTGTGAACTATAGTGCACACAGTTGTATACTGTCCAATATTACATCTACCATAAATTTCCGTGTATAATACGCACCCATGTATAATATGCACCCCGACTTTTGACATAAATCCCCGATTTCCCTGCTTCTAAATCTAATATTTTGCTTGAACCGATGAATCCATCTCAGAATCGTAAACATGTCACCTACGCAAGTTACGGCATTGCTGCCGGCTTGTTGCTCACTAGTGACTAATGTGTACGCACTATGTAACTTGTGTTGTAGCTTGACGATTGCGCAACTGATTAGTCAGCACTTGCTAGAACTTACATTGTGTCGTTCTGATTTCACTTTTAAATTAACACCAAGTTCTATTCTGAAATACCACATGCAAACCTGGTACTTTCAACTGCGAAGCATACATGCTGCATCTACATTCGTCTTTATTTACATTCACCACATTTGCATTCACAACTTTAAACATGGAGTCACGCTTGTTGACACTCGACCCGTGACGTGGGCATCATTCACATGATTCAGGAATGCCAATCATAATCATAGCGGGATGCTTCCCGGTCTCGTACGCTTCCCGCTCATTGGTATTATTCGCGATGTCAGACATCCGGGCTCTTGTCTTTGTAATTTCTCGCTGCTAGTTTAGGACTAGAGATGCAGTTACGGGAGCGATGCTTGCCTTTCGTCTGTGTTTCTGCGGTGGTTTACATGTTTGTGACATCACGCCGACTTTGATAATATTACTACATAGTTGTATTTATATAGTTTTCCAGCAGCGTCATCCTGGTCTGCAAACATTGATAAATTGGTCAGAGAAATTTTTTTTTATGAGTAAAAAGTGAAAGAAAAAAATGCGTATTATACACAGATATTTACGGTATGCTATTTTGTGTGTAGCTTAGCAACTCGCTTTCTCGGATATTAATGTAGTCTGTCCTGGTATGATTAGGCACTGGAAGTCAGTTTTGGCAGGCCAGCCTAGCATTTACTACCACAAGCCTGGCTTTCTTCATGCATGCTGATTGTCCTGTGTTTAATGTAGCGGTGTCATCCTAGTGCACAGTTCATGTAGTGCTCTTGGATTAGCTGGCCCGCCTTTGTTTACGTCAGTGCTTGCATCACGTTTTGTCAGGCCTGCATTTTGTGAAGTCACATTCACACAGTACAGTTAGCTTGTCATTATGTACATAGTGTGCAGTTGGCATAGATAGTTTTCCCTTCAGCCTTTACTGCTAATCTAGACAGAAGCCCGTGGCTTGTGTATGAAATTAGTTGTAAATTGAAATTATCCATTTGATGTGTGATATATAGATAGATTAAATTTATCTAATTTAATTTTAGGGAACTGATTATGAAGGAATAATCATTACAACAGATATCACATACCGTTGAACCTCCATTTACGGTCACCTCAGTAATTACCATGCAATTAAAGTCACCAAATGATCGTCCCTAATTATTGCTGCTACTGTAAGGTATACAAAATTAGTCCCAATAATACGGTCACCTCACCATTCAGGGGACGTTTTCCCAGTCCCGAGGATGATCTTATTAGAGAGGTTTCACTGTCCTGCTGTAGATTTTCTCCAGTGCAATATGCAGACCTAACGATGTGTTTCATTACTAGATTGTAAGCACATGGAATTTGCACTGAGAGTACTGTTCAGTCCATGGAGGATCACATTGTAGTTGCTAGTCTGCTGAAGGTAGCCAGTGTCTAGCCACCCAAGGCTTAGTGTTGTTTTTAGCGCTAGTAGCCTAGTGCTATTGGCTGTTCCCCAGTGCCCAGGTACATAATGCTAGCCACATGGGAAGGTTTACTGTAGATGTGAAATATCTATGTAGGGACTCTAGGGAGTGATAGAGCATTATTCCTATACACTGGTCACAGGGACCAGAGCATTTTGTTTAGTTCTCTGTGTGTCATTATAGCATGCACAGCTGTACCTGTGTCATACCATACTCTATGTGTCCACACACAACTTATATTTGGTGATTCTGTTGTTTTGTGTTATATCCTTGCAATAATTGTTATCAGTTTTTCCAAAAATATATTGTACTGTTTACTAGTTAAAAGTTCTGTTGCACAAATTGGTCACAAGTTAAGTACCTGGTAGACCATACATACAAACTCTACAGAAAACAGCATTCATGAAATTGTTATGGAAAATTACTGAATAATGAGTTTAATAACTTATGACATGTGTGCCGTTTTTGTATGACACACAAATTATTTAGATGGCATTTTTAGTGAACATTTGAAGTTTAGAATTTCCTCAACATGTGTCATATGACTGATGACATGAAAATGCAGTAAAGTATGATGTCACTATACCTCAGTGACTGTTTTACTACAGTTCCTGTTTGAAAATAATTAAATTGATTAATTAATTATTTTCTAACATTAAAAAAGACTAGATAAATGGTTGTGACACACACACATGTTCAATAACATATCTAGACTTAGTACTTCAGTAAATATTGGTAAAATACTTTCCACCTCCACTTCATTTCCAGTAAATATTCAACAGACATTTGGTGATTATCTCACTAGACCTTGAAAGAAACTTGGCATTTCACTTTGGAATGTGGGTCAGCAAATGGAAGTAATGTGGTGGGTTTCAACATATGACCTTGCAGGCTTCTAGAGTACTGGTAGGATTCATTAGTGGACAGGCAGCCCCTAGAACTTTGTGTATCCACCATCCAGAAGTAACGTCTACAGCCATCCTGGTGTGTTTGATTTCATCCAGGGTACAGATCCCTACAGTGCCTTTGGTGTAGAGCTGCTATGTTTGCATATCCTTGCCCTTGTTTAGTCAGTGGTGACATAAGGATCTAATAAAGTGTTTGTATTAATTATTTTATTAACGTCGGTTTCAACATGGATTTGTACCAGCTATATGCAATTTGTAGAATTTATATAAATATGTCAGCCCTATTTTGCACAAATTACGTGGTATTAATTTGCATGATGAGTATTAATTTATAATGACTTGTTCACATTGGACTGGTCAGAGGAAAAGGTCACCTGGCTAGGACTTTTTGACTTACAAATGTGAACATTACCACTGGTAAATACACCAAAACAATGGAAATGAAACAAATTTGTTTCATGTGCCAAGAAAGCATTAGTAGTGATTCTATTCAGTGTGCATTATGTGAATCATGGACACATAGAGAATGTACAGAATTAATAAAATGTGAATTCAAATATCAAATCCGATGTTAAATAATACTATTCAGACTGTATTAAGGCATAACCATTTCAAGCAATTAATGATCGTGAACTGGGATTTCTGAACACTAAACATGAGATGAATACCAATCTTTTTAATCTGTACGAGCAATGCTCTGAATTCAATTTTACACCTTTTGATATATCAAAATACAACTGCTGTGACTTTGAAAGAAACATTGATCCAAATAATAATTTCTACAATAATGCTAGACCACTCTGTAATTGCTATACTGAAGATCAGTTAACTAATGTTACTAAAATTTACACTGGTTTATCATTTATTCATTTCAATGCGCGAGGACTCCGGAAAAATGTTGACAAAATTGAAAACCTTGTAAATAAATGTGAAACCCCTTTTGACATAATCGCTATAACTGAAACTTGGCTTGAAACCGATCTAGTGTATCAAAAGCCTTTTTTTAAGTCTATAAAAACACCAATAGTGCATTTCGTATTATCAAGTGCTGTTGTAATTTGTTCTGTGAGTTCAAGTAGTGCTAATGATGTGGACATACTCGATCTAAAACCATACTACTGTCGTTTAGTGTGCTGTGTTTTTATAAATGCATAAAGTCTGGTATTATATAGTTTTGACATTATGTTACAAGACTATGATTTAAGACATGTGATGAGAAAAAACAGGAAATCTGGTGGAGTAGCATTGTACATAATAAAAGTGGTGCAGTGGCTAGAGCTTCGGACTCTCAACTGTTTGAATCCTGTGCTGTGGTGTCGAACCTTGGGCAAGTTTGTTCACTATACGTTGCTCCAGTTCACTCAGCTGTATGAATGAGTACCTGGCTATAGACAGTGGTTGATATTTGTGTACGAATAGTCTTCGCGCATTAATTGCAGCGTGGCTAGATGCTTCCCAGAGAAGTCGAGATGGTGTTCGATTGAACAGGTCTGCCAGGGAGTAAACTGTAAAGCGCTTTGAGCAGTCCTGAGGACTGGATACTGCGCTATATAAGAACTTACCTTTTTTTTTTATAAATGTTAAGGCTGTAACTAAAATGTCAATGGTGGTTGATAATATAATGGCATGCGTAATGATAGAATTATGCTTCAGTAAAGGGGAAAATGTGATTGTTGCTTGTATGTACAGAACATGTAGTTCAAGCATTAAATCGTTACTAATAAAAAAGTTTTTAAAACATTTAATAAGTTGGTATTTCTATGTGGTGATATAAACATAGATCTCTTGAGATATAATAGTAACTGCAGCACGAAACATTTTGTGGACACAATGTTTTCATTGGGATTTATCCACTTATTGATAAACCAACCAGAACAACAGAACATAGTGCCACTTTAATTGACAATATCTTCACCAATGAATTAACCAGTAACATATGCAGTGGCTTACTTATAAATGACACAAGTGACCACTTGCCAGTATTTACTATAGTGAAGTGTCAAGATACCAAAAGACCCTCTCTGCCAAAGTATATGCATGTTAGAAAGACTGATGATACCTGCATTAGTGCTTTTAAAGACAGCCTGTTATTAGTAAACTGGGAAACTGTAACAAACGAAGTGGACATAAATGTAGCTTATGCTCATTTTGTAGACACTTTTGCTTTGTTGTATAATAAGAATTGTCCATTTAAGAAATTACGTGTGGATAAAAACAATCATCCTGACAAACCTTGGTTTACAAATGGGTTACAGAATGCATGTAAAAAGAAAACTAATCTTTTCAAAAAGGTTTTACAAAACAGAACAACAACTGCAGAAGACAAATATAAAACATATAAAAATAAATTGACATCAATACTTAGAACCAGAGAAAAAACATATTACAACTAATTATTTGAAAAGAAAAAACATTATTAAGAGAACTTGGAAGATACTGAACACTGTCATTAGGAAAGGATATACAGATACATACCATCCAAATAGTTTTGAAAATAATGGTATAACAGTAAATGATAAGAAAGACATTACCAACGGGTTTAATAATTATTTTGTAAATGTAGGACCTAAACTAGCAAAAAACATAAAAACACTCCACAAAAACTCAAATGTATCTGATTACTTAGGAAGTCGTAATGCTAAGACAATGTTTTTAAATGGTGTAACAGAAAGTGAAATAACTGATATTGTTAAGAACTGTAAACAATCTACAGGAAATGACAACATAGATATGTCCATAATTAAAAAGATAATTTCTCACATTATGAAGCCACTTACCCATGTATGCAACAACTCTTTTAAACAAGGTATCTTTCCAGATAAAATGAAAATAGCTAAGGTAATCCCTCTTTTTAAAAGTAATGATAAACATGTTTTGTAACTACAGACCTATTTCTCTTTTACCACAGTTTAACAAAATCCTGGAAAAACTATATAATACCAGACTTTATGCATTTATTAAAAAACACAGCACACTAAACGACAGTAGTATGGTTTTAGATCGAATATGTCCACATCATTAGCACTACTTGAACTCACAGAACAAATTACAACAGCACTGGATAATACGAAATGCACTATTGGTGTTTTTATAGACTTTAAAAAAGGCTTTTGATACACTAGATCATGAATTGTTATTATCAAAATTAAATCAGTGTGGAATAAGAGGTATTGGGAATGACTGGCTCAATAACTATATACAAAACTGACTACAATATATTACATTTGATAACTGTGATTATGACTTACTAAAAGTAATATGTGGAATACCACAAGGCTCGATCTTAGGGCCTAAATTATTTATACTGTATGTCAATGATATTTGCAATACTTCAACATTATTGAAATTTATCCTTTTTGCAGATGACACAAATATGTTCTTTTCAGGAAGTGATCCTGTTCAACTAAGCAAAAACATAAGTAGTGAACTGGATAAATTAAACACATGGTTTGCAGTTAATAAGCTATCCCTAAATCTATCCAAAACTAATTTTATGTTGTTTAACAATTGCAAGAAAAAAATTAATGTAGAAATAAGCATTGATAAAACTAAGATTGACATGGTGTATAAAACTAAGTTTCTAGGTGTACTAATAGATAACAAGCTCAACTGAAAGACCCTAGTCTTTAACTCTTGCTAGACATCTCTGTTATCTGAGAATGAGCTGTTCTGAGTTCAGTGCACTGGACAACTGCCCCTTCAGTTACTTGGCCTCCTGTGGTTATCTATGGTTATCTATTGGTCCACTGCCACTGATTTATACAGGCAGATCTGCTCACATTCCACCCAGGTCAACGTTGTGCTGACCAGTCTCTTCCTCATTAGCTCTCATTTCATGTAACAAAGTTTACTGTACTTTCATGCAACAAGAATAATTGAAAAGTAATTATATAGTCTTTATTATAGTTCCTAACCCTTCCTTTGAATAGCACAGAAAGTATGCTCTGTAGACCAACCAGTCATATCAATTTGATGGATTGATAATGATATACTAACATACCATGATTTTGTTGGTTTCATTTAAATTGCTAATCATTTGTATTAAACAAGTTAATTATAGTAGTAACATTCCAGGTGATTGTTTCATTGGAAATACCTATGAATCACTGATTTCACCATTCCATAAACCTTTGCTATCACACTTCCCATCATATGATATTCTCCCAACTGCCCATGCTTGGGTTAAGTCCATGCTTTCTTGACATCACCTCTTCCACTCTCGCCCAGTCTGTGCTCTCACACATCTCCAAATGAAATCACACAAGTCCCTTGGCCTCCCTCCGTGCTCCATCACTGTTTGATTACTGCCATAACAGTATTTATACTCCAAATATATTTAACTCAAGTTGGTATTTAGATAAACAGAGTGCATGTGTAATTTGCCAGCTAGTCGTCATGCCATTGAGGCATTGACCAGTTGGCTGGACTATAATATTTATAGATATCATTTAATGCAGAGCCTGCATGGTGTCAGAATGGTAATCGAATGACTACACTAAGTGAAAAAATGTTGCTGTAATTTGCGAGATATACATCACTGGCCCAGATCTGTTTTATAGACACCCAATAAGAATACTCCAGTGGCATCGATCTAGCTGGTCCCACAATTACACTCCAGTGCTCTGCTAGCGGGTAATTAAGTTGTCCAGGTATAGGCTTTCTGTGGAGCTGGCTAGTTGAGTGTTTCCGGCCTTGATTCAAAGGCAGTGTGTTTTATCAGAGTCAAGAAGTGGTCAACATAAACATTATGAAGTCTTGCACTGGCAGAGATTGGAGTGGATGACCACTTGAGATTATGCTGTAACCTGTGGTCTGATCTTACATGAGTGATGTGGCTGCTGGGGCCACTCATGATAATGGCTGCTAGTTACCACTGGAATCTATATCAGACCTGCCAACCCTGACATGAACACACCTGTGAGATTCGTCATAAACACCCTTGAGATTTTACGAAAAACCATGAGAATTATACCGCGACAAAAATGTAACGATTTAGCATATATATATAATTATATATGTATATATTACACATTTACAGATATAATTATACTCTATAGATGTATATACATAGAAAACAACAGAAGACTCCTCATCACCCAGTTTATTCAGTCAGATGCTCCAACTTATTCTCGTAGGCAGCTCAATTGAGAGCTGAAAAGGATAGTCTCAATGATGACAAGCAAAGAAACAATAATACAATTGCACTTGCTATTGTAAAAAATAAGCCCAAAACAACAATTATAAAAGTACCAGCACATTTATAGTAAACCGTAATCTAAAAATAATGCAAACAAGTACTGTATGTACCTGAACACTCTACTCTGTCCATGCACTCGAAGATCTCTGGACCGGTGCCGAAGTTGCATACAGGCATGTCGAGGAGCTTCGTTCGGGTTTCTCCCGCCTTGAAATACTACACCAGGATCGCCAGTCGTTTGTCAGTACACCTGTCAGTGCTCTCCTCAATCAGGGGGGAGAAGGGTCTATTATGGCATCGAACGACAACGGTCTCCATCACTACCGGTGCCCGATGTGTTTTGTCTTCATCCTCTTGCACCTGAAGTCTTTGGCAATAGCACTGTCTGGGAAGAGTTTAGGGATGAGAGTGGTGAAGAGGTCAGCAATGTTCGTCGGCAGGTTGTGCTCAGCAACAAAACACGAAAAATGCACCTCAGCAGACGTGACCGCATTGGGAACATCGACCGTCTGTCATTTGAAGAAGCTTGTCATCGGCGCATGTTTAGGTGTATGTTGTGCGCATCCGATGTGTAGCTTCGTCTTCAATGTATGCATCAAGCCTACTGGTCGCCCTGCTTGGATGGTGCGATAACTCCTTGGAACGTCCGTTCCCATTCTTTGTGATAGGGCGCAGCATAATACTTCCTCTTCTTGCCCTTCGACTCATCCATTCTCTTCGAAAACATGGCACATTACCACGCATGCGCAAATGATTTATAATGATCGCTCATAACTATCATCCTATGTACTAATATTTCTCTTGTTTACCCAGTTCAGTGACAGCAAACTGTGAAAAATGATGTAAGTGGCAAGATGGCGGCCGTAAAGCCGTAAACACATACGAGACTCTGATGTTTGGATAGGTCATGTCTGTTCCATGCAGTTATCATATAGTTCAATGAAGCGTGCACTGGGTCGCTTAATAAGGCATTCTAAACAAAACTCGTATGTAAAAACATAATTAAAGTGTTAAAAATTGCATCCGTGAGAAAACTCAAAATCCATGAGCATTCGTCCGCACGCCTGTCAGCCTGTTAAATCTTTAAAAACCTGTGACACTCGTGGCTAACCAGTGAGGGTTGACAGGTCTGATCTAAATGTTACCAAATCAAATACACATTACTACATACATGTGGTTTGTTGTTCAGCATGAATATATCAGTGATGCAGGCGATTCAATTTAGTTTCAATTCCAGTCAATGTTTGACCTTTAGCCCTGATAGGTTCTAGTACTTCCAAAAGTTACTGGTCCGGTAGCAATGTTTCTAGTCCACATTTTACAAAGTTGCCAACACACAATGCGCAAGCGCAAAATGTCTGAAAAAGTAGTTCTAGGTGCTTTTCTGACGATAAAAATCACTAATATGTGCCCTTCGTTAGCGCTGCATTTTGCGATGACAATTACAGGGCATTAATTTGTGTAGGGGGCCTAAATAATATGATTATTACAACTGTCATATCTGATGTAACTACAAGTTGCTATAAATTGATAGTTCCCCTCGAATAGTAGACGGTCACATGGACCAGTAACTCTAAAAAGTTACTTACCCGGCAGTAAAATAAGTGGACACTGACTACTGGGTCAGCTTATATTTCGAACTCTGATTCCACACTTTCCAGTGTAAGTTAAAAATTTTAGTTCACCCTCAGCATATTTGCACCTACTAAAATTGTATGTTTGGTAAAATTAAAATTTTATGTGGGTTTCATAGTGATTTAATATTTCTTGGGGTAACACAGTGAAGGCAGAGACACCTGGTCAGATAATGTAGGTCGCTTGAGCATTCCTGCATTGTATGTAGCTAGGGAGTGGTTGGGCAGTGTTTGAGACAGTCAGGTCTACAAGTGCAGTCTGAGTGCATGCAATTGCCTGTGATAAGTATGGAACCCCATGTGTACACACAACACACCTTAGTTTAAATATCAACCTAGCTTGATTTCTATGCAGCATTCCATCACGGATTTGTTACTGAATCTTTCCAAACTGTTGTGTTACCATTAATCAATAGTGTTTCGTTATCAAATTATCCGGTTGATTTATCACACATGATCAGGTGGATGTGTTATAATTGATCACAAGGATAAACTTGGATTGGCATAACAAAATATTTCACTGTATGTAGACACTATATATATATATATTTATATAGTTTTAAATATAATAAACTGTATAATTACTGCATAGCCAGCTACAAAGGCTAATATATATATATGCAGTAATGATACAGTTTATTATATTTAAAACTATATAAATTTATAGTAATCACAACACCAAACCCATTCACCACGGGTCACTGGGTTTTTGGCACCGCCCACAACATAAAATAAAAAATGTTGTTAGGACATTGCCTAAATTTATATCAGTGTGGTAAAATTGCTGCCTTCTATCAAGGTGACCCATCTGTAGGACTGTGCAAGCTGGCTAGCAGAGATTACAGGTCAGCCAGGGTGCAAATGGCAATTAATCTCTATCTTTGTATTGAGTGAAAGTTAGAGCAAGGTGGAGTAGAGTCCAGGGGCTACAAGGGTTGTTCATAATGACATACAATTGTTCACATTGCACTGCATGTTTTCTATGTAGAATGTTTCCGAGTTATGTAATCTTTGTCGATGTTCTGCTGGTCTGTTCTACAGTGTTGGCACATTTATATTTATTTAAATGTCATTTTTCAAAATTACTATGTTGCTTGTACATTTTTATTAGATTAGATTTTACGTAACCTTTTAGATTACCTGCTGCTGGCCTGTTCTGCAGTGTTGGCAGTGATTACATGCTGCTGGTCTGTACTGCGGTGTTACAGTGCTCCTAGTGATTACCAGCTAGTGGTCTATACTGCAATGTTGGCAGTGATTACCTGCAACTGGTCTATACTGCAGTGTTGGCAGTATTTACCTGCTGCTGGTCTGTACTGCAATGTTGGCTGTGATTACCAGCTGTTGGTTTGTACTGCAATGTTGGTAATCATTACTGGTCAGCTTCTGGTATGTACTGCAGTGTTGGCAGTGATAACCTGCTGCTGGTCTGTACTGCAATGTTGATAGTGATTACCTTCTGATGGTCTGTAGTGAATATCTGTTGCTGGCCAATTTGCCATTTCTCAGGTGTGTTGTTGTTGCTTCCTAAAATATATAAATTTAAGAATATGCTATTCAATGGTTGTTTTCTCTGTTACACAAGCAATGTTACACAGCTGGGTCACTCACTGCCAGGCTTTGACCCATGAGTGTCTTGGGTAACAATTCCTGCCTGGACACCTTTCTGACCCTTCTGCTTGACCTCAGGTCCAAAGTGGACTGGCCTAATTCAAATGGCCAGTTGTCAGGTGGGGCTGCAATGGATACCTCACAGTGTGGGGATGTATATGGCCCAGTAGACAGGTGTATTTATAGCCTACTCAGCTCATTGGGGTGGGCTACAACTGGATCTACATTGTAACAACCTAAATTGATGTACCAGGGAACTCGCTTTTAAAACTGTACTCACATGATTTTTTCCAAGGAGGTTCCAAATGCACAGGAGCTTGGAGGATGTGGTCAACTTGCTGCCTCTACATATTAAATAATTTAAACTCGAACAGTAGTTTCAATTTATGATATATATATATATATATATATATTACATATATATATATATACTACATATACTGTATATATATATATACAGTGTTTTGTCCAGGTTTTCAAAAGGGCAGGGTGCCATTTTAGTAAAGGGTGGTAAGCAATGGTTAAAAAGGCACTTGTGACATGTGACTTAATTAAATAGTTAACAAGACATAGTAGCAGTGTACAGCTTGTAGTTTAATATCATACTACAGTGTATTTACATATAGTATATTATGTACACAGTGTGTACACATATTTATGTATTATAATATTGGCTTGGGCAAGCATTTGTAGAACAAAACACAACATTTAGCTTTACATTACTTTTTTTATTTGTGTCAATCTGCATAATATTCAATATACGTAGAGAATATTATACAAGTAATATGTGTGCCAAATTTCTTTGGGCTAGGTTTAACATAAATTGAGATATACTGTTATGTTCGATTTTTTTTAATAAAAATGTACAAACAACATAGTAAATTTGAAAAATTACATTTAAATAAATATAAATATGGACAAATGGATGATTTATATAGTATATATATAGACAACACAACATATTTTATTTTATTGTCATGTCTTAACTTTATTAAAGTTTTAGCAAAACACGATATCCAGCATGACATAATATTTTATGTATAAATTCACATCATATTTAATAATCTCAGAGACTATTATATAAGCAATAGGTATGCAAGATATTGTTGGACTAGGCTGAACAGAAATTGAGATATATTGCACTGTAAATAGTAAAAAATGTGATGTCAAACATTAAAATAATTGCATAGCTAATTTGTAAAATTCCATTTTATTTACAGAAAAACTACCCACACACAATCTCATTTTTAGCAATCAGTCAATAAACAGAAACAAGTAATTATTACCAGTTTGAAGCCACTGTTTAATGGTACACCTCCAAATAATAATGATTACAGGTAGCTACTGCTAAACGCTTTGGCAAAAGAAGGCGCTAGCTGCCTTAGCACCCTTGGCTAGTCCACTACACACGCACGTGACTTCGTGACCTAGAAATGGCACGCCTTGCAACGAGCATGAGCGACGTCATGTGCCGGCGGGTTGTTGCATATTCAGGGGGATCAGGTTTTGTTACCGCGCACAATACACAATGTTTCACTACTATTGTTGAGCCACGTTAAACTAAACATTGTTACTTATATATCGGTATATTGACAAATAAAGAATGTATGAATAAAACATCATTCTACTGACTTGCAAAGTTTTGTGCCACCTCAGATCAAAACGTATTTTAATAAGTTTTGCAAGGATCAAGTGATTACAAATTTAATGACTAATCTAACAGTAGAAGTCTCCCGGCGATCAGACTTTAACAATTGAAGATACAAACAAAATATGGAATGCTTGGCGATATGTATAGTCGAGGCACTCCGCGAAAGTCGATCGCTCTGGTTTATCCACTTTCGAAGGTTGGCGTCTCCTCACATCAACGTATTTAATATTTTTGGCACGCACGGTTAAGAATTTAATGGCAACCGGGATAGGAGTCAAGGTAGAAGTGCTTGAACAATCGAAATGATCGCGTAGCACGATCGGGATACGTAGTTGAAATCGGGTGCTTGGAGACGATCGAATGTCTGCAAGCGCCCTGATCTAACCGCGCATGTCGTGTGATCAGGATGCATTTCGAGATCAGGGCGCTCGCAAATTGATATACACAATTGTGTAACCGTCTGTAGCCACAAGTAGGGTTACATGCAAAATATAGCACGGCGTCGTATAAAAAAAGGCAGGGCGTTCATTTTGCCTTTTTTTAGTACCATGGTGTCACTGAAAAAGGGCAGGACATAACACCCTGCATATTCGACCTAGGCAGAACATATAGAATATATATATATATTTTATATATATATATACATCATAAATTGAAACCAACTGTTCGAGTTTATAATATTTAATAAATAATTTAATTAAGTTTTATCAAAACCACCCCACCCCACAACATTTATATATGCTTAATAAATACATTTTTACGAACACCGAATATATGTAATTATGCCTTTTATGGTGCTTACCAGCAGTTTAATACTGTTTAATCAGTGATTGATTGCATTCTTGGCATGTGATAGCAAAGTAATTTATAATGGGAACAAGTTTATTTATGGCAAATGATAAAAACTAAGAGACGTAGATTACTGGATTAACGCCGCCTAATAAACAGACCTTCAACAAACATGTGGATCTTGCCAGCAGTTGACTGGTGTGTGCCACTAATCAATATTTATAAGATAAGTCATCATGAATGCTTTGACCGAGAAAGTCATTCACGGAGAAGGAACAGGCTACACTTGATGAGATCAGAAGCTTCATATGTCATTTCTGTATTCGACCGTGCTTTACACTCGGGCTTTGTTACACCGGTGTATTAATGTACACATTTCACAGTTTTGATATCAGGCTACGTGTCAAGATGTAAATGTTGAAATTTGAATTAATTTTGTTTTGAATTGATATATATATATGGAATTTATTTTGTTGGAATTAGTGACATTACATTGTACTGCTCTATTCTTTACCCAGTATATTTGGTATTAAAATCATATATATGTCACATTGGATCTGGCAACAGCCAGGAAGCTGTCAGTGTTACAGCAGACACCGTCTACTCTGTCATTGAAGTAATGTGAACAAGAACAATATAGGTGACTAGATTGCTTCTGAAATACCTGCTCAGTGATACACTGCAGTAGTAGGAAGCCAATTCCTTTGTTAGGAGCTGCTCAATATTGTGTTCTGAGCAGATCATTTCATTAAAGACAAAGACTCCACTGGTCAGTGGGCATAATTGAATTAATATCGGACAGTTTCCCAACACAAGAGCATTTACAAAATTGGAATTGATAATTTGGAATTGATTTTTTGCAAGGTGGAACTGGAATTGAATTGTTTAACTGATTAGAATTGGAATTGACCGCAAACCTGTCAAGGGATACTCTCGGAAGAGAAGGCTACTTTTCAAATGATCAAGTTCAGAAGCTCATTTTTGTGTCGTTGACAGTGTTTACCACATGTTGCAGAATAGAAGGAATAAATTATGATAGTGCCAGAAGCACCCACGATTCCCGGCTCAACAAGCAAGTCTGCTGTTGGTTATATGGAGCATTAAGTAAGGATAGGATGCGGGTGAAGCAGATAACCAACACCTCAGATATTGTACAACATGCAAAACTCCAGGGATTTGTTAAAACCGTTTATAATTGTGTTGCACACAGTACAATCTTGTATCATAATCTAAATAAAAAGAGACTAAGAGCAAGAATTGTATCAGTATAACGATCACCAGTGGAGATTTCATTAGTATCAAGCACATACGTCTGGTGTCACCAAGCACAGTGCAAAACCATTTACAAGGAGACAAACTTATATAAAAAACATTTCTACTTGTGGGAAACATTGTTGATTCTAGTATGCATGCAGTGTGTACAGGTGAATCTCATTAGATAAGTGTTTATTTTCTCATGAAGTACAGAAAGAAAATTCCCAAATAATAGTTTTATTGCCCCGGGAAACCAAGTGCTATTTGTGGTGCTGATGTTCCTAAAATGGTATCAAGCAAAAACTTTTTTCTGGTTTTTATAATTGCAGAACTTGATAAATCTGTGGTTAACTTGGTGAGTTGTTTGTAATTGATGTTAAAGTATTTTCTAAACATTTAAACAGCTTCTTTGAGGAAACAAAGTCGTGAGTTGAACTGATGGGTAGACACAATGAATGAGATTAGGTAATTAATAATTGTTGAACTGGGTAACATGAAGTTTTAGACTGCATTTTATTTACCAGTTTGGGATGATATTTTGTATCATGTGGCCCATCTAGGGTCTAAATATAACCATTTGTAGCCAAGTTCATTAAAATGGCTAGTGTTTTATATCAGCAGGAACTAGAATATGGCCATTGGCTCATTGATATATTTATAAGCATCAAATTTAAACTTCTTGAATAAATAGGCCAACATTGGTAACACAAATTGCAATTGCAAAAAGACTGCTAACTTTAGTGTGGGTAATTAATTTTTTTATTTAATTTGTCATATCCCCCTCACTTGTTACAATGATTTAGATGACTAAAGCTACTGGAGAACCTGAGTAATTGACATATCAAATAAACCTCTTCACTTGCTCTATTGCATCATACTAATCTTGACAGGTCATGAGATGTGCCTTGTCCTGGGCTGCACAGGTAACCTTCACCCCATGGCCACGTTTGTAGTCCCAATAAGGGACGAGTTCCAGGCAGCTCTGTGTCCCCCTTGATGTTTTCCAAAGGGAGCATTACATGTTCTTACTTCCCCCCACCTGAGTTGTAGCCTACGCAAGTGGGTTCTGGGATTACCAGATGGTAAGAACATGTAGGTGCCTAACATTTGAAGGGAGTCGGGGAATGGGGATGGTTTCTGGGGTTTACAGGATTGGCCATTCCTGTGAGATATGTCAGGAAAATGACCAGCTGGACAAGACTATGTAGTACAGTAGAAACTCGCTTTAATTATAGTCACCTCGGTGATACAGCCACCTTGCAATTAAGGTCACAAATTATTTCTGTAACAGTTAAGTATGGGAAATGACAAATTAGTTCCGCCAATACGGTCACCTTACCATTCAGGTTATTTTTGCCCTGTCCCGAGAGTGACTACAATAGTGGTGTTCTACTGTATGGCATTACCTGTTGCCAATACAGTCACCTCACCATTCAGGTTATTTTTGCCCTGTCCCGAGAGTGACTACAATAGTGGTGTTCTACTGTATGGCATTACCTGTTGCCAATACAGTCACCTCACCATTCAGGTTATTTTTGCCCTGTCCCGAGAGTGACTACAATAGTGGTGTTCTACTGTATGGCATTACCTGTTGCCAATACAGTCACCTCACCATTCAGGTTATTTTTGCCCTGTCCCGAGAGTGACTACAATAGTGGTGTTCTACTGTATGGCATTACCTGTTGCCAATACAGTCATCTCACCATTCAGGTTACTTTTGCCCTGTCCCGAGAGTGACTACAATAGTGGTGTTCTACTGTATGGCATTACCTGTTGCCAATACAGTCACCTCACCATTCAGGTTACTTTTGTCCTGTCCCGAGAGTGACTACAATAGTGGTGTTCTACTGTATGGCATTACCTGTTGCCAATACAGTCACCTCACCATTCAGGTTACTTTTGCCCTGTCCCGAGAGTGACTACAATAGTGGTGTTCTAATGTATGGCATTACCTGTTGCCAATACAGTCACCTCACCATTCAGGTTACTTTTGCCCTGTCCCGAGAGTGACTACAATAGTGGTGTTCTACTGTATGGCATTACCTGTTGCCAATACAGTCACCTCATCATTCAGGTTACTTTTGCCCTGTCCCGAGAGTGACTACAATAGTGGTGTTCTACTGTATGGCATTACCTGTTGCCAATACAGTCACCTCACCATTCAGGTTATTTTTGCCCTGTCCCGAGAGTGACTACAATAGTGGTGTTCTACTGTATGGCATTACCTGTTGCCAATAGTCACCTCACTATTCAGGTTACTTTTGCCCTGTCCCGAGAGTGACTACAATAGTGGTGTTCTACTGTATGGCATTACCTGTTGCCAATACAGTCACCTCACCATTCAGGTTACTTTTTGCCCTGTCCCGAGAGTGACTACAATAGTGGTGTTCTACTGTATGGCATTACCTGTTGCCAATACAGTCACCTCACCATTCAGGTTACTTTTTGCCCTGTCCCGAGAGTGACTACAATAGTGGTGTTCTACTGTATGGCATTACCTGTTGCCAATACAGTCACCTCACCATTCAGGTTACTTTTTGCCATGTCCCGAGAGTGACTACAATAGTGGTGTTCTACTGTTGCACTGGCAGTGGCAGACAGTAACCAAATACAGATTTACCTGACGAGCCAGTCTTGCTAGTAGTTCAGCTATCACCATTGAAGTGTACTTGATTAACTGGTTCACTGATTAACCAGAGGTTAAAATGTGAGGTGTCATGCTGGATATCTACTGCCATGAAGCACCCGCGACAAGCATTGTTTTTATGAGACAGCAGGTGACTACACCTGTTCCTAATAAGTTTTGTGTATGTTTAAACGTACGAAATAATAGAATCTAATAAGAAGCTGGATGGTGTGATCAGTGTGCACACTTGATGTGGCTGGCACAGATCTACAGACACAGAGAGGAGAGGCACGGAAACAGTTAGACTTTTGGGAATTGGGCAGACCACATTTAAAGACTAAGCGAAATGAACCTTTTTATTCATAGTGTGAATGAAATGTACTCAAAAAATAGTGTCCCGATAATCAACTCTTTTTTTAACCTCCTCCGTCACCCTGTTCAAGACCCCTTTTGGTCGTGCTTTTATGTACATTTTCTGCACAGTTTGTTGCGACACCTAGCAGTCGAGGTGTTGTCATCGCAGCTAGTACTGCTGAGATTTAGCATGGTGCACATCTGAAATTGCAGTTGCGGAATTTAATATTTGTTTATAAATATCACCATAAATATAATATATTACCTACTAATGTGTCGCTCGATGCACACAGGAATTTTGCTTATTTTTTGAGTTATTCCTGTTTGTAAATTACGAATACTCAAACTTGTAATGGGATTTAATATTTGTTGTTATTACAGTAAAGATAATAACCGTATCAACAAATATGCTGCTGGATGTAACCATGGTTTGTTTTTAGTTTTTGAGTTACTGCCATTTGAACATTGCAAATGCTTAATCCTGCAATGTATTTGAGGCAACGGATATAATATATAATGCAAGGTTGAGCATTCGCGATGTTCAGATGGCAATAACTCAAAAAGCTAACACAATTCCTGTGTACATCCAGCGACAGACTTGCAGATAAAATTGTTATCTTAATGGTGATATCAAAAGATATTAAATTCAGCGATTACAATTCCATGTACAGTCTGAAACAACAGGCCACACCGCCACTCGAGAGGGAGGGGGAGGGGGAGAAGGAAAGGGAGAGAGAGAGGGAAGGGAGAGAGGGGAGGGAGAGAGAGAGAAGAATGAAAAACAAAAGGAAAAAGTTGGCAATGCCGAGCAGTAGAAATTAGTAAATAGTTAAGCCAGTGCAGGTGTACCAAAATAAATCAACTTCAGACCTTTTTCAAGGGAACCCTGCAAAGAAGAACAATATATGTATATATATATCTATATATAATGTATCATAAAATTTTCGTGTAAGAATGTGCTGTGTTTTAATACAATCATAACAATGATTTCATTCATGAATTAGCCCGTTTAGGGCCAGTCAGTTGTTACTGATTTAGAACTGATAGTAGGCACTAGGCAAACAAGATTTAGGCAGAAATATATCTGATTACAGTTTTTTGTCAGATGCACCAGTGGGCCACAGCCAAGTACACCTGCAGTTGCCAAGTGATAGCACTCGCTGGATATCCAGGAGTTTGGGGCACGCACCAAAATCATTTCTGAAAACGGGATAGGTTTACTCAGCAAATGATATAAGAATTACAAATTGTGTGACGTCAACTAGAATTTATTTCAGCACTGGATATTCAATGTGTGATACAGTAATGTAAACTGTTACTTTTAAAAATAAGCAAATGATGAGGTGCCATGTTGAAGCATGAACCTCAAAATGTACAACCGTTTAGATGTGGAATCGTTGTGGATAGGGTTCAGCTGAGGTTTAGTAGTTGTCCCTTAATCCTGTCAAAAATGCAGATTTTGTTGCTCTTGCTTTTAAATTAAGTCATCTCAATGCATCTGATCATACACCTTACAAATGTCAATCAAATATCATCAATCAAATAATACCACCAATTTCATTTATTAGGTTCAAGCTAGTAAACGTGTGTTGTGAGCTCTGATTTCTAAGGAAAATACTGATTTGAAAAAGATAAACATCCCTGATTGGGTTAGTAAGAATTTATGTGAATCTACAAGTCTGCTCTGTGGTGATGTTTTTACTGGTGCTATGACTGAATAAGAAGGTCTCTGGCTGGTGGATTCGCAGCTGAGGCCTAGTTAGATGGCAAGCATGCCTTATGCAATGTTTCCACATACAGACAGCCAAAATCAGGCTGCCAGAAGATGCCAAAGTCAATCTTTCTACATGTTAGATTTGTTTCTTGAAACAGTTAGCTGGCATACCACATATTAATCTAGACGGTTAAGAAACTAGTTTTATGAATACAACAATTTTAATAATAAAAGTGGATGTTGGTGGGTGTGTTATTTTAAAGAATTAGAGGTGTATGGTCCATTTACTGTTTATCTTTCCACAAATAAATTTAAAAAAAGTACCTACTTATTGTCAGGTTTCAAATTTGTATATAAAAATTATATATATATATATATATGTTCAATGAAATAAAAAAATGGTTTTATTGGAATTTTTCTAGAGCTACAAATCACCTAAAGTAATAGGAGCATTATGACACTTATCGAACTGTAACACGAGCCAACAAATTAACAGCTGTCATTTGTGAGCACAAATTAACTGTGACACAGGCCACTTGCCTGAAAAAGGGCGTATCTCACAAACCACTTACCCTACAAAACTCAAATTTCAGTTGTATTATTAATAACTTGGGGCAATTTTTTGGTGTTCACAAACTCTTAGAACGCGCTCAGTGTACGGTGAAACTGTAGGCTAGAATTTTTGTTTTTAATGCAGATTAAAAGATTGGTATCTTTGCTTGCTATGAATCTTGCACACATTTAATATTGACGGTAGTGGTATCGTGTTTTTCCTCACAAAGTACACATTTTCGAGATGTAGATCGTGACACAGACAGTCGAGAGATTTAAGTGCTTATGTCAACCTATAGGTTTGTAAACAAGGAATTAAAAAGTGCATTGTAAGTCGGGGTCTGTTGTCCTGCATACCCTCCAGGGGGTGGATGTTCTGTAGGCAAACTTTGATTTTGTTGAAAGGGTGTACATATTCGACACATGATGATTGCTTTGGCCTTCAGGCAATATTCATAGATGTACCTGGATGATTATATTGATTAATCACAGACAAAGATGTGGTTTACAAGTCTTGTTTGACCTCTGTCTTGGCTTCTGGTGCAAACCCCACCTAGATAAAGAATTATGGATCACCAACAAAGTACTATGGTTGAAAACAATGTGCTATCATATGGTTATCTCAGATGGTTGATCTTATCTTTATAGGATTTGCTGTGTGGTGGATTTAAATTAGTAGACATCTAGAATGTACAAATTACTATTTCACCCAAATTATTAGATGTATGGTTTTCCATGCATTCATGTGAGGTGCCTTGTAGGCTTTTTGTAGCTGCTGTTTTTCTATAAAGAGACAAACACGAGGCTCTGTTATTATGTGCAGTGTTCAAACCAAATTGCCATGCTGGGTTGGGGTTGAAAAAGTTTGTATTATAAGTTTGTGAAGAAGCCAATAAAGGTATCCTACATGTGTGCTTTGTATACATTTCACTTTGCAGGTTTCTGTATTGAATATAAACACGGAAATGTACACAATTGAATGAACTTGTTTTATTTGTTTCAGGCTCGGAATCTTAATTCTGGTGAGCTTACTGCCATCAAGGTGATCAAACTAGAAGCAGGTACGTGCAACAAGACGGGAGTGAATCTAGACCTGTGTGGATCAGGTGCACTTGGCATGCCATGACATGGGTTGATCTCGAGATACCTATATATCAATGTGCGATCCAATACTACATGAAACCAATTTATTTGTCATTTAACCTCAGACCCCCTACATCAAATGTTGAATTGATGACGTCACAGTCAAAATTATACATGTGATTTATTAAACTTTGCCTTACCATAGTAATGATAGTAATACATACTTGTGTGTATATGCATTGCATTACCAGGACAGCATTACATCTGCTATCAAACTTTCCTGCATGTAGTTCTTGCTTAAAGTTAATCAACTTTACCTATACTGTATAAAGAAAAACATTTTGGGGCCAGAATTTCCAAAAAATATACGACAGAATGTCCTAACGCTCCACATATTCAACATCCATATTTGATGGCTTGACGGACCTTGTTGCTAGGGAACAGGTCACATGAAGGCGAGATCAGTTACATCAAACTATGTGACACTTTTGTAACTACATATCCACCAGGTATCACTTCAGCCATTGTTACACAAAAAACTACCAGCATGCACTTGGAGTGAGCACTGCAACTGCACATGAGCAGTCCTCTCACCCTCCTCTACATAAAATGTTGAATTACATCGAGCATGTGCGACTTTGGAAACTTTGTTTCCTCCAGGTGACACTTCATCCGTCAGCATGAATGACTGATCACGCTTGAAGTCAGCACCCTTATCAACTGTGATTAGAAAATAAAAAACAATTGTTGGTAAAATGCAGTGATGCATGAAGACCGTACTGCTAAACAAAATATATGAGACTAGTTCCACATATATGCTAATTTTGTATGTCGTACATCAACATTTTGATACCAACCCTTGGTTCTAATTAATACCCTTGAATATATCCAGGTAAAAGGGTTTTCAGACCAATTTAATTGCTGCCTGAAGATACAGACCACAGTACTAGCCATGATCAAGGTAGCAGCTAAACACAGCAGCTGCAATTTCCAGCAGCAGCCTGATTTGTGACGCTGTAATGTATCGCCCACAGATTATTTCATCATTCCTTTCCCGGCTGCTTATTACGTCAGCAGGAATGCCTCATTACGTCAGCAGGAATGCTTGCTGAATATATTATTGTCATTCCTGTTGCGCTGAATTAGCAGCAGCACAGATTTATTGATATAGTTTATGGTAACAGTTGTAGCAGTTTGTGTTTTATCCACACATGCGTGCACGCACGCACACATGTACATACACGTACACACACACATGTATGCGCACGCACACATGCACACACACATGCCTAATTAATGATTTTAGCAAATTCAAGTTTGTTCAAAATATTCTGTATATTGCCACAGTCAGCTATCATTCTGTTATGTTTACAGTCATAAATGTCAGTGGAATATGTAGCAAAACTGCATCCTCTAGGGATTTCAAAACAATAATGATGTACTTCTTTATCACAATTTCACAAATGGCAAAAACCTAGGGGGCTCTAAGCAGACATGTTCAGGTGGGTATTGCACTGATAGAGTTTCCAGGGAGACTAGGGAGCCCAGACTATCTCTATGAAGCTAGAGTTCCAAGAAGGCATGCGGAAGCGTTATTTCCGGTCTCGTCTTTTTATTGTGTGTACTAGCTTCAGCGTTCTTCAGTCTGTCAGTGACTGCAGCTGGAATCTACATTAACCCTACTGGTAGGTCCAACAATGGCCCTTGACTCGAGGAAGGGGGGGGGTGATGGTTGTACTTGGTCAAGTCGTGTCTTGATAAGTGGGCTGACTATCTTTAGGCACACAATGATTTCATCTGTCAGGTGGTGGTTTCAGGGTTCATGTCCCCCTTGACAGGGTCATGTCATATTGTGTTGTCAACTCAGTTCATTTATAGTCAGGAATATGGCAAGTTATAGTGGTACAACTATGTTTGAAATATTGAGAAAAAACTTGTATAATTGTAATTTATGTAACTAATTGAATGGGAACAAGATATGCACTTAATTAAATGCATTTACAAAGAACTACTCACAATAGATGTATAACTTAACTTATATTGCTTGCAGGTGATTCATCTGAAACCTTTATGCAGGTGATTAATATTTGCAACATTGATTTTTATGCTCATCATATGGATGTGAAGTTTTGGAAATTATTATCTATATATTTACATACATACATTCTATGAAAAACTATAAATAGAACATTACAAGTGGCTTTTCCACCTGGGTGTCTTTGTAGAAGTTTGGAAAATCCATTCACATTGACATTAACATTGCTGCTGATAGGAAACTCTAAGCGCCTGCTGCATTTAGCAGTGTTTTGTAGCATCTGCGCAATGAATCATTTGGTGGCAGGTCCATCTGTGGGTGGGTCAGGGCTGTACTGAATGTTGGCCATGCAAATCCATATATTGTCTGTTGTCATCAGACTACTGCGGTTTCTGGGTGATGACTCAGTCAGGAGCCACGGGAAAAACACAACCAGGAAAACACATCATTGCTGCGTGCCATTCAACTAGAAAACAAAGCCAAACCTATCATGTTGTATCAAATTCCTGTAGACAATACAGGTTTTAGGAATTTTCTGGAGAAATATATGGGAACCCTGGAATACGGATGTATCTTGTTCATCTTGTTTTAATGTGGTTTTTGCCAAAAAAATTAAATTGCTATTTATGAAGTACTTTTTTCTATTCATTACACAAGTGTTCATTCGAATGATACACTTTTATTGCAGGTCAAAGAGGAAATTGTTTTAATACTCTAGGCAAATTTCCAACAAAACTCTGGAGATTTTCATTGAGGATTGTATATATTTCATTGAGGATGATCTGTTTAGTACTAGTAGCTTGGTAGGTGGCAACACTTGACCTATATAGGAATACATCACTTTGGAACAAAAGAAAGTCTTTGTGGCCTGATAAAGCCAGTGAGTTAATTGCAATTGGTCTGCCCCTGAGCTAATTCTCATGAACAGGAACACTGGTCCAAGTCTGCCAAGACAACAAAGGGGGTTGTTTAAATCACTCCTTGTGTTGACTAGACAACAATAATAGTGCCACAATAACTGGCTGACTATAATTTTCTTGGGTCTTGCCTGTAGTTAACATTGCAGGAAATTATAAACATTAGATGAGCACTGTAGACTGCGTTTATGGCCGCATTTTCCCTATTATCGCCCATTGTATAAGCATGTGATCTTAAAAAACAAAGTGATATCCGTTTCAATCTATAGTCAGATAATATTAATCAATTCATCTAAACTATATATACACTTTATTTAATCCATGTATATTTGAAAATGTTACAATTGGAACACATTATAAATGAAAAAAATATGTATTTCAAGCAAATAATGTTATAACATTAAGATGATGCCTCCAGTACCCAGGGCCCAGGCGGCCTGGGCCAGGCCATGGTGACAAACTTTAAAGAAAAATACAGTTCAAAGTTATGGTCTTTC
Organism: Escarpia spicata; assembly: GCA_963995525.1. NCBI lineage: Eukaryota > Metazoa > Annelida > Polychaeta > Sabellida > Siboglinidae > Escarpia > Escarpia spicata. The sequence goes on from OZ023211.1 coordinate 63,317,929, forward strand.
CTCTTAATATTATGACAATATGTCCGTTATATTTGTAATAAAATAAGATGTGGTTACTGCCTACGTAAGGTTTTCAGCACCATAATAATTACATTTAATGTAGGAAAACATGCCTAGAACATCAACTTTTGTCTTCTTTCTACCATAGGAGCCACATACATTTTAGTTTGCTTATCCACACTGAATTTGTTTAATGTAACACATTAACTTTATATTAATGCGATGCATTTGCAATATTAATGCAATGCATTTGGAAATAAAGCTGATCTGTGACCATTTTCATAATGTGAAATGTTCTGATTTAGGCGCACTTCTACAATACCCTGAGACCCCCCAATTTACGCACATTTCACTGATAGTGATACTATAAGACCATCCAATGTATGCATAAATTTCACATTTCTGATAATTAGCATGCTTTATTAAAACATGATTGTTAATGTCTATGTAATGTAAAATAATTTTTTGGCAATATTTTACTCAGATATATGTATAAATGCCCGGTTTTCTGAGACCCGCTGATTTACTTATAAATGCCCGTTTTTTTAGACCCTCCAATTTACATATACATCTCCTGCATTGGGGTTTCTGAAACTTAACATGTATACATAAGCAGTGAAAAATGTACGATAGATTTTACCGAATTACAAGTAATCAATTCAGATTTCAAGCATTAAAATGCTGTGAGTCTGCAGCACTGACTTCCTGGTAGTAGTTTGGATGCTTTGTGCTTACAGGTGCATCTACTGGTAGCCTGGGATGGACCTGGGCTATGACCACTGGTTTATTCATCCAGTTTATTCATCCAGTGAGAGTTAGGCCCCTAGCACTGGCTGCACCTGCAGTGAAACAGTCATAAATGCCAGGGGATATATTTCACCTACTTTGTGGTCAGGCTGCCCAGGCAATTAGTCAGTTACTACCTAACCTTATTGTCTCTGTAATTCATTTAGGTTTTAGTAGTATCCTGTTGCAAAGTTGTTGTGTCCTGTAGAAATCAAGCCACTCCTACGGATGTATTGTAGTTCTCAAATTCTCACCCACGTGCAGTTTTTTTTTAGGGACCTTTTTAATTGCTTGGCTAACGTGGTTGGTTATCCAATGATATCACACATTTACAACTACTCCACACTCGATTTAATTCAACACAGTTGTAATCAAATAACTGATTCGTCAATTTCATAACATTTACTAAATAATTCAGTAAAATATGTCCCGTGTAATATTTGATAATTTTTGCTTTACAAGGCCTTATTTTAGAATTTTTTTCCCAGTGGAGTCAGGACATACATTTTTATCCCATGCAATTACCCACAGTGCACTTCTTGCACTATTGTGGTTCACATCAACATCACTGCTGAAAAGTGTGAACTAATTCATGGACAACTACAGATACACAGTGCAAAATAGGGCAGTAAAAGCATTGTTGTATTTTTATTGGGTGTCCACAACTTCCCGATCCTACTGTTAATTGTGTCGAGGTCAACATCTGGTGACCTTGTGGATGATCTGTCTCCATTGGAGTACCATCTTGTATAGTGTAACACTTGCTTCACCTTCCCATCACTCTCATCCTTGGGCGTCCTCTTCTCTTGCTTCTCTCATACCAACAGTGTCTATTTCACCAGGCCATCTTTTGTCCTCACTACATGTCTAAAACACAATTGTATTGAGATCATTGCTTCTAGTGAGCATGTCTGTTAACTTGCTCTAATATAGAGCTATGTAGTACAGGTTTGTATGTACTTAGTACTTACATCCATGGGATCAACAGAATTCATCTTGAAAAGGTCGTGTCCATATTCTGTTGTCAACTCAGTTCATTTAGTCATGATTACAGCAAGTTACTGTTACAGCTCTATATGAAATATTGAAAACATTCACGTAATAAAGGACCAAGTTTACTTTGTAATTGAAAATTACACCTCAAAAGTATAAATTTTCATTCTCCTGTTTCCTTCCTATGAACAATGCGAAACACTTCTGCCCTCTCTGCACATATCACACTGGAATCTCCATCACTGTTCTTCCAACTGCGTCACTGCCCAACTTATCCATGTCATTTGTGTGTTTGCAGGAGATGATTTTGCGGTGATCCAGCAGGAGATTCTCATGATGAGAGACTGCAAACATCACAACATAGTCGCCTACCATGGCAGCTACCTGAGGTAGGGGGGACTAGCAAGGTCATGCATGGAGATACAAGTGAAGAAGGGAAACCTTCTAGAAGTTAGGAGGCTGGCCTTAAAATGGGGGGAGGTTGGCTTTAAAATGGTGGGAGGTTGGTCGTAAAATGGTGGGAGGTTGGCCCTAAAATGATAGAAGGTTGGTTCTAAAATGGTGGAAGGTTGGCCATAACAAGATGGGAGGTTGGCCCTAAAATGGTAGGAAGTTGGCCCTAAATGGTAAGAGGTACCCCAAATATTGGGCGGTTGATCCTGATTTTGATGGGATAGACCCTCATATAATGGGGATTGTCCACAAAATGGTGGAAGTTTACCCTAAAATAATGGGAGGCTGGCCCTAAAAGGGTGGAAGGTTGGGTCACCTGTCAGGTGGTCACCACTCCATAAAAACCTCTCACAAACGCTAACCCCGAAGTGTACAAAATCACAAAACTGGAATTTGAACCTTGTGCTGTAAGATATGACCATGTTATTGCGAGTTGTTGATGTATGTTTTGAAGACGAATAACAGCTGTTAATTATCTGAGTTTCATGGTCCCTCAAGTCAGTATTTAAATGCAACATTCCATTTGGCGTGTTAGGTCTGCTTTGTAGCCAAACCAAACATGCACCTTCAAAAACAAATAGAAATATCAGTAAGCAAAGATATTTGCTAAATAAAATGTTCACCCACATCTAAAAACAACAATGTTATTTACATAAAACTTGAGCCATACTCCTCAGATTTTGTTCACATACAGATACATTTTACTTGTTGTTTAATTCTTGAATTACTAAGATTATAGTTTTATAAAAAAATTAACGTTCTGTTCTCATTAAAAACCTGTTTGAAACTACATTTGCATGAGTTTGGTATTTGCACAGTGGCCCATTAACAAGTAGACCTCACTAGATGCCAAAGTACACATCTGGATGAGCATTTCACGGATACTAATATGCCTCTATATGTACCAGAGAACACAAACCAAAGTTCATAATATTTTAAGACTCATTAAAACTAAAAACCAAGGACTGTAATAAAAACTTTAAAACTGTACCAGTTTTGAGTGCTGTATTATGTTCACTGGGTTTATCATTCTTGAACTTGGTAAATATAGGATATTTCAAAAAATAAGTAAGATATGCACCAAAATAACCAAGGCATACTGAACCTTTAGAATGGTCTGGAGCAGAGAGATTCGGAAATGTTTAATTATTCATGCAAGGAATACATGCATATACGGCAGAAAATCCAGAAATATATACAAATGTTTTAGTATTTCTCGAAATCGTCATTGTGTGTTCATATCCACGGAGGCACATATCAATTGTTTGGTAAATGCTACACTTGACGGGGATTTCAGATGATCCTGTGGCAGGCCTTTATGCAGGATAATACTTTCATCACCCAAAAATGACCTGATAGCTATGCGCATGTACAATCCAGTGCAAATGGACATATACATAAATACATATGTGTATGCCATATGTGTATGCCATATGTGTATGCCATAGGACACACATTTTTGAAACATAACGGACAGTCAATATTGAACAAGCTTTTTTTGCTCCTCAAATTTCCACCTGTCCAAATAAAATGTCAACCCATCCAAAAACAAACTTTACCCGTCCAGATGACATGTGGACGGTTCTCTAGATAAAGCTATGTCCTGCTCCATTGTGTGTCCTCATCATGTGTGACTTGTTGTAGGCGCTACAAGCTGTGGATCTGCATGGAGTACTGCGGAGGGGGGTCCCTGCAGGACATCTATCACTGTAAGTGCACGAACCAACCTCAGTCTCAGTCTGGGATCTTTCAGAGAACATCTGTGTTTAGATGCGCAGGAAATCAAGCACGCGGGATGTCGGGTTAACATATTCACCAAGTTGTCAGAATGTGAAAGCACAAGAGCCAGTGAACACCATTATAGTTTCAAATAGATGGACAGTGCGCAAGTGTGGCGGCTTGGATGTGGATCTGTTAATTTCTTAAAGCCATAAGTAGTGCGAGCTTTGAGGGGGTGAGCGGACGCACAAATTGCACACACGCCATGCATGTGCAACCCTGTGCCAGGCAACACGTAGCAAAGACAGGGTCGGAACTTCTACTAAACTATCTAGGTCTTGTTTAGCAGGAATCGGCACACAACAAGAAAGCAGGACAGCAGAGCGATCGTTCATGATTTTGTAGTTCCAGACAAACACCAGCTCAATCATTTCAGTGGTGCTAAACAGACAACCATCATGCAGAGGACATAAACGGACATTGTAGGATGTCTTACTACCTTGCTAAGTTGGCACTGACAATTCAAACTGACTTTGCGAACATGGTAATGTTGCCAGTAAGACACAAGGGTGTGATAATAGGAAAACTGCTTGCCAGTGACGGAAACATGGTGCCATCTTACAACAGAATATACAATCTTAGAAATATCTGCAACGTGGGACTAACAACGATATCACCGTTTTTGGCGTTTTTAAAGTTCACCACTCGAAATGTTTTTTCTTGCATGGTTTCACTTTAACAAGATTGACAAGATTTAACAAGATTGCCACCTAGAGAATTAACTCTAGGTGGCAGGTGGACAAGGAAGCCCTTTGGCTTATCGAGAGTCCAACCCTTTTATTTATGTGTATCCCATTTTTCTGAGGTATGTGTCGATTTTATTTTTAAGCATATTCACGCTACTAGCACCCACACAATCAGCAGATAATCTGTTCCATTTATTTACAGTCCTTTGTGAAAATGAGAACTTTTGTATATCTAATCTACACTGCTCTTTTGCTAATGTAACTTCATGTCCTCTGGTCCTTCTATCTTTCTTAACTGAGAAAACAATATTTCTATCAATATTTTCATAACCATTTATTATTTTAAACACTTCTATCTGATCTCCTCTCAATCTCCTGGTCTCTAGTGTTGACCACATTCTTTTAGGCGAATTTCATAACTGAGATCCCTCAGTTTTGGTATCATTTTAGTTGCTCTCCCCTGTACTCTTTCTAGCATATCTATGTCCTTCTTGCGATATGGCCTCCATGCTTGTATACAATATTCTAAATGAGGCCTCACAATTGTTTTGTACAGCGGTATTACTATTATGTAAGATGGGGGTGCATATTTATTAAGCAGTGCACCATTAATGGGAACTATACAATGGTTGTAGGGGTGGCAGAAAGGGAGACACTGGGACCAGTGTGGGCCAAATGGGATATAGCAGGGCTTTGTTTACGGTAGTGGCACTGGGCCAGAAGTAAATATGTGCAGTGTTACGGTTAGGGTTGCGCGTCAGGGGTACTGGTCATGGTACAGGGTTGCCCCCAGGTCCCAGATGTCACTGAACATTGCTATGTTTCTTCATGATTTACAAACTAATATGTTCACCTTCAAATATGTTATCTCCTAATGTCTGAAGCAAGTTATCAGCACATTTAATATATGTTTTAAATGTCAATGTGCATTGAGCGAATGTCCTCCAATGTCCCAACCTTGTTCTTACGTAACATAGTCTAGACACATGTGTAGATGTACACTGTAGCCCCACATGTCTGTGGGTCTGTGTCTGTACTTATTCTTGGTACTTCAGAAATGTACGTGTGTCAAGGCATCTGTAAAGCAGAGGTTCCAAACCAGGGGAGCAGGGGCCCTTGGGGGCTTCTGTGCAGTTCCAGGGGGTTCTTGGCAAACATGCATATTTATTATAGAACAAACCAAGGCCAACTGTTGTTATCACTGCAGTATTGTGGTATCACATTCACACCTGTTGAACATATAATTTCTGCTGTTGTCAATAAGGCATTGCATGCAGCCAATGATATTCTGGTAAACTGAATGTCATGCAACAGCGGCGCCCTCTGGAGAATGTTCTGCCATTCAGTTTGTCCACTGAAATAGTAAATGTCTCTCAATAACTATCTTCTTGTGTTGTTTTAATACACCACGAATTGGTAGATTAGAGGCCAGTGTTCAAAGGAAGTGAATAAATATAGGGGGGGGGAGTGGACTTAAGCACCTGGGGAGAGATGCATTTTACAGTAGAAGGGGGCACACAACCCTCTCTTTAATTAGGGAGGGCTGTTTGTAGTTAATCAGGGAGCCCAAGGATTGGGTATCCAGGTAGTTATACATAACACAACCATGTTCTCCATTCCTGGAAACTGTGATTTAGTATTGTTATGATGCCAATAGGTAAATGGCCCGGCAGTTATAGGATCACTAAAAAACATTATTGATTGTATTTAATAAATCACAGTCATACCCTTTCATTATTATTTGATAAAGAATGCAGATATTACCCGATTGCACACTAATTTGTTTGATTGAATGATTCTATTATTCATCACCCTAATGATGTACATTTCATGCTTGTTGTAAAGAGCACATTGGTAGTCAACCTGATTTTTATGTTTGGTGTTCCTACATATCTGTAACACAGTGCAGCCAAGAACCACTACATGTGTCAGGAGACATCGTAGCCTACTGTATATGGTATATAGAACACCATTTTACACATTTAGTGGAAGTAGTACTTCGAAAGAACAAGCAAAACACAAGGCTGAACAACAGACATGTCTCCATTGTCCACCACTGCACCCTGGCATACCCAATCATTACCCATCCATCTGTTGACAACTTGAATAATGCGTATTGAATTTGAGATTGACCAACCCTTTTATCTTGATACACCTCTGAGCTTGACTTCCAAGGATTTAGGCGCAGTAAAAGTTACCTTATTATTATAATTATTATCCACTTGAGATAGCATGCAATTTGGCATGGGTTAGGGATCATCTCGGAATGTTGATGTCTGACATCAGATGAAATTACTTTCATCTGGCCTCAGCCCCACCCCCGTCAGACGAAAGTGTGTAAATATTGATACGATCATAACAGTATCGGTCAGAAGCGTAAAATATCGATGTATGACCCCAGACAAAACTGCCTCGGATCCCCCCAGACAAAAGAAATTTTCTCCAATATCGTACATCAACGTTCTGAGATGATCCCTTAGGGGTCCATTGTGATGTGGTCAACCACAAAGTACAGCTTCAGTGGACAAGGCAGAAGACCACAGGTACAAGGGGTCAGCATGAGAGGACTATGTGCCAATGGTCACTCCAATCACTGATTATCCTATACGGACCTAACAATATTAATCTGGTGCTGGATTAGGAAAACATTTATGGGCATGTCTGGTGCCAGTATATTTTTGTTGACTCTTGTGGGATTATGATGGAAAATTACATCCTGTCATACAGACATTGTGGTAAGACACAGGCATATTCATGTTGCGGGTCCATATTCAAATTTCTCATCAGACTGTTCCAATCTACATTGGAGCTAATAACGTCAAATTTAACTAACATACACAAGCCCTGCTACAGGTGCAGTCTGTGGTAGTCCAACACCGTGCTGTCTTGAAGAAATGGAAGAAATGAGCTCCAAATTGTTTATAGTGAATATGTTTGTCATCAGATGTACGCTGTTAGTGACTTGATGTGATGTTGTTGTTGTTGTTGTTGTTAACACAAAAGTTCATAACTTTTAATGTATACATGGTTATTGTCAATATTCTTTCGTGATATGCGAACACATGAATGATTATAAGTTTAGTGCATATGTTTATTGCATTTTAATAAGGTTCCAAACAGCGTGTTTCAGTTGCCAAGACCTTCATCTTTCCCTGGAAGTGAAAGGCAAGCATTGTACATAGGTGTAACAGTGACCTGTGTGTTGCAGTGACGGGTCCGCTGGTGGAGCTACAGATCGCCTACATCTGTCGAGAGACCCTCAAAGGCCTGCTCTACCTGCACACGATGGGCAAGATGCACAGGGACATCAAGGTAATGTTGCGCCTTGCAAACGGTACAAGCTTATAGCTGGTTGTCTTTTGCCGGGCAGAAAATCTGCAGTTCTTTAGGGTTGTTCCAAAGCTGCCTCCCAGAGGTGGATTAGTTTGTTTAGGTGGGATGGAGACATGGAATGAATGGGAGGAGAGGAGACTGCGAAGAGAGTGGATAGCCTCACAGTGGATGGTAGAGGGAGAAGAGTTAGACCACGACTGAGATGGAGGGTTTGTGTAAAGAGAGATTTGGTGGGATTGGGAGTAGGGGAATACAATAGATGAGGAAGTGGAGACAGCAGAGCAAGGACTGTTGAAGGGAACCTCACTCCAAACAATAGGGGGAAAGGAGAGGGACAACAAGTGTATGTCACCTTGCCAGGACACACAGAATAGTGTCACAAGTGTATGTCATCTTGCCAGGACGCACAGGATAGTGTCACAAGTGTATGTCACCTTGCCGGGACGCACAGAATAGTGTTACAAGTGTATGTCACCTTGCCGGGACGCACAGAATAGTGTCACAAGTGTTTATCACCTTGCCGGGACGCACAGAATAGTGTCACAAGTGTATGTCACCTTGCCGGGACGAACAGAATAGTGTCACAAGTGTATGTCACCTTGCCGGGACGCATAGAATAGTGTCACCAGTGTATGTCACCTTGCCGGGACGCACAGAATAGTGTCACGAGTGTATGTCACCTTGCCGGGACGCACAGAATAGTGTCACGAGTGTATGTCACCTTGCCGGGACGCACATAATAGTGTCACGAGTGTATGTCACCTTGCCGGGACACACAGAATAGTGTCACGAGTGTATGTCACCTTGCCGGGATGCACAGAATAGTGTCACGAGTGTATGTCACCTTGCCGGGACGCACAGAATAGTGTCACGAGTGTATGTCACCTTGCCGTGATGCACAGAATAGTGTCACTAGTGTATGTCACCTTGCCGGGATGCACAGAATAGTGTCACAAGTGTGTGTCACCTTGCCGGGACGCACAGGATAGTGTCACTAGTGTATGTCACCTTGCCGGGATGCACAGAATAGTGTCACAAGTGTATGTCACCTTGCCAGGATGCACAGAATAGTGTCACTAGTGTATGTCACCTTGCCGGGATGCACAGAATAGTGTCACAAGTGTATGTCACCTTGCCGGGATGCACAGAATAGTGTCACAAGTGTATGTCACCTTGCCGGGATGCACAGAATAGTGTCATAATGAAGGCTCAATTGTGTGGGACTGCAGGCTCTATTGCATGATTCATTGCCCGTTTCAATCAGAGTGGGCTCAGATCATTACTTAGGCATCATTCATGGAGTTGTGAAGGCTGGTGATACCATCAATAAGACTTGATTACCTTTTGTCGCGCCAGTGAGATAAATATGCAGGAATGGTATTATGAACTGGCTCCATGCAAGATAGATGCTGAATCAGCATAAGAAACTACCTGATTTAGATGTGTCGGGAAGATGATTGTTTTTTAAAGAACTGTTAAACAACTTGGGTACTGGCATATTCCAGCAGAAATTATTCAGGATTTGTCGTGACCAATTAGCGTGGTATATAGAGGTAATAAAACAGTTTGATTTCTCAATGACTTTTCATGGAAAATCAGTATCGAAAACTTGATACCAGTTGTCAGATGTACTGATACTAATGAAGATGCCACGAAGATACTAAAAATTCCAGAAAGACTCTGAAAAGTTACTTTAACAGTTATACTGTTGAAAACAGATTTTTTTGGGACATATTTGAGCATTCTCATAGAGTAAGTTTACAGTGGTTATTATGGAGAATATCAATAAAAAATTTGTTTTATTTTAAATGTTATTCCCGCACTAAAGCACCAGTTGAAACCAATGCCAGAAAGTTTCAAGTTACACATATCCAAGTTTGCACAAGCGATTTTCTCAGAAAACTACAAGTCTATCACTTTTTTTTCAATATACGTATATTGGGATTCACTCAAGGACTGATACATTTAGCTGTTATCACTTCCAAACTTTTTGCAGTTTGTGTGTGTAAATGTACCTTTGTTGCTGTCATTGTTGGTCTTTAACTTGTCGTCAGTTGTGTGTGTAAATGTACCTTTGTTGCTGTCATTGCTGGTCTTTAACTTGTTGTCAGCTGGAGTGTTTAAATATGGTCGACTTGTGATGGTACTAACTTTTCCTCTTGTCTTTGTTTGCAGGGGGCAAATATTTTGCTGACTGACGAAGGTGACGTTAAACTAGGTATGTAGAGGCTTCCTTTATTTAATTCAACATCAAACAGCATTATATTGTTTGGATGTTGTTTTACCAAATCTTTAATGAAGTTTTCTACTTTTGTGGGGTGTTCTGGTATGGTGTTTAGAACATTGGGGTCATATACAAGAGGACCAGGGTATGAATGCACTTGCTGTTGTTTTGTTCTTTTGGCAATTTTGTTCACTCCACATAGCTTTAGTTCAGCCAGCTGTATAATTGAGTTCTTAGCTAAATACTGTAATGGACGTAAATTAGTAATTTTCATGCAGTTACTGCTGTGTTACTGAATGCTTCCCAGAGAAGACGAGAGTCATGTGTTTGGTGTTCGAATTATGTATTTCCTGACTTTGTTGAAATGTTGTGTTGACAGCGGACTTTGGCGTGTCAGCTCAAATCACAGCTACCATGTGTAAACGCAAGTCCTTCATTGGAACGCCCTACTGGTAAGTCAAATGTCCTAAAAATTATAATAATCACCTTTATTTATATAGTTCCGTAAATCCGAAAATAACACCAGAGATGCCTTTAAGCAACATTGATTTGTATTGGTTCAAAAATGAACATTAAAAAATATGTTCATCAATACAGTAGTGTAACGTACAAAGTGTAACAAATTTAGTTTCTAACGTTTGTTTACTTTTTTTGACAAATATCCATTTTACATTTAAGCATGATATAGAAATGACACAAAAACATTTGCTGAGGATACACAAAATTTTGCCAAACAGACAGTGTTATATAACATGAATCAATTAATAATATTACCAGCAATAACACTTACCGGGGTAATGTAATAGATTGTCTAGCTCAAATAGGAATAATTAATAATTTATCCATTTCATGTAGTTCACCGATGTTGGGCCTTGTCTGGCAAATTAAATAAATGGAAATGCAGTTAAATTTGATACTGGAAATTGGCCATTGCCTTTTTCGGTACCCTTTAAAGTAAGCAAACTGATTAATTATTACTCGCAATAATAACAATAATAGACATATAAGCTTATTGTTCTGTAATATAAATATTACTAGGTTTTAGTACTTGAAGACTCTGCCTGATTCAGACATACTGCCAACTGCTATGTCCTTTGATGCTCAACTTTCCCACGTTCAACACAACAGACTTCCTCAGTTCCTGTTCAAATTACTACGTCGGCTAATTCCTGGTAGACAAACAGATTACATCTCTTTAAAATGAAGCAGGTATTGTGACTATGTAAAGTGAGAGGACAGGTATAGAATTGATACCTGTTGCACCACAGGATGGCGCCAGAGGTAGCTGCGGTCGAGCGCAAAGGAGGCTACAACCAGCAGTGTGACATCTGGGCAGTGGGCATTACAGCGATCGAGTTTGCTGAGTTACAGCCGCCCATGTTTGACCTGCATCCCATGAGGTGAGTGTATAGCTCATGCCATGAGGTGAGTGTAGGGCTCATCCCATGAGGTGAGTGTAGGGCTCATCCCTTGAGGTGAGTGTAGGGCTCATCCCATGAGGTGAGTGTAGGGCTCATCCCATGAGGTGAGTGTAGGGCTCATCCCATGAGGTGAGTGTAGGGCTCATCCCATGAGGTGAGTGTAGGGCTCATCCCATAAGGTGAGTGTAGGGCTCATCCCTTGAGGTGGGTGTGGGGCTCATCCCATGAGGTGGGTGTGGCGCTCATCCCATGAGGTGAGTGTAGGGCTCATCCCATGAGGTGAGTGTAGGGCTCATCCCATGAGGCGAGTGTAGGGCTCATCCCATGAGGCGAGTGTAGGGTTCATCCCATGAGGCGAGTGTAGGGCTCATCCCATGAGGTGAGAGTAGGGCTCATCCCATGAGGTGAGTGTAGGGCTCATCCCTTGAGGTGAGTGTATAGCTCATCCCTTGAGGTGAGTGTATAGCTCATGCCATGAGGTGAGTGTAGGGCTCATCCCATGAGGTGAGTGTAGGGCTCATCCCATGAGGTGAGTGTAGGGCTCATCCCTTGAGGTGAGTGTAGTGCTCATCCCATGAGGTGAGTGTAGGGCTCATCCCATGAGGTGAGTGTAGGGCTCATCCCATGAGGTGAGTGTAGGGCTCATCCCATAAGGTGAGTGTAGGGCTCATCCCTTGAGGTGAGTGTAGGGCTCATCCCTTGAGGTGGGAATGGGGCTCATCCCATGAGGTGAATGTTGGGCTCATCCCATGAGGTGAGTGTAGGGCTCATCCCATGAGGTGGGTGTGGGACTCATCCCATGAGGTGGGTGTGGGGCTCATCCCATGAGGTGAGTGTAGGGCTCATGCCATGAGGTGAGTGTAGGGCTCATCCCATGAGGTGAGTGTAGGGCTCATCCCATGAGGTGAGTGTAGGGCTCATCCCATGAGGTGAGTGTAGGGCTCATCCCATGAGGTGAGTGTAGGGATCATCCCTTGAGGTGAGTGTAGGGCTCATCCCTTGAGGTGAGTGTAGGGCTCATCCCATGAGGTGAGTGTAGGGCTCATCCCATGAGGTGAGTGTAGGGCTCATCCCATGAGGTGAGTGTAGGGCTCATCCCTTGAGGTGAGTGTAGGGCTCATCCCATGAGGTGAGTGTAGGGCTCATCCCATGAGGTGAGTGTAGGGCTCATCCCATGAGGTGAGTGTAGGGCTCATCCCTTGAGGTGAGTGTAGGGCTCATCCCTTGAGGTGAGTGTAGGGCTCATCCCATGAGGTGAGTGTAGGGCTCATCCCATGAGGTGAGTGTAGGGCTCATCCCTTGAGGTGGGTGTGGGGCTTCCATGTGTACAAATGAAGGGTTTCACGTCAAAACATGATAAATGGTATTTTTTATATTTCGCCCAAACAAGGATACAATCGAATTTATACAAACGTGATAAATTCTATTAAACGACGTATACAAAAGAGCATTAATTTTCAATCCATCATCCGTCTGTTTCATCAAAATGCAATATTTACATTTTCATACAATGTGCACTGCTTTGGTGCACGTGTACGTGTACGTGAGTGATGGCATGCACTGTATGGATATACAGCGATTTGACAACAAAATATTTAAGAAGTGAAGTTACATTAGTAAAGGAGCAATGTAGATTAGATATAAGAAAGGTCTCATTTTCACAAAGGACTGTAAATGATTGGAAGAGATTATCTGCTGATTACGTGGGTGCTAGTAGCGTGAATATGTTTTAAAATAAAATTGACACGTACCTCAGAAGGGCGGGATACACGTAGATAAAAAGGGTTGGACTTTCGATAAGCCAAAAGGCTTCCTTGTCCACCTGTCATCTAGAGTTAATTCTCTGAGTGGCAATCTTATTAAATGTTGTTATATCAAATGACACACATTGTATTATTCCAGAAATTTGTGTTTAAATAAAAAAAATAATTGGTTGTGAAACTTCCATTATTGTGGTCTTCTTTATTAGCACTAGTAGATACTAATCATTAATAAATTACTTGCTCTGACCATTTTGTTGTAAAATATTGTTCAGTTGTAAAACAGAACTTCTAGTAGTCTTGTCATTTTTTATAAAACGGATTATTCTGTTGTAAAATATAACTAATTGGACAAGCTATCATTTGGTTGTAAAAATAATTCTGGTCTGACCCCATTTCTTCTGATTGTAAACACTAGTGATCGTAGTATGCCGTGACAGAAGCTGTTTCGTGTGGTAGCTTTTCCTGGAATGTAGCGATTTATCAACCACAATATTACAGCTAACTGCTGATTTTGCAAAACAGATTTCCATCTCATCCATGCGGTGATACTTTATTCATGTATCTTCAAATTTATGAATGCCAATGAAGCCCATTCCGTTTGGCACCAAGAGCAGAAATGTTTATTATTTTCTCATTACCATGATTACTATTACCGGGTATGTATTATTTTGTGTAAGGCTAAAGCCATATTGGCGAGATATGTTGTCCAGTTGATTTAACATGGTTTCAAAATGTTCACTCATTTGTCAGTATTTGTCATGTTTATTTAGCCATCATTATTACCTCTATCTGGGTTCTAAATGTTGTAAAGCGCCACGAACAATTTATAATTGGATCTGGCGCTATATTAAATAAAATATATTATTTTATTTTTTTATTTTTTTTGAAATTATATAACATGTCTTACTCATAGTATCAGAAAATGTTGATTCATTGAATATTTATAATATTGTATTGGACGTATAGATTACCCATAATATTTAAACCAATTTTATTCAGTCTATTCTAGTGTAAAATCCTTACACTAGAACCCTCTATTAGAACTATGTATTATTAATATAATGATTTATATGAAACATCTTGTGCTGCCGTTTCGTTCCAGAGCACTATTTCTGATGTCGAAGAGTGGGTTTAAGCCGCCACAACTGAAAGATAAAGCCAGATGGTAAGTAGACTAAGCTTAGCAAGGAAAAATGAAATGAGTAATTAAAGTAGTAAACGATTTCCTATTGCACCTCCTCTGCCCTAGCTGTGTAAGTAGTGTACACAAAACTACCCACACGGCACACGCAAAGGAAACACCCAACAACATCTACAAACACAGCTCTGTAAATAAGGGATTAGTTTGTGAAGAGTATGTTGGCTACTTGTTCACTGTCTAATACCAACAGCACCTCTTTTCCACAGCTGTCCTTTAGTCACTGCCATTTATTCACTGCCCTTTTGCAAGGTATCTCAAACTTTCCTATGTGATTGCAACAGTTTACAATTCCAAAATGTTTGTGTTATATTTTGTGTAATTATGGGACTGTACAAACATAGACAAGGTCATTGACACTCATTCTGTCTTGGGAAATGTTTGTGTTGCTATATTAATAAAATGATTAATAATAATAAATGTTATTACATTATTATAATCATGTGCTCAACTATGTGTGTAGGTCACAGACGTTCCAGAACTTTGTGAAGGTGCTACTCACCAAGAACCCAAAGAGGAGACCACCAGCGGACAAAATGCTTGAGGTACGGCAGCTAGTGGTAGTTGTCAAAGTTTTATTTCACGATGGTGACCATGTCGTGTTTGCAGCGTGATTTTCAGCACAGTTATAAATTGTAAAAACTGAGGCGCCATCTGGTGAAGTCGCACAGAACAAGAAAGAACACGTCTATTTGTAACCACAAAAACCAAAAATGAAACATACATACAGACATAAAATAATGTAAGTATTATGATTATAAGTCAAAGTATTTGAAACTTTCAACCTGCTGGTGGAAGCGATCTGATGTTAAAAACTAAATGAAATGAAATTTTAAATGTCTTTGAAACTTCGCATACATAAACTTAATGCTCTTGTCAAGTAATGTGCCAAATATGAAGCCTGCTCATTGCGAACTCGTGTCACTAAGCCTGCTTAAACATGGTCATTTGCATGTCACAAAGCAACCAGGCCATCAGATATTACTGACGTCACCACAGACAGTGCCGCTGAGCGCGTCTTATCCTTTAGCACGTCGAAAGGTGGTGCAGCTTGTTGTTTCAGACTGTACATGAAATGGCAATTGCGAAATTGAATGAATATTTTAATTTATCACCGTAAAGGTAATCTTATCTACAAGTTTGTCACTGGATGTACATAGGAATTGTGTTAACCTTTTGAGTTATTGCCGTTTGAACATCGCGAATGCTCAACCTAGCATCATATCCGCTAAGTATTTGTGATGTTCAAATGGCAGCAACTCAAAAACTAAAAATAAATCGGGTACATACAGCAGCTTATTTGTAGATATGATTATTATCTTTACTGTGATATCAAAAAATATTAAATCCCACTGCAAATTTGAGTATTTACAATGTTCAAATAGTAATAACTCAAAAAGTAAAAAAATTCATGCATGCATCCAGCGACACATTTATAGGGAAGGTTATTATCTTTATGGTGATATAAAATAATATTAAATTCTACGACTGCAGTTTTAGATACGGCCTGAAACACCAACCCGCATAGATGCGCGCCATGCTAAATCCTAGCGGTGCTATCTGCGGTGACGTCTCTTCGACCACTAGGTGTTGCAACAAACTGCAGAAAATGTACAGAAAAGCGCGACCAAAAGGGGCCTTGAACAAAGTATATTTCATTCAGATTGTGAATAAAAAGGTTAATTTCACTTGGTCTTTAAATTACATCAATTTTGTGTTGTCATCAATAGATGTTTTGTACCCTCCCCTTAATATTCAGTTTCTTTCACCAGCATGAGTCGCTAGATGGCACTGTTCACTGTTGCAGCATCCCTTCGTGCTTGGTGACCTTGACCGGCGGCTCGCACTTGAACTTCTCGAGAAGGCATACAGCGCTAACACACACTATGTCGACCCCTCAGACCTTGAACAGGAAGACGAGTCGGTAGGTTTAATTAATTATTAACTAATTTTACAAATATATTTATATTTTTCTCCGTTGGTCCCCTTATCCCATTGTGGGATCCACATAACTCGGTCTGCTCCTTTCTCTCAACGATACTTCACCTATCCTGTGGAACGAACTGCCGGTAGATACTCCTGCATCTAGAACACTAAACAATTTAACAAGATTGCCACCCAGGAATTAACCCTAGAGGGCAGGTGGACTTTTGGCTTATTGAGAGTCCAACCCTTTTTATCTATGTGTATCCTGCCCTTCTGAGATATGTGTCGATTTTATTTTTAAACATTTACACTACTAGCACCCACACAATCAGCAGATAATCTGTTCCATTCATTTACAGTCCTTTGTGAAAATTAGAACTTTCTTATATCTAATCTACACTGCTCCTTTACTAATGTAACTTCTTGTCTTCTGGTCCTTCTATCTTTCTTAACTGAGAACTAAATATTTCTATCAATATTTTCATAACCATTCAATATTTTAAACACATCTGTCTGATCTCCTGGACTCTAGTGTTGTCAAACCACATTCTTTTAGGCGTTTTTCATAAGTAAGATCCCTCAATTTCGGTATCATTATAATTGCTCTCCTCTGTACTCTTTCTAGCATATCTATGTCCTTCTTGTGGTATGGCCTCCACGCTTGTATACAATATATTGTAAATGAGGCCTAACTATTGTTTTGTACAGCGGTATTACCGGGTATTAGTTCTTTTTCCTTATTTGCTATATTTCGCCTAATTAATCCAAGCATTTGATTTCCCTTTGAAGCTGCAATTCCACACTGCTCTGAAACCTTCATATCAGCACTAATGGTTAACCCTGAGTCCTTTTATTTTACAGTAGTACTTAGTACATCGTATATTGTACATCTTCGTTCCCTTGTCCTGTGTGGAGGTATTTACATTTCCCAAAATTGAACAACATTTGCCACTTTTCAGACCATTTGATCAACCTGTCGAGATCATCTTGTAAATGCTGTCGATCTCCATCACGTTTAATCCTTCTAAATACTTTTGTATCATCCGCAAATTTCATCACCTTGCTTGTTATATCATCGTCCAAATTGTTGATATATATTAAGAATAATATAGGTCCCAGTACTGATTCCTGTGGTATCCCACTCAAAACTGATTTCCAGTTTGAAGCCTCCCCATCAACTACTACCCGTTGTCTTCTGTCAATTAGCCATTTTTCTATCCAGTAAATTATACCATTTCCTATGCCATGCGCCTTTAGTTTAAGCAGTAATCTTTGATGTGGCACTTTGTCGAAAGCTTTCTGTAAATCTAAGTAGATGCTATCTACTGGTGATCCTTCATCTACCCACTTAGTGATATCTTCCAGAAAACATAACATGATATGTGTTAAGCATGACCTCGCTTTTAGAAACCCATGTTAAGATGGGTTTATCAAATGTTTAACATGATTCATAATTTTGTATAATAATATTAATAATTTTTGTATTATTTATTTGTGTTTTTATATTAACTTAAAATTGTATGATTGTACAAGGCACCAATCTGCTAAGTGTGATTTAGCACTTAATAAAATCATTAATATGGTATTATTGTTGTTATCCCCGTCTCCGGACATTTCCCCCACTCTCTGCTGTTAACCCATTCCAGTCTTCACTTGACACTGTCTCGTAACAAATCAAGAAATGATGTTATTGTCGTAACTTGTGATATGTTCCTGTGTAAATCCTGATAAAAACATTGCGTATATATATAATCTCTTGAAATGTCTACTATTGGGGTAAATATAGTTTTATTTGAGATTGGTATGTAAGCCTGTGTTTATTGAGTATAGCACATTGAAACAAAATTTAACTTAGAACAATAGAAAACATGAAGAGCGTTGCTAACATTTGTACGTAACCATGAATTATGAAGATATTGAGAATTGAGAACCTTTGTATGCTGTAAATGTTTCATAAAACAAGCCAGCTGGAAAGTGACATAATTTTTCAAACGCCAAATGTTTTAGGCTGTCGCGAACGTTCCACGGAGAATAGCATCAAAAAAGGTACAGGCGCTTTACAAGCAACGGACGAAATCAGAGATCAACAGTAAGTAAAAAAGATTGCTGACATTTTTAATTGTGAATGAAGGAAATGTGTGGTTTTATTATAATTAAAGTAGACAGTGTGCCTTATGAATGGATTATTCAGGAAAGTTTGCAAAAAGAAAACTGTGTTTTTTTTTAATTTAACTTGATAGATAGGGTAAGTATTCTGGTCTGATCTATTTGTGGGGTGGAGTAGCCTAGTGGTTAAACCATGACATTCTCATTCAAGAGATTCTGGGTTTGACTCCTCTTGCTGGCCTTTAGAACCTGGGGCAAGTTCGTTCACTCTGTGTTACTTTGTGAATGAATACTTGGCTATAGACACAGCTGGATAGTTGTGTGCGAATAGGTATTTACAACATGGCTGAATGCATCACAGAGAAGTCAATTTGGTGTTCGATTGAATAGGTCTTCGAGGGAGTAATTAGGCTAGCTCTGCCGATTGCCAAGTTTGAGACGAGTACAGCACCATACACAATGGATTCCCTATTATGGCTCACTATAAATGAAGTCACATGGCCATCAATCGATGTGCCATCTGTTAAACATTCATCCAAATGCCAATATAAGTTTTATCTCTTTCATGTGTCATCATCAGAACATATTACAATTGGATATTTAAGACATGTGTTAAAAACATATTTGACAATTTAGAGCCTGTAACAGCCAGGCCAGGATTACTTCAGTCTATAGATTGTTTTGAATTATTTGGCCTTGTTATTTTCTCTATATTTCAAGTATTGTTATTAATTTTACACAGCAGACTCGTGTGGTGTTAGTTGTATAGATGGTGTTTGGCTTTTAATAACTGAAAAATCCCGCTTAATTTATTTTGGGTGTTTGCTAAATTAACAGTGGGTGTTCAGCTTTCTTTTTTTATAATTAAACAATGTTTAAATTATTTATTTATTATTTACACGTGTCATGCTTTCTTTTATATATTAATAATTTTGTAAATGTTTAATTTAAATTGGGTGTTTCATTTTCTTTTGAGCACATAAGCTCCTACCTGTGTATAATATGCCGTGTTTTGTGTGTCTGCTAAAAATGGCTAAAGAAAATCTCATTTGGCTAAAGAAAATTCTTACCTTTAGCCAAATTGGCTAAACAAATTTTAAACCCAGCGCTAGCCTAAAGTAAAGGTACCTTTATATGTCATGCATCTAAAGTTGGACTGTTTTGCTGTTGCATCCTTGTCCACCTCCTCAGTTGTGTGTTGACTGTCCTGTTCTGTGCTCTCACTCACTGAGTCCCGCCATTGATGTTGCAGTGGAAAGTGCCAACTTTCAGCCTCCTCTTGTCCCTGAAACAAGCCCAGATCAGGTAACAACCAAACAGCATTACATTATACTGTGTTCTTACTCTGTTGTTCTGTTTTTGTTTCACCGTAGATAGGATACCACTTAGCTTTGCTTTGCATCTGGATTTTGTGTAACAAGTTAACGAAATTTGAATTGAACGAAGAACAAAATTGTGTTACCGTAATCTAAGAATATCTGACATTCGAGAGGGCACTTAGAAGAGGCAGTCTTTTTTACTCTTTTAGTAAATTTGTTGAGAAATAGTATGGAAACAACTGTCTAAGTCAGATGATGCAAAAGGTGACACACCATAGGACATCTCTATCAATTGTCTTCTTTAAATGTTATGGGGCATACCCACGCATTTTTCTGGTTTCCAAAACATTGCAAATCCCTTACTGCTGTAAGAACCATATGGCAGTGTATAGGGAAAGATGACATGCAGCATCCAGCTTTACAGTGGTAACTGTTTGGATACTTCCCTAGATATCAGTTCTAGGTATGGCTCTGTTACTGGTATGTGTAACTTGGAATATTGCTGTAATATTCGTCTTGTGTTTGCAGGGATCTGGAGGTTACAAACTCACCAAAGACTGGGGACTTGGAGAAGATGAAAAGGCAGACACAGACACAGATAAAGACGTATGGATCTTAATGATACTTACTCATGCGTGCATCCACAAACATGATTTACCTGGTTGATCAAAGCTGACCAAATCTCTGCAGAATCTTACTTTAAAATCTGCAATTTCTACAGATTGACCAACTGGTATTGAAGTTTGTAGTCCATACAGTGTGTTAACATACATACTAACTTTAATGTATCCATTTATAACCAAAATTGTAATGTTTGGTCTAATTACGAAATAAGACAATTTGGGCATACATAGTTTTGAAACTGGAAGTGTGAATATCCATGTGATCAATGAGAGAGGAAAGTCGAAGGTGTGATGGGAGACAGGTGCATATGACGTAAACTCAAAGGAAAGCCTGGGTGCTCTACGCATGTTACACCCGGCATACCTGTATGGCCTAGAGACGATGGCACGGACAGAGAAACAACAATAGAGGGTGCAGGTTTGTGAAAACAACTGGGTAAGAAGAATTGCGGCAGTGAGAAGACCTGATAAGCGAAGAATGGAGGAGTTGGGGAAGAAGGTTGGAGTAGAAGAAAGTCTTAAGAAGAAGCTGGTGAGGAGTCGGCTGAAGTGGGCTGGGCATGTGGAGACAATGGGAGGAGAAAGCTGGCAAAGAAAGCAGATGCCCAGAGAGTGGAGGGGAAAAGGAGGCGAGGAAGACCGAGACTGCGATGGGAGGACTGTGTAAAGAGAGACTTGGAAGGACTGGGAGAGGAGTGGAGACATTTGGTGGGGAGAGCAGTGCGAAATCAGTCAGAGAAAAGAAGAAGAAAAGAGATACTTAAATCGAGGAACGGAATCGAGGCCAGCCTCACCCCTGATGAATCAAGAGGAGAACAGTTACTTTCATAGTAAAATCTAAAAATTCTCGGTAGCACCATAAATTTACCTGTTATCATGATGTAGTTTGTGTGACACACTTTTGTCCCTTTTCAGGACAGTCCCTATGAACTTGCTCGGGAATGGAATCCTGATGACACCAAGTAAGTTTTGTATAACTTTTTTTGGTTTACCCATCTTATTCTAACAGCTCCATCCTACTTTGGAGACGATACCTAGAGTGTCCTTCCTGCAGTCATGTGACCATCACATGACTTGGAAAGCACAAACCGCATGACCTTAATTAACACTTCTAACATTGTGGTCAATTCGTAGCCGTCGTATTGCTGGAATGTTTCAAAGATGTTTCCAGAAGATTCAGTTCTTTGAGTTGATAGACAACATGAGGAAGAAGGGAATATGGTTGGGTTATATTTTGTATGTGGAAACGTGTGATACTGTTGGGTTTTGTTTCTGTCTTTTACTCCTGTTTTCTGGTCATTTTCATGCATCTGTCTTTGTGCGAATTCTTTGTCTTTCTGGTTTATTTCATTCCTCTGTCTCTTGATGGTCTTTTATATTTTTATCACATAATGTTTTATAGTCATTTTCATGTATCTTTTATTTATCCCTAACGTATAAAGTCAATATTAATATTTGCACTTAATAAGAAATACTATGGAATGTTCTGTTTTGTAAATCAACTATTAACCCGTGCTTTAGTTTACACCTGAGGTCATTGTTTTCTCAGTTCGTAACATTTAGGAGTATCATCCTGAAGTAGTTCTAGATGAGAGATTTCATTAGGAGATTTAGATAGTCAGTTGGCTTGACCTTCGCTACAGCTTTGAGTTTAAGTATGATTAGTGAGCCATCTCATTGATGTGAAACGTTGTCTGTAGCAAACTGTAGGCATTAAGTTACTAGGTTAGGCACTTAACACTTAAGTTATAGACATTTAAATAATATACCGTGGTAGGTAATTTGTGCACAATCCAGCATGGCTTTGCGGTAAAATGCTCTAATAGTTAAATAGGCAGTCAATGTTGATTTAAAACTGCCATAGATGTAGGGTGTGTAATAGCGATAATATAACATTTAATACCTAGTTAACAACACCTATTTTATAGCAACTGTTTGCGATTGTTTGCAGTTAGGTGATAGACGAAATAAATTAGTCTACATTTTAGCAGTATGAATGGTGTTAGATATATTATAACATTTTGGTAACATCACTATAAAGTAAGTTAGCTCCCTTGCTAAGCGGAATCAGAAACACAAGTTATCTGTGGTATTAATTTATTCTTCTGCATAACTATTTTAATGTCTCGGTCAGTAAAAATAAACACATAGTCAGGCATGTTAATGCTAGCTCATTGCATTTTACACTTAGTCAGCTGTTGTGTACACTAGTTGTAGCTTAGAGCTGTACATTTCAGGGTGTACACTTTCATTCCTTATTGCTGCATAGAAAGCTTGAAGTTATAAAACAGATTAAGAAAGTTTAACATTTTCTTATTACAAATTTTATTGTTGACTTGCTGAACGAATATATTTGAAACATATTATTGGTAATATCAATCTTTATGTAATATAAATTATTTTGTTAAATGAAGAACTAATGCTACCACCTGAAAATATTTCATAGCATTTTTAAATTCACAGATTTAGTTGTAAGTTTTTTGTTTGCCAGCATCATTTCCATTGAGAACCTTGTGAAATCTTAATCTATGAAGCATTTGAGAAATATACCGTAAAGTAACTAATAGACATACAGTGTATCATGTTACAAATTTTTTGTTTTTGTTAACGAGTTAACGTAAAAATTGTATTTTATATTGGCATGAGAATAATATTTATTGTGTATATGTAAATTTTAGCAGATATTAGAAATGCATTACTTTATCAGTACACTTCTATTAAGTACTTTACGGTATACAAATTGTTGAAGCTATAGTAGTGCTTAATGTTTGCAGTGGAACTAGTCACAGCTGCTGTTAACTTGATGACACATTCTGTCTCGCTGTGTTTCACTCATCCATCTTTTCTCCTTCTCTCACTCGTTCCTTGTGCCTCTTTAATTTGTAGGACGTTATTAGAAAATGTTGACGACGAGTTGCGAAAAAGGTATGCTACACTGTACACAGTGGGTTACCAGATCGGTGGAGGTCAAGGTCATTGCAGTGGGGAGCGTTTCGGAAATCTTTCTGCCGTCTATGATGGTTGTGCATGATGCAAAACTGTCAAACTCTGTCCAATTTTTGGGAATAAGGCTAACAGTGGTGAAAGTGTGGTAGTGTGGTGAAATCATGGAAATGGTGTACTTAATACCGTCCTTCATGTCTATGTACATGTGTGCGATTGTTGTGTTACCTGTCACTAACAAGGGGGATTTAAATGTTTCCAATGGTATAACACTGAATGTGTGGCTTATTATTGAAATTAATAAGAAAATTGTTAACGTTAGAAGAACAATTCAACAAGACAAACACAAGTAAAATGAAAGCAGTTTTGTGTAATATATGAAACAAGCACAAAATATGAATAATAAATAGTCCGCCATTGTTGCTACGCAAGATGCTTGCTTGCATGCATGCATGTCCATGAACATGCATGTATTCTCGATAGTGCGTGCTCATGCTGTTGCTGTGGCTTTAGCATTGACTGGCATGTTAGCGGCTAGTTGATTGGTAATCCTGGTCAGTTTTGTTATAATAGGTGATTTCGGTGCGTTAGGGTAATTTACTATCAGATACAATGCATCTGTCATTGATGTAATGTCGTTCGTTAGACTGTCGTGTGGTATAGTTGGACATGTAGCTGACTGCATGGACAGTGTAGTCTCACTTTCAGGTCTGTAGATATGTCCATAGGTCCGTGGATAGTTCCCGTCTGTTAGTGTTTTGTGTAGAGTGGCAGGTGACATTAACAGCATTTATATAACTATTAACACGTGTGTGACAGATTCGCCGGCGTCTCATTCATTGTCACCATGAGAATGTCAGTTGATGGACAAATGATGTCGCTATTAACACATGTATGACATGTTTACTGTTGTCTCATTTGTTGTCACCAAGTGAATGGACAAAGTGTCAGTTGGAAATACTCACCTCTAGATAATGTGTCGTTTGGGATTAGCCTCATGTTATACTACAAGATATTGCCTGTGCGTTCTAGTGTTAAACTATTAAATTGTATTATTGTCATTATTTACATCATCATCTCCACTGTGCTGATTATTCCAGTTCCAAAGTAGATGGTAAACAAAGTTTGACGGTAACTATGGACTGTAAATTCAATATAAATTTAGAATGTCATGGTTAATGTAGTTTAGTAATAATAAAGATAATATTTTTTTCATTTGCAACCATAAAGGTTGAATATTCCATAGACATAAAACAATAATAGAATGTTTTGAATTTATGGATAAATATTAGGCCTACACCTGCATAGTTTTATATAAAAGGGCATCTATAAGCATACTGTGATTTGTTGAAACGAATGCTAGTCTCCGTCAGATCAGACTACGTCCCATGTTAGCAGCACTTGTGTGTAGCTGTAAGGGTAGACAGTCATTGCAAGGCTCCAGTCTAGTGCCCCATAACCCTCCCATAGAATAGAGTAGAATAGGGTAATGTTCGTGTTGGAAGTGTCCTACTTGGCACTGTTGGCAGTGTGTGCATGCGTGCGTTTGTGCGTGCGTGCTCACGTGCATATGTGTGAGGAGAGCCATTGGGATGAAGGTTGAGGACGAGAACACTCCCAGTAAATAGGTGCATATGTGTGAGGACAGCCATTGGGATGAAGGTTGAGGACGAGAAGACTCCCAGTAAATAGGTGCATATGTGTGAGGAGAGCCATTGGGATGAAGGTTGAGGACGAGAACACTCCCAGTAAATATGTGCATATGTGTGAGGACAGCCATTGGGATGAAGGTTGAGGACGAGAAGACTCCCAGTAAATAGGTGCATATGTGTGAGGAGAGCCATTGGGATGAAGGTTGAGGACGAGAACACTCCCAGTAAATATGTGCATATGTGTGAGGACAGCCATTGGGATGAAGGTTGAGGACGAGAAGACTCCCAGTAAATAGGTGCATATGTGTAGCACATAATGAAAGAGAAATCCTTTTGAATATGAATTGTGAATTTTTCACAAGAGCCCGGTTCGACGTAACAAATCAATATTTGTGTTATATGCGAGAAAGGCTGTATTAATAGCTTGAAGAGCTATTTTAGCTACTTAACTGCCTTTAATGCTTCCTTCACCATCATTTTTGAAGTGCAATAAATATCCTTTTGTGTACTATGTCTATTACATATCACAGAGGAGAGAGGAAAAATTATATGTTTTATTGTAGACTGCTTTATGCATTAACAGTAACTAGTTTTTAATAACTTGAAAAGGCTGCTTTGCAAGAAAGTTATGGGTTTATTCCTGTTCAATAAGATGATGTTGCGAGCTATGTCTTGGTATGAATGTGGTGCGTGCGTGTGTGCACACATGGTGAATGCATGCATGTTGTGTATGTTGAATGCAGTTGGGAGCATGTGTGAACCCTGTTTCAATTGTGACAAGTCTTGACGTTTCAGACCTTAAGATAAAATTTGGCAGTATCATGTTATGAGCACAATCCCAAAGGGCAACATTTCAGTTTTAAAATGTTACCAGTCTCACCGGTGTAAGTCAGTTTGTCGCGAAGTTGTGGGTGGTTGAAATGACCCACGAAAAAATTCAATTTTGAGACAGACATCATCTAAGTTAGGTGTTTATGTTTCAAATAATATACCTTTCAATACAAAACATGCATCAGAAATACTTTTTCAAGATAATTCTAAATTGCATTATTAAAACGGATAGTAAAAAAACAATAATTGGTACTATCGTCTGTGTGAATGTATTTTGGCATTTTCTCGGTTTTGTGAATGGTTGATAGCGACTTGTCACATTTTAACTCGACCATGGTGGGTAAGAAAGTGTTGACACAAGTTGTGTGCTTCCACTTGAGGTAACCTGGGGTTGGTGTGAATGTTTGTTGTGGTGCAACTAACATCCTACGACTTATCATTTCCCATCTCTATAAACATGTATTGGCTCCGACTTGCTACAGAATCTGTGCTAATTCGGGTGGTAATATTCACAACTCGACCAGCCTAATATGTACGTTGTTGTCTAAGAACTATTTATGTGTGAGATAACACATTCAACCTATTAAGCATACAGTATGAGAGTGTACATTGATGACAAGATGGGGTGTATGCCTATTAGGATATATGTATGCTTAATAGATCGAATACAGTACTAATTTATATATAGTTGGGACAAGCCATCAAATGTAGAAAGCAGTTGGTTGTATACGACCATAACATGGATATATCTTGATGTAAAGCTATTTGCTGTGATTTACTTTATTATGTATTTCTATACTTGATCATGTATTCTGTGAGTCAATTTGGTTATAACAGACTTGAAATCGGTGATGGCGGTGCTGTTGTTTGTTGCTAATTTTGCATTGAAATGGTAAGAAAGTGGCAGAAAACAGAATACTTGCCAACTGCTTGGTTCTGACAAAGACATGTTGCCATGACAACTGCCTACCCTAATTCTAGGGATCAGATATGGGTTCCCTCGGAAGAGATGAGTAGCTGTAGTGTAGATACGTGTGTGGCAGTGGTGGTGGAAGCCGCTAACCTCTCAATGCGCGCTTGTTTCCCTTTCAGGGGCCACGGAGGTAACTTAACAGAGTATGACGAAGCAACTCACGCATACTCTCAACAGTAAGGGCTTTGTATCATGCACGCACTCAAGTCATGCTGTCTATCCTATGGCAATACACTGTTTCAGTGGTATTTTTATGCGGTTTTGAAAATCTTATTTTAACATAATATTTAACCACTTTTCCATACTGCATGCTGTATATTACTTCTTCATTGGACAATACATGACGCTTCCTAAACCATGTAAAAATCAAAAAATTTGAAGGAAAAGACGAAGACATTCGGCACTTGTTTGTTCGGATAATATGCATTAATTCCGGATGAGAAAATCTTAAATGTCAGTCAGTATGGTGCCCCTGTTACATCCACACGAAAGCATGCTGTACCATATATAGTATATAAAATATATGACACATACCGTATAGAGCCATATGATACACATCACTACACTCGACCAATCTGCCTGCCTTGCCCATTCTTATATGCGATTTATACACAACTTTGTTGTATTGTAACCTTGTTGGAATGGTCTCACAATGTTAACATAAACACGGCCTCCCAGGGCACCTCCACACAGATGTCTCATTTGTTTTTGCGTCAATGCGACTAGAATATGTTGTAAAAATCAGACGAAGCACGCAGGTTGGTCAACATTGTCTAGCACCAGTGTCTGTGAGGGTTTGACATGGTTGGCAAAGGAAGCATGGAGACTGTCTGTAGTTGTGTGTAGGATCTTTAGTTGTTCCTGTCATGATATGTCCGTAGCCATGTGTGGTAGTGCTTGATGACTCTATGTCGTTGTGAGACATTTGCCTGCCAGATCCACGTAGTGACGATCATGAACGATGTTGGTGTGATTGTGTCTAACATGTCGGTGTCTTCAGCCTAACCCGCTTATGCCTAGCTTTCAGTAACTGTAACTAATCGGCTGTAACTGTGTAGACATTAAAGAATCCCGCTTATGCCCAGCTTTCAGTAACTGTAACTACCGGTAATTGGCTGTAACTGTGTAGACATTAAAGAGGTTTACAGCACAAGATCTTATTGCATTCATGTGACAACGGCAGCACGTTTACATGAGTTACTGAGTAATTTTCAAGGACCAGTTGTATAAGAGAAGCAGCAGATGAACAGCCAATGCAGGTGTTGTCCTCAGTGGCTTCACAATACCAGTGACACACAAGCTTTGACAGGAATGACTTCTCAAAAACTGATATATGGCGTATAATGTGATTACATTTTTAACAAATGCGGGTGCTGCTTAGCAATGATTCTGCAGTGAACTCTGGGTGTTATAAGTATATGTGTGACCAGATTGCATTTAATAGTTTCAAGTAACAGTTTTCTGTTGTTGGCTGTGTGCAGTCTTTTATTGGTTATTTGGTATTCTGCATTTCATTGCAGCCTTGACAATTTCATACAGTCTATGATTCTGTCTTCATGTGACCTATGATCCTGTGATCTGTCATCATGTGGCCAATGATCCTAACTACTTGTGGCCTTTGATCCTGTGATCTGTCATCATGTGGCCTATGATTCTGTCTACATGTGGCCTATGATCCTGTTGTCATGTAGCATGCAAGTGTGATGATATGCTGTGTTTGTGGCATGCATTCATTGCCTATCTGGCTTTCTGCTCACCTCCGTTCCTCTAATAGTCTACTTATGTGCAGCATACATGTTAAGCTGCACGTTTTGATACTTTTATTTTTAGTAAAATGTCACAGTTTTCCCTGCTATCGTTACCTTGTGGTGGTACTGTCATGTTTGATAAACAGACACAGCCTATGTCATTGTCCAATCATTCTTGGACAATTTATGAATGATGCACTTTACAAAGGTACCATTTTAGGGATCATTTCAGAACATCGATGTCCGATATCAGACAAAATTACTTTCATCTGGCCTCAGCCCCCCTCTCCTCAGATGTAAGTGTATAACCATTGATACATTAACAGTTTCGGTCAGACGCATAAAATATCAAAATTCGATGCCAGACGAAACTGCCTCAGATCTCCCTCCCCCAAACGAAAGTAATTTAATCTGATATCGGACATTGACCTTTTGAGATGAACCCTTAAATGTGCATTTTTGATAAACTAACAACTGCTACCTCATTAGTTCAGTGATTACTGTTATCTGTTAGTTTTGTGGGTATTATGGGGGTCTTCATAGTTGGGAAACAATAAAACTGTTCAGAACAGAAACATTTGTTGTTATTAACATATTGACGAGTGTTGTTACTGTTGCAGAGAGACGCTGCCTGTGGGAGTAACTCCGCCCAGTTCACAAGTAAGTCTCACTTGACAATGGCGCCTGAGTGTACAATATGACTGACACACACTTGTCATCACGCTGCTTGAAAATAATTCAGGACTATAAAATATGAAACGATTTGTACAAATGTTATATTGGTAACTTGTCACGTACTTTTTTAGTCCTTTTTTACTGTGCTACATGCAAGATTGCACCAACTCTCCTGCA
Organism: Escarpia spicata; assembly: GCA_963995525.1. Taxonomy (NCBI): domain Eukaryota; kingdom Metazoa; phylum Annelida; class Polychaeta; order Sabellida; family Siboglinidae; genus Escarpia; species Escarpia spicata. Next base: position 63,347,538 of record OZ023211.1, read on the forward strand.
AGGTTTCTACAACCACTGGAAATCGGCTTAAATAGCAGAGTATCGGGATAAAATCCAACAGTATTTTTTAATAACACATTAACTAATGTATACAATATTCACGAAATGGTCTACACTGTACTTGAATACTTTATTTCCAGGTGTATCTTAACTGGCATGCATCTAGTCTAGAGAGCTACTAAACATGTCAATACTTTACTTCTATCATAACTCTTAATGATCTGTAACTATGATTCACCAAAAACATTTCATTAATAATTACAAATTCACAATATAGTCCAAAGGACTTCAGGGCCTCTTGGCCCATTTTTGAATAGTATATTTTTATTACTACATTTTGTGAAAGTGACCTGAATAGTGAGGTGGCCATATTAAATAGTGGAACTTCCTGTACTGTACAGCATGTGGAAATAATTTGGGACTGTCATAGTGTAACCTTAATTGAGAGGTGGCTGTATTACCAAGGTGACCATAAAGCGAGATTCGACTGTAGTTAATTTCCTTTTTGAATTAGACAACAGCCTTTGTAAATCAAAAATTGTGCCAAACGTGTCACTCTTTGTTGTGTTTGATCTGAATTGCAATACTGTATTTTTTCCTCTATGAATTAGACCACAGCCTTTTGGAAATTCTGATGAACACTTGGTGTATTATCTCAATTGTAATACTACCTTTTTTTTCTTCTCAGAACAACAACAGTCAGGCGGAGGAACCAATGACATACAAGGATGCTCTTTGCCACACTAACCATGGAGAAGACGACGGTGGCGCCGGTGACAGCGACCGAATCTTTCAGGGACTCGTGGACTATATGCATACACTCGTATCCGGGGTGGGTGGATCATCGACACCCCCTCCCGTACCCTCCCACCAGGTGACGCCTGGGTCAAACTCGAGACAGCCCCCAACACTGCAGCCAAAAATACGGCATCGGGAAGTGGGAACGGACGTTACAGTGAATGGGAATGGCACAGAAGGGGAGAGTCACAGGAACACGCCGAACAGCCCTGCACCAGTGCTGCCACCTAGGAAGCGAGACCGGAAACCTGCGTCACCTGTGAGTAGTTGTTGTTCTTGTGGTTTGTTGGCTGAGTTACCATAGAGACTGTCTGTGTTCAGACACCTAAATATAATTAAATTATCATCTGTCTGAAAATGTACAATCGAAAATAGTTTTAGGGTGTCCAAAAACATAGAGCCCAGATACACACGTTGGTGTGCCGCGATCACCGTATCTCTCACAGTTGACCAAATTGTCCGTAAACATACAGCAGAAAAAAATAATTGTTTGTAGATTTTTATGATATCCGAAAACGTACTGTGTCCAGATGCTTAAGTGTCATTACGATAAATTCATTTAAGGACTGAATGTTGACACACTGATTTAGGAGGAGCTAGTTTGTTGTGGATCAGTGGCTAGTGTTGAGAACTAGTGCCAAGCACTAGTGCTGATGTAGTAACAAATTTGATCAATCACGAAAAATTAAATATTTGTTATATGAAGTGTAATGTAATAATAATAAAAATAAGCGTCTGTAGCGCCTACATCCCCTGGCCCAAGAATCTCAGCTCAGAGGCGCAATATACAAGAATCATTTGGCAAAATCGTTAGCAGGCACAAGCAACAGTCGTCATTAGAGCAAGGGGCAGCCAAAGAAATATACCGTATTTGACCTAATTAGCGTACATGCCCTAATTAATGTACACCCCCATTTTTTTGCGATGTCGGGAATCCGTAATGCTATGTCCTCTCCCTCGATATCAGGTTACTGCGACATTTGACGGATCTTTTTACCTAACATTTGTTCACACATATCTGGATCAGCGATCTTGTATCCTCTTGACCACACGTGAATATATCAATAGCTGGTGACACTACTACTTTAATAGTATTAAACATGTCATATATTACAATGTTTGATCGAGGTGTGAATGTGTCCAACTCGGACGACACGCTAACTTGGTGTACGCCATTAGCACGCGCAAACGGCGAGACGATGGTGCCACCTGGCGAATATACTGCTAGCTACGTAGTAAGGGACCGGTTAGTATTTATTCCCTTGCAATAGGCAGTTTGGGATAATACAGATACAGTACATTGATAAATGGTTAGAACATTATGTGACGATATGAATGCAAGGGTATAAATGATGATTTAAATACCATCACCATCATCCTAACAAAATATCGGTCCCCTAGAAATCAGGTTAGCCACATCCACCAGATGACGCTGTACATACGGGTATGTTTGCGACTTCGAGTTTTAACGTAGACATCTGTGATTAACAATTTCAGATAACATACAATTTACTTACAGTGGATTACGTTGCTTGTGTAAGACACCGTTGCTTATACAGTAATCATTTGTGCATCGGGTGGAATTAAGTCTGCTCTTGCATCATCCAAGTCACCAAATGACCAACTCGGCTGGCAACAACGTTGTGTTTATTTAAACTTGGCTCATTTTGGTGTACAGGGACGATTTTTTGACATAGTTCAATATCTCAAATATTTTTTAAGTGTACTGTTCGCTAATTAGGTCGAATATGGTATCTTGAATTTTTTACAAAAGGCAGCTATAGTTCCACCTGATTTTAAAGTAAGTAAGGTGATAGGGAGTTGATTCCAGATTTTTGGTGCAGCTACAGAAAAAACATGTTTGTCAATGTTAAGCTTGGTTTTAGCATTGGCAAACGGGTTATGTTAGGTTTGTTGAGTAGACAGTGTTGTTCCTCACTCAAGTGTTGTTATTGTCTTCCAGCAACGACCTGCCAGCAATGGGCTGCCACCAACACCTAAAGTTCACGTGAGTATCCCAGGGTTTGTAATAAACACATGACTTATCCTAAGTGTGGTGGACCTGAGATACAAGTATCTAAGTCACCTGCTTGAAGAAATGTAATAATTAAGTTAATTCATATTCGGAGCATTCATGAGTACTATCAAAGTGATGATCTGGAACAAAAATAGCATTTTGGAGGATATTAGCGTTAAAATACCCATCCTGTGAACAGGATAGAGCTCTTGGTTGTTTGTAAGTGGTTCATTTTGGGCATGGAATGGTTTATGTAACTGGTAACAATCATAGAAAACATATGTAGCACTGCGAATAATTGTACTTAATAACTACGAATCATGCTTCATAATTATTAAGCACAATTGCTTCTAATTATGTAATCTTGATCAAACTTCTAGAACAAGCCTTTGACACAAAGATAATTTCTTAAAATGAAAGTATTATGGGTGCACCCTGAAGTCACAGGTGAACACTGTAGCTCAACTATTGTAAGACTGAAGTTAACTGATGTGCTTGTTTTCAGATGGGGGCATGTTTTTCAAAGGTATTCAATGGTTGTCCATTGCACATCAATGCAACAGCCAGCTGGGTCCATCCTGAGACTAAAGGTTTGTCAGTTGCACTATTTTATTGTTTTCAAATCAGCCCAATATTAAGCCATAATGAAAATAATATAATACTAATAAAACAAATCTGGCTGCTTTGGTCATTCATAGATGAATTACGAGATACTAAAACATTAATGTTATGCCTTCTTTGTCCACAAAATATAATTTTATGCCTTTTACGTTAATTGAAACACCACGGAAATAATGATTCTGTCTATAATAATTCATCTGATCAATCCACCTGGAAGATATTTCTCTTTTTAAAAGATACATGATGAAATACTTTATTTGTTTGTGTTTGACAAGTAATGACGTCGGTGTGACATATTTCTTTATGTATTGGCATCATAAATGTATGTGTTTTTAGATTTGAGTTACAGGTATGTGGCTAATTGTTATTAAAATAGGTATTCCAAGATGAGCTTTTTATGTGTTTTTTTGTCACATGTGGGGTCTCAAAGGAGGGCTTTTGGCCAAGTTCGGGTTTTAATGGAAAATATGCCAAATTCAAAAATCGAAAAAATGTGTATCTTGCTCAATTTTACTCTATAAAAATAAATGTTCTATCACTGAGTTGCAAATAAAAAGCTCTATCCTGTGGCTCTATTTTTAAATAGCTTTGGTGAGTTTGAAAAACCACCTTGGAATACCTAATTCAAAGTTCAGTGGTTTTGACAGGTGCAAAATATTGATACAGGGAATATTCATATGTGCTGTTGTTTGTTTCTTTAGATCAGTATGTCCTGTTGGGGTGTGACGAGGGAATCTACACACTTAATCTCAATGAGATCCACGAAGGCACAATGGAACTGGTGAGTTGTAAGCTGCTCAAGTGTATAGCTTATGCTATTGGGATGCTGATTTGTTAAACATTTGTTCAGTTGTAGATAGTAATTACAGCTCAAAAACTTTAATTGTGCATATCCAAACCGTATTTTACCTGGTAAAGGCTTTTGTTGAAAGTATCACGTTGACTTCATCAGTACCGATGACGCTGAATGACGTCATTGTACACGTGTTTGATTTAAAAAAGAACTATCCTGAAGAATGTTCAGTAATCAGTGATTACATCATTCTGACTGCATGTTTTGGACTAGTGTCTACAGCATTTTCTGTCTGCTGCTGCTGAGAATAAGTTAATAGCAGATGTCCCTATTTGAGTTGTTGATGCCAGAATGCCATTAATTCCTTGGTAATTTTTTTTAATGCTTCACTTTCCCATAACCCGTAAGGATCGTTGGGGCTCCACTGACGACTTCTTAACCAGCTCTCTCTTTCCACGTTTCCCTGTTCTCCACAGCCCTCTGGGAGTCGGCGAACTCCAGTCCTGTCCACCCTTTGATGTTGTCTTCCCACCTCTTTTTCTGTCTACCTGTTCTTCTCTCCCCTCTCACCGTATTGTACTACAAGATATTGCCCGAGTGGTCGTACCACTTCAGTTTGTGTTTAAAGTGTTACTTGGCTATAAACCGTCTAATCTGAATGGATCTGTGACTGCTGACAACTTCATAGCTTTCAAGTTTTTTTTCTCCAAAGTGTCGTTTTTTGTCAGAAATTGCCACTGGAAGATAAATTATAAAACTTATATGAGACACTAGGTTATCCATGTATGTGTATGTTTATATTGCAGGCTTTGAAATGTGTACATTTGTTGAAAGCCCCACAACCTAATGCAAACCAGTCTTCAGTTTGCACTTGCAAAATGTTGTCATCATTTTTGTAAAATGCTGAGATCATTGGCAAATGTAACGACTGATTACTGTTGTTGTAATTGCAGCTTCACGCTCGTCGCTGTTCCTGGCTCTACATCATTAAAGAAGTCATGATGTCATTGTCGGGTAGGTGTTTGTTGAGCATTAACACATTTCACCACTCACCTTCTAACTTTCTTGATTTTCTCTTCCATTCTAGTGTGTAGTCAGCCTCTCGGCTCCTGATATAATGATGGCACCTCTAGTTTTCTAGCCCTTTCTCTCCATGTAAGCCATGTTGGTCTGCTCAATTTATTGTGTTTCACTTATCTGTCTACTACCACCCTCATTGTCCCATGTGTTCTCACTGCACGATGGCAAGCCTTATACACCCTCGCAAGCCAAGGGTGGTAATTGACTACACTAAGCCTGGCAGACATCCTCGCAAGCCAGGGAGTAGTTGACTACACTAGCCCTGGCAGAGATAGTCACAAACCAGGGAGTAGTTGACTACACCAGCCCTGGCAGAGATAGTCACAAGCCAGGGAGTAGTTGACTACACTAGCCCTGGCAGAGATAGTCACAAGCCAGGGAGTAGTTGACTACACTAGCCCTGGCAGAGATAGTCACAAACCAGGGGTGATAGTTGACTACACCAGCCCTGGCAGAGATAGTCACAAACCAGGGGTGATAGTTGACTACACCAGCCCTGGCAGAGATAGTCCCAAACCAGGGGTGATAGTTGACTACACCAGCCCTGGCAGAGATAGTCACAAACCAGGGGTGATAGTTGACTACACCAGCCCTGGCAGAGATAGTCACAAACCAGGGGTGATAGTTGACTACACCAGCCCTGGCAGAGATAGTCACAAACCAGGGGTGATAGTTGACTACACCAGCCCTGGCAGAGATAGTCACAAACCAGGGGTGATAGTTGACTACACCAGCCCTAGCAGACATCCTAGCAGATGATTGGATAATAATCGGCTTAGTTTAACTTCAGTGTTTTGACAAGACAACATGCCAGGGTGTGTGACTGATGTAATCAACAGCCCTCCATGATGCCCAAGGACAGAACTATGTTCTTAGCAGAGACGTACACATTTGTAATTCAAGTTGTTCCATAATATGTCAGTAAAACTGTCCTCGGGAGTTCTCCCGTGGAATGTCTAGATAAATACCTCCCAGAATGCTAAATACAGAATATGCCTTCTGGAAGATTACACACTCCATGTTGAATCCCAGCCGCGACTGGCAGGATTGCTTTACAATCTTAACATTCACCATTTTATTCTAGTATAGGATATTCCATGAGTGACCACCGGGCGTAGCTTTGCCACCATATTTACAAAAAGGTATGACTGTATTTACAAACATGTAAGCCTACTGAGAATACAGATATGAGTATTAAATCATCAACATACAATAGCTTATTCCTTGATTCTGATGAGATTCTCTGGTGTCCCTTTCTTGCACAAGAGCTTGCACGCAAACCCCCATGGACCTCAGTCGAATGTCTGTTCAAGGTCAACAAAGGCAGAGTACACCTTCTTGTAGCCTCCCACTCACTTCTCCTGCCTCTGTCTCCAAGCCAGCCCTGTTTGTCTCCCGTCTCGTTCACCATTGCCGTCTTCTTCCACTGGGTTTCATCTACTTTTTGGGGTCAGATCATTACTTGTTTTCCATGAGTGACCACATTTATGTTTTTTGTTGTGTGTACAAAATAACAATTTGGATTTGATCACAACGGCACAAGTTATTAGATGTGATGTTACTGACCTGGTTTAGAGTTGCCATCAAATCCAACAAACATAGGTAATACTCCCCAACAGATGTTACCACAAGAAGTTCTCTACATATACAGGGGATCCTTCTATCACTGACAGTGACATGCCCTGATAAATAGTCATCCAGCCACCAAAACTGTACACCTCTGTCAAGCATGTCTGCTCTGGTATGCGCATTTTCATCTCAAAAATAAATTCTTTCAAGGGGATATAAAGGATTGTTGAAAGGGGTACTTTGTCAATATCACTGGCGCTTTATCCATGTGTCATAAACAAGGTAATCAATTAATGGTCTGTCCCCATTTAGATTGTGATATGTTTGAATCCTTCTTTTGATTCCACATTCTAATGGATCATTAGGCTTTATGATGCAGTTATTCTAGTCTGCTGATGTCAGTTGTCTTTTTGTGTTCCTCTTGGTATTGTATTTCACAGTATTTCACCCCTCGTTGTCTTCACTAAAAAACTTTATTGTATGATATATCACACACTTTGCTATTCCTGATGGTGGACTTTGTAGAGTTTGTACAATAAATAATAAATGTTAGTTTTGGTAAAGACATGACATATGCATGGACAAGTGCATCAGTCATTAATTGCCTTTGTTAACTGTGTTCTTGTATGAGGCATGAGTGTTGTTCTTATTTCAGTTGTCTTCTTCTGTGAGCTGTATTCCCATATTCTTGTACATAAGCTATATTTTGGTTTGACTGATATTCTTGTATGAAACATGTTCTCATAAGAGTCATATTCACAATTGAGCCATGTTCCTTTATGAATCATATTTCCATTTGAGTCATATTCTTATATGAGCCATATTCTTGTATGAGCTGTATTTGTGTATGATCTATATTCACGTATGAGCCATGTTCATGTAGACGCCATTTGATCATATGAGCTATGTGGATGTGTTGTGTTTGATGTTTCTATGATGACAAGCCTTTGTGGAGCGCAGTGGCCAGAGCATCGAACTCTCAATCGAGATAACCCGAGTTTGGACCCTTGGGCATGTTCGAACATTCTATGTTGCTCCAGTTCACTCGGCTGTATGAATGAGTACCTTGCTATAGACAGTGGTGGATATTTCTATATGAATAGTCTCTGTGCATTAATTGCAGCATGACTGAATACTTCCCAGAGAAGTTGAGATGAACAGATCTGCCAGGGAGTAATGTGTAAGCAGCTTTGAGGAGTTCAAAGGACTGGATACTTCCCAGAGAAGTTGAGATGAACAGATCTGCCAGGGAGTAATGTGTAAGCAGCTTTGAGGAGTTCAAAGGACTGGATACTTCCCAGAGAAGTTGAGATGAACAGATCTGCCAGGGAGTAATGTGTAAGCAGCTTTGAGGAGTTCAAAGGACTGGATACTTCCCAGAGAAGTTGAGATGAACAGATCTGCCAGGGAGTAATGTGTAAGCAGCTTTGAGGAGTTCAAAGGACTGGATACTTCCCAGAGAAGTTGAGATGAACAGATCTGCCAGGGAGTAATGTGTAAGCAGCTTTGAGGAGTTCAAAGGACTGGATACTTCCCAGAGAAGTTGAGATGAACAGATCTGCCAGGGAGTAATGTGTAAGCAGCTTTGAGGAGTTCAAAGGACTGGATACTTCCCAGAGAAGTTGAGATGAACAGATCTGCCAGGGAGTAATGTGTAAGCAGCTTTGAGGAGTTCAAAGGACTGGATACTTCCCAGAGAAGTTGAGATGAACAGATCTGCCAGGGAGTAATGTGTAAGCAGCTTTGAGGAGTTCAAAGGACTGGATACTTCCCAGAGAAGTTGAGATGAACAGATCTGTCAGGGAGTAATGTGTAAGCAGCTTTGAGGAGTTCAAAGGACTGGATACTTCCCAGAGAAGTTGAGATGAACAGATCTGCCAGGGAGTAATGTGTAAGCAGCTTTGAGGAGTTCAAAGGACTGGATACTGCGCTATATAAGAACTTACTTTTTATATATTGTTGATGTTTCCATGATGACATGTGCTGTGTGCTTGCAGGTAAGAACCAGGCCCTGTACAGACATGACCTCCTAGCCCTGCACAGCAAGCACCAGCATCGCTTCTCACTTCCCATGAACAAGATCCCAGAGAAACTTGTGCCCAGGTGAGCAAAGTGTTCCCTCACAGTCTGCCTGCAAAGATTCCTGCATATTTCTGAACTGACTTGAATGTGTTCTAGTATCAAGTTGTAAACCTACCACACATGCTAGTAAACTTGCATGTTTTATGCAATTGTAAATAGGTAAGTTTTAAAACGCACTACTTAAAGCCAGACTTTAATATGTAATCTTTATTTGTTACATATTCCGTTATGACTTAATAATCGTGAGGTAAACTCTGTTTCTCGTATGCCTTTGCAATGAAAGTTTTTGAATGAGCACTGTTTGAAAATATCAACTAGCAAAGAGTTTGTAGATATGCATGGTATTCTATGCAAACACACCCAGACACAGCGTGTCTCATTTTGCATATTTAAATTAAAGTTGATTAGTATATTTACCACCGTCTTGTGTGGGATGCAATTATCTTTCAGATAAGCATAATTATGAAACAAAGTACAAAAACCTAAATGTAAAAAGGGGGACCTATATTATGGTGATTGTGTGTGTGTGGTGCGAGTATTTGGAACGCATTTTATAAAATGGCGTAAGGTCTAACGGGTTAAATCTTCCTCCTTCTCCCCTACAGGAAGTTTGTGATGACGACAAAGGTGCCGGACACGAAGGGTTGTTTGCGGTGCTGTGTGGGGCGCAACCCCTACAACGGCTACAAGTACCTGTGTGGGGCGATGCCCAACAGTGTCTTCCTGATGCAGTGGTACGACCCCCTCAACAAGTTCATGCTGCTCAAGGTAAGACACAGAGCCAACATTTTTCGAAAAATCTTCTTTAAATTTTCTCATATGTTGTCATTAAAGGGAGCAAGTTAGTTCCTCATCCTCTAAGTTAGTTCCTCTTCCTGGGATTATCCAGCATAGTAATTTGTAACAGCAAGTCTGCTATGTTGAAATGGAACATCGTTGGACATCAAAAGTTATTGAATTTAACTCAGCCGGTCTAAGCAGTATTGCCAATGAAGCTTGTTTTGAAACTGGATGTTTTGTTTCCTATTTGAACATGCTCCTGAGTCGTACGTTCACATTGTGAACATTGTTACGGGCTTACTAAACACAATTAGGTGTGCAGTATACCTTCAATATAGTATAGTCATAGAAACATATTAAATAATAGATGAAAAACTAGGAACAGAGTGCCTCGTTTTAAGTAGTTCTTTAATTAAGTTTTTCTTTAAGTGATTTTGGTGAAATGGAAGATAATTTAGATGCATGTAAACTCAATTATGAAAATGTGACCCATCTTAACGAAATGAGTTGCATGTCGGAAATGTTTAATATTGAGTTATTAGTAGTGTTGGAAAGAGCAGAATCTCTGCTTTCATATGGTATATCATGTAAGAAGATATCGAAATTCTAACTGAAGTTATGGCTTAACAAACACATGTGGGGTAGAAACCTTCAAACCCAGAAAACGGCCGTCAAAGTTGATGCAAAATATTTCATTGTTTCATGAAATGTACCTTAGTTACCGTGGACAGATCTAGCTAAAATGTTGTGCCCGTCAGGCTCGCTTCCATCCGTTAAGTCTTTCAAAAAATACTCCTCGATCAAACTGTCAATCTGTGCGCGATCACTTCCATCCGAATTTAACAGCTTCGCCACGTTAAACGCTGTTCTTCACGTCTTCTTAATCGTTATCTGGGTCAGCAGTGACGCGGTGAAATACATTGTGCGCATGCGTGTGTTTACAGATTATGTAAATGACCCATCACTGAACCAATGAGAACAGTTGCCTGGGTCACGCAGTTGCTGTTGCTACCACGTGATCCAAATTGTTTACACAGCTGGCGTAAACAGGGGGCATCTTCCAAGCTTTCTGGAGGTCACAGAATGTAGTTATTAGCATATTTATGCCCATATATAGGAAGATGACGCGTCAAGCTTCGTGGTGATATCCCATATGTTAGGAGCGTCCCAAAATTAGCAGTTGCAAACGCGTGCAATTACTGGCATTTTCGGCGTTATTTTAAGGAAATCAAGCGGACGCACAGCTCTACAAAAATCGCTTTAAAATACACAAAACAGAGTTAATTAGAGGGTAGCTAGAGTAGCAATCGATAAAACGAATACCAAAGAATAATTTTCAGGGGAAATCTCAAAATCGATGGATTCGCGATTTGTTCACATAAATGGCATTTACAGAAAATCAGATTTGCCAACATCCGACTCATTTCGTTAAGATGGGTCACAAATGATTATATCATTTGACTTAAAACAGCAACAGTAATGACAACTTTGGTCATGTCAGAGTTTTGACACATCAATGATGCAGACATCGTATGAGTATGACAGCATAGTCGTACATTATGACCCGTACTTGCGTGGTACGTGGCGACACTCAAGCACTGTCTGTTGTCTTGTGGTGTACATGGTGACACTCAAGCACTGTCTGTTGTCTTGTGGTGTACGTGGTGACACTCAAGCACTGTCTGTTGTTGTGTGTTGTACATGACAAAACTCAAGCACTGTCTGTTGTTGTTGTGTGGTGTACGTGGCGACACTCAAGCACTGTCTGTTGTTGTGTGTTGTACATGACAAAACTCAAGCACTGTCTGTTGTTGTTGTGTGGTGTACATGACGACACTCAAGCACTGTCTGTTGTTGTTGTGTGTTGTACATGACGACACTCAAGCACTGTCTGTTGTTGTTGTGTGTTGTACATGACGACACTCAAGGACTGTCTGTTGTTGTTGTGTGTTGTACGTGGCGACACTCAAGCACTGTCTGTTGTTGTCGTGTGTTGTACGTGGCAACACTCAAGCACTGTCTGTTGTTGTGTGTTGTACGTGGCGACACTCAAGCACTGTCTGTTGTTGTTGTGTGTTGTACATGGCGACACTCAAGCACTGTCTGTTGTTGTATGTGGCGACACTCAAGCACTGTCTGTTGTTGTTGTGTGTTGTACGTGGCGACACTCAAGCACTGTCTGTTGTTGTCGTGTGTTGTACGTGGCGACACTCAAGCACTGTCTGTTGTTGTTGTGTGTTGTACGTGGCGACACTCAAGCACTGTTTGTTGTTGTTGTGTGTTGCCAGCAGCAGTTCGACTGTCCGATCTACACCCCAATGAAAATGTTTGAGATGTTCATCACGCCTGAACTCGAGTATCCCCTGGTGTGTGTCGGCGTCTCCAAAGAGTGAGTATCAATGATAATTTCAACCAGCAAGTATTTTTGATGCCCAAACTACCTGTGGCTGATGTACATTTTGCTGCTGCTTGTACCAGCTTGGTAGTTGTGAGCGTAACTTGTGTTGTGTCATTTAATCATTTATGTTGTGTCATTTAATGAAAAACTGATGTCAAGAAATGTTTTGAGGATTCATTGCATGTCTGGTGCAGGTTGTAACGAAAGACATTGTCATAAAATACAGTCGAACCTCCAATTTCAGCCACCTTGCTCTTATAGTCACCCTAGAAAAATATTTTCATCACAGTAAACAACAGGAAATTAGTCCTGAAAATGTTGTTACCTCACTAGTCAGGTAACGTTGGGCAAGTCACAAGGGTGAATTTAATAGTGAAGTTACACTGTGTGTTTGAAAATGCCTCTGTATGTTATAGATAATCTCTTTACTCCAGTTAATAATTTTGTATTTTTCAACGTCTTTTTAATAATATAGAGTGTAGGAAGAAGTTAATGTTGTTTTTGTAAATATCACCCATTTGTGTGTTTAATTTGCAGGACACTTGAACTCTTAAAATGTCTTTGAAGTGTATGCTAAATTCCTTTGTAAAAATGCGTAGTAAACTATCTTAATTTTACATAAAGTATTTTCTCGGTGACAAAATCAGGTGTGGATATCTATAAACAAACATTCACGCTAGTTTACCTGTTAGAAATACTGTTAGAACTGACAGGAGTAGACAGGTTGTCAAGTTGTGGTGTTGACATAGATGTAGGTTGTTAAGTTATGGTGTTGACGTAATAGACGTAGGTTTCAAGTTGTGGTGTTGACATAGATGTAGGTTGTTAAGTTATGGTGTTGACGTAATAGACGTAGGTTTCAAGTTGTGGTGTTGACATAGATGTAGGTTGTTAAGTTATGGTGTTGACGTAATAGACGTAGGTTTCAAGTTGTGGTGTTGACATAGATGTAGGTTGTTAAGTTATGGTGTTGACGTAATAGACGTAGGTTTCAAGTTGTGGTGTTGACATAGATGTAGGTTGTTAAGTTATGGTGTTGACGTAATAGACGTAGGTTTCAAGTTGTGGTGTTGACATAGATGTAGGTTGTTAAGTTATGGTGTTGACGTAATAGACGTAGGTTTCAAGTTGTGGTGTTGACATAGATGTAGGTTGTTAAGTTATGGTGTTGACGTAATAGACGTAGGTTTCAAGTTGTGGTGTTGACATAGATGTAGGTTGTTAAGTTATGGTGTTGACGTAATAGACGTAGGTTTCAAGTTGTGGTGTTGACATAGATGTAGGTTGTTAAGTTATGGTGTTGACGTAATAGACGTAGGTTTCAAGTTGTGATGTTGACATAGATGTAGGTTGTTAAGTTATGGTGTTGACGTAATAGACGTAGGTTTCAAGTTGTGGTGTTGACATAGATGTAGGTTGTTAAGTTATGGTGTTGACGTAATAGACGTAGGTTTCAAGTTGTGGTGTTGACATAGATGTAGGTTGTTAAGTTATGGTGTTGACGTAATAGACGTAGGTTTCAAGTTGTGATGTTGACATAGATGTAGGTTGTTAAGTTATGGTGTTGACGTAATAGACGTAGGTTGTCAAGTTGTGGTGTTGACATAGATGTAGGTTGTTAAGTTATGGTGTTGATGTAATAGACGTAGGTTTCAAGTTGTGGTGTTGACATAGATGTAGGTTGTTAAGTTATGGTGTTGACGTAATAGACGTAGGTTTCAAGTTGTGGTGTTGACATAGATGTAGGTTGTTAAGTTATGGTGTTGATGTAATAGACGTAGGTTTCAAGTTGTGGTGTTGGTGTGTTTCAGCCCCACAACGGGCCACCTCAAGTTTGACAAGATCAACTTGAACTCATCTTCCAGCTGGTTCACCGAGATAGGCTCAGGTATGTCCTCGCCTCTCCTCGCCTCGCCTCGCCTCGTCACGAGGTGACACTCGTGTATTCACTCAGTCTATTACTATTTTTATTTTATCACCAAGTTTTGTTAAAAAAATAACGACGTAATATTTCACTTATTTTTATCTTTATATTGAAAAATTTCTCTCAATGTGTCAGTATAAATTCAGTCATAAACCAGCATACTTTTCAGAGAACAAATTATTTATATTCTAATATCTCGAACAATCAGATTTGTTTGATTTAAAACATAATTTGACCTTCATCTGTTGAAGTTAGGCCTCATTTAGAATATTGTATACAAGCGGCCGTACTACAAGAAGCTAGAAAGAGTACAGAGGAGAGCGACTAAAATGATGCCAAAACTTAGGGATCTTAGTTATGAAAAACGCCTAAAAAAATGTGGTTTAATACCACTAGAGACCAGGAGATTGAGAGGATATCAGATAGAAGTGTTTAAAATATTGAATGGTCATGAAAATATTGATAGAAATATTTTTTCTCAGTTAAGAAAGATAGAAAGACTAAAGAACATGAAGTCACATTAGTAAAAGAGCAGAGTAAATTAGATATAAGAAAGTTATCATCGTCACAAAGGACTGTAAATGAATGGAACAGAGTATCTGCTGACTGTGTGGGTGCTAGTAGTGTGAATATGTTTTAAAATAAAATCAACACATACCTCAGAAGGGCGGAATACATGTAAATAAAAGGGTTGGACTCTCGATAAGCCAAAGGGCTGCCTTGTCCACCTACCACCTTTTAATTCTCTGGGTGGCAATCTTGTTAAATCTTGTTAAATCTGATGAGAACCAATCTTGCTGTGTACAACATTCACAGCTGTTGACAATTTCCATTACTACATTTGTTGGGGTTATTTTTTGAATGATGGGACTACATTAACAATCACAGCATTACATTACATTACATTACATTACATTACATTACATTACATTACTTCCACCTGCAATGAAAATGTGATATTACCCTTGAAACATTTTAATTGAACAGGTACACGTCGCAGTATAATGATACACACACATATTTATTTAAGCAATTCATCTCATTTTTAGACATATCTGCAAAACAATACTTACAGTATTAATTATATTAAGAGTACATGCCTTTATTAGCATACACCCCCTGTTTACAGCATCTCACACCATGACAAAGATCTCCTGGATTGTTGAATTTAATTTCTACCAATGTCACACTAGATTTTACAGTATTCTGATGCCGTTTAGCTCATACATGGATGCATAAATCGCTTGTCAGTCATGTCTGCTGAGATGGCAGTATCCCGGAACCCCAGGAACCAAAGAAGGTGGGCGTACACTCTACATCCATGTACTCTTATTGGAACGCAAAGTTTGACATATTGCCACATATCAAATATTTGTTAAGCATACTGTATGTGTAATAGAAGATATACTGTTCTCTTACACTTGTTACGTTGACATCTTTCAGGGGAGAAGCAGCTAAACGTTGTGAATGTGACGCAACTGGAGAAAGACTCCATACTGGTCTGCTACGATAGTAAGTCACCTCCACTTCAAAGTTGAAATGTTCATTTCTCAGATTGCTGAGCATTCTGCAGGATAGTTCATTTTTATGCAAACGATTTCTTTTTGACATATCCAATAAGTGATTTTACCTTGAAGTTGTAGTCTTTCATCAGCATAGCAACCGGCCGACTTCTTCAGTACATGTGACGTATGACGAGGGGAATTACAAACTGTCTCACATGTATGAAGACGTTGTATGTCATGTGTTCTGAAGAAGTTGGTGAGCTGTGCTGATGAAAGGCTACAAAACTACGAGGTAAAATCACATATTGGATATCAATCATAATCACAATACTTTATTGTCCCTTGGGAGGACATTAATTTGGAGTGTAGCAGCATAATAAAACAAATTAAACAACTGTACATGCAATATAGAAATGTAAAAATAGTAATAAAAGTTATATCGATTAAATAAGTTAAAATAAGTTAAATATGTTAAATAAGTTACAAACATTAAAGGGAACGAGTTCCGAGTGCGATTCAGTTTACAGTGAGGGAGTTGAAAGCGGCGGCCAGAAGGAAGCAGTTTATAGCATGGAAACAGGGGATGTTTCAGGGTCTGAGGAGACCTTCCTTCCCTTTCTCTGCCCATTGCCTGTACAGATCCTCTAGACTGGTCTGCTTTTCTCCCACCACCTTGCCACTAACCCTGATGGTTCGTGCCAGAGTGTTGCGATGCACAACACTCAGGCCGCCGTACCACACAAGGAACCCAAATGTAATAGAGCTTTCAATGTAGCATCTGTAGAAGGTTTGTAGAACATGTTTGCTGACACTGAGTGACCTGAGCTTGCGTAAGAAATACAGCTTTTGCTGTCACTTTCTAGTAATTACAGCTGTATTTTGAGCAAATGTGAGCTTGGCATCAATGATGGTGTCAAGGTACTTGTACTCCTCCACTCTCCCCACACACTCTCCGTTGATGGATAGTCCCTTGGATATGTCAAAAAGAAATCGTTTGCATGTTCATTTCTCATTTACTACCATTACTGACTAATACAAATGTTGTGACATCCATGCACTATTATCACACAAACAGAAATAATGATATATGATAGATGGAATATTGCTTCATCTCAGGAGATGTTAATTACGTGGTTAACTTGTACTCTGTATATTCTATTAAAACAACACAAAATAACAAATATGACAGTCGCAGTAAATCAGATCAATAAAGAGACTGTGAGAGAAGTGCAGTAGAATGTCTGAAGTTTATGATCATGTCAACTCCTGTGTTCTTAGTCTAGGTAACTCGGTAAGTTCACATACACCAGGTGACTCAGTAAGCGTGTTTCTTCCCACAGATGTGGTCAATGTGGTCAACATGTCTGGCCGACTCAAGTCAAGCAGACATCAGGCGGCTGAACTACATTTTGACTTTCCCGTCGACTCGTTAGGTGATTACATAACGTTTTGTTTTTTTGTGATTATCTTAGTACAATTACTATTTTTTTGTAATAATTTGATATAGCCTTGGTACTAATATTAATGTTACAGTTGTTAGTATCATTACTGTTTATTATTGCTAAGTACATGTATGTGACATTCTTTTCACACATTTGCATTACGAGAAAAACCTAACATGACATTTGCAATACAGAACAGATTGAACATGACAACGTTCTTGTAAAACTGTCTACAGTCCAGAACAATCATGATGAACATTATTTTAAACAAATAATCCATTCATGTGACAGTTGTAACTAGAGAAATAGCACTCTGCCTCATCTTCAGATACAGTAGTTGATAAGAATAAATATATTTTCAGTGTGTCTCAAAGACAGCGTGCTGGCGTTTCACAAGCACGGTATGCAAGGTCGCAGCTTCAAGGCAAATGAGGTATGAACAATAGCCATTGACATTGTTTGCATCACACAGTCCTGTTTTGATAGGTGCGATGTACAAAGTAATTGATGGATCCAGTACATCGCTGTTTGCCAACAGCACAACCAACATTATGTATGTGCTTCATTGAGCTTTGCTTCACCAACAGTGTTTACGTAAGTAATATATAAATATATGTGTGTTACATGATTAGCGCAGCATGGCGTCTGCTAGACCAATGTTTCCCACATACGGTTTTCACTTAAACAATTTTGTCTTATGTTTCTGTCAAAGAAAAACGTGTGGAGCTAGAATTTTTACAAAATATACAACCCAATGTCCAAACGCTGCACATGTTCAGCATCCATTTTTTGATGGCTTGACAGACCTTGTTGTTAGGCAACAGGTCACATAGGTGATGGATAGGTCGGTGCAACACCATTCTAGATGTTCACTGCGTAGCCCATTTGATATTGTCTAATCAGCAGGCTGAATCATTTGCAGAATTACTCTATATCAAGACTTGTGAGAAACTGAATTACACAGGCAGATAATGATTAGAGTTTAAGTCAGAACATTGATGTCTGATATCAAACAGAATTACTTTCTTTTTGGGGAGGGGGGGTCTGAGGGAATTTCATCTGGCGTCGGACATTGATATTTTACACTTTGGACGACTGTTAAAATATTGGTATCATCATATCAGTGTTTACTAACTTTCGTCTGTGGGGAGGGGTGGGGGTTGAGGCCAGATGAAAATAATGTTGCCTGATATCGGACATTGACGTTGTGAGATAATCCCTTATGGGACCCGAGTTTGTGTTCTCACAGTAGATCAAACAGTGCTTGTCATCTGCAGGTAACACAAGAGATCTGTGATCGCTCACGGGTATTCCGGCTGCTCGGTTCTGACAGGTAAGTTAGCAACTCTAGAAGGAAAGCAGGGGACCATTTCATTGGGATAATGCGCTCTTACAACAAAATCCTTCATGAAACAGAAGCCATTATTAAATTTGAGGAGCATTTTTAAGATGCAAAATACCGCTGCCAAATCACAGAGGACACTTTCCATGACACACCGGCGAAATGTCCCAGTGGCGCGACCTGGTGTTGACAGGTTTCAATATCCTGTTAAAGAACAAAGTTGATTTTAAAGAGCAAAATGGGGCATGATACCCTTATATGTAAATTACCAGAACTCCATGCTACTTCAGTTTTAGGACTAAAACAATAATTTTCAAAAATGTTAAAAGTTATTACTACCTTACATGAAAAACAAAGATACTGATCACCCTGACTATCTGATTCGTCTGAAAGTATTTTCTGATACAGCATGGAAAGTAGAGAACTTTTGTTGTGTTTGGCTTTTTAAATCATTTGGAATTGTAATCGCATTTTATTACTGGTTACTCTATTCATAATTGTAATTATGATTTACCCACACCGAGGGATACATAATGATTGTACTAAATTTCATCAAGATGTTCAGACTACGTTCTACAAATGTGTTTCTAGTGTTGTGAATCAGTTTAATTAACAGAAGCGTTACACGAAACAGAAGTCATTGTACTGTAGTCATAATTGTAATTTTTGTAATAAAAATTGGATTATATACTTATTGTGCCAGAGATTGTGATTCGATTTAATTAACAGTTAACACTGAAATGTATTTTCTCGAGGCGTTTCAGAAGTGATGGTAGTCATAATTGTTATTTTTGTAATCAAAATTGGATGATATATTTACTTTTGACATTATAATCGTAATAAGCAATTAATAATAATTAAAATGATGCCTTATATACTGTCAGTGTTGTACAAATAAGGCAGAGTTGATTAAAATGATCGAGTCGTAGGTGGGAGTCTGTGTACCAGACATGATTGGTATTGTTTGTGTTGTAGGGTGATACTTCTAGACAGTCGCCCAACGGATTCCCCCACTGCACCCCCAAACCTGTATGTCCTTGCTGGCCACGAGAACACGTTTTGACGGCGACCAGCGCACTAACGCTTAACAATTTCAAAATACAACGACGCAGATTGCGCCACACTGATTTACGATGTTTGTGCCACGCCGCTGCGATCACAACATCACGATTATGCAAATCATAGCAATCACACGATGTCCGCTACATTTTGGTTTGGCGCATTCGTGTGTGTTTGTTTATGCACGACGCCATCTTTGTGCGTGGAGATGCGAATTCGCATGCCCGCACACTGTGTATATAAACTTGACTGCGCTGACGATTGGGATCGCGCGAACCACGAAACAGTTGCCTTGTGTTCCGATTGGCCAATAGTTTGTGCTTGAGTGAGTGTGAATGTATGCATGATGTTGCATGTAAATACAGTGTGCATGTCTGCTGAGAAGCACGCCATGGTATTGTGTACACTGTACTTGACACGACTGCAGTGTACGATGTCTCTACTCCTCCGAGTCTGTACGTTGCGTGTTTGTCTCTGAACAGAAACCATCACTAATCATCAGGTTCTCACGTGTAGCTTACTATGGATTTGCAGTTGTTTAGGTTTAATTGTATAAATTTAGCCACGACATGAACCAGTGGTTAATTGTAAACTGTTCTGTTGAGAAATCAATTGTCTGTGTGCATGTTGCCACATTAGCCTCATCTTTTCAAATACACCGTCATACTTTCAGTTTCTCTCCAACTACAGAGGTGCCATCTAGCGTATCGGTTGGTGACACCAGCCATGATGGAGATGCCACCTAGTGTATTTTGGAGAAGTTACCATCAATGTAAACTTGTACAGGAAATAGTTTTTTCACCCGTGAATGTTTTTGGGAAAAAGAGTGCACTTTCTCATAGGGTGTATGCAAACCAGTCAGTGCTAATCAATATGTTGGGAATAGCATATTTAATTTCGAGGAAGAGTTATTCTATATTCTCAGGTTTACTGGAAAGACTCCTGATGTGAACTGGACCTGCAGCAGCATTAAAACACAGCTGGTATTAGTCTTATGGTTTGACATAAATTATAGTGTATATATCCTCCATTCTTCCAAGACTTGCACCCACGGAAAATACGCAAGTAAGGCTACAAAGAATATAAAGTGTAATGTCTCATTATGTGAGTAATTTGTTTTATTAAATAGGCAAAATTTGATTGCAAATGTAAACATCATCCCACAGTTCCATACATTGACTGAAAGCAAGCATATCTTTGATATCACTGTTCCTAAATGACGCTGCCTGATCATTAACTATCTACAAGCAAATCAGCCTTGCACAGAGTTGACTCTAAGTCGGTTATACACTTGATTGTTTACTACAAAGGGTGAACAGAAAGAGGGTATGCAACACCATTGCCTGATATCACAAAGCGTGGTCAGGTGACTTACTTGACACTGGATAAATCATCTGTGCTTTTTAAGAAGTAGCATAATTGGACATATAAAAATTAGGTGCTTCGTGCCTTTTTTATCGGCAGTTTGAAGTGTCCCTTTTAAGGGTACCCACTACCCGAAAATGCCCATATAACCAATATGCCATATCTTTGTTTAATACTGAACATATCATAACCACATTGGGAGCACTGATTGGAGAAATGAATGACATTTGATGTGTGAAAGATGGGCTCATTTGCTTGTGTATTACCATGGCAATGAACGTTTCGAGGGTGACGGATTTTCACATCCTTGAAAATTATTCTGAGCTAACAATGATTCTTGACAATTGCATGATCACACATGCAGTTGTTAGCTCAGAATAATTTTCAAGGATGCATGCCCCTCTATCACACTAGAAACGCTCATTGTCGTGATACTGCACAAGCAAATGAGCCCATATTCCACATATCATATACTATTAATTTATCTAATTAGTACTCCAAATTTGGCTAAGATATGTTTAGTATTAACAGAGGTATGACCTATGGCAGTTTTTGGGTAGTGGCTACCCTTAAGCAGTGTCATTTATTGTCACTGATGCATGAGCGTGTATGATTGGTCCCTGCTCCCTTGCCTCGTGAAATTGTCACGTATTTGGCTAGACGAGTCTATAGTCCTACAACTCAACCCAGTGCAGTTTGTGAATAATGTGCTTGCATATTTACTAAACACTTCATCCCATTATTTCCCATCATCCCAGTTAAAACCTGAGTTGATTCACGTTTGACATTATTTTAATAATTGACATTGTAATAATTTATTAAAACTGCATCACAAAGAGATGGTATATGAGAGACAGTGTAAATTGGCTTCATTAGATTAAAATAGTGGCAGTGACCACTATTTTATAGACAATTTATATCAAATTAATTGGAACAATGATAAAGAATCTGTAGGAATGGCACACTTATATGATATATGCCTCATGTCGCCACCACAAGGCCTCTCTAACGTTTAATAGGTATTAAAGGCCTGCATGCCACATCACATAAATTACGTAACATCTGAAATCTCAAAATATTGAGCCAGTTAGTCTGAAGAGCATTTATCAAAATACCTGAGAAAAATGATCACATCAGAGATATAGGAATTATAAAAAGGCAATAAGAGATCTAGACTTTGATGTGTTTACGTGTGAAAAAATTTCTGAATTTCCCATAATCTTAACATGTACCAGTATTTTGATATCGTAACTGCACATTTGTGAGAAATTCCAAACACCAATGTAGCATTTACATACAAGTCTAAGTCTCACTCTTGATGGTGGAAGTTGAGAGGTTTTCTGTGATAATTTATTCCCAGAATCTGTCTCGGAAGTGTATCATGAAGTGAGTGTATCGTACACCGAGTGTATTATACAGTGAGTGTATCATACAGTGATGTGAATCTGGCCAGGTTCACATTTAATTAGGGTTGCATATGGCATGTTGAAGTTGTGTTATTTTAATTACTGTTTGTGATGCAACTGAATAAATTTATTGAATTAATGTTTACCATGAAACTGTGTTTTCATCAGATTATATATCTTGGGTTGCTTATGTTAACCCCTTAGATCCCATGACTTCTTTTTATGTCAGTCTTTGTCTGTCCGTCCGTCCATATGTATGTATATCAGTCCATCTGTCCATATGTAGTATGTCCGTCCGTCCGTCCATATGTACAGTATGTATGTCTGTCTGTTTGTTATTCTATCTGTCGGTCATTCTGTCTGTCCATACATCAAGATCAAGGCTTTACTTGACCAGTGCTCTAACATACACCAGAACACTCACAATTGATCCATTAGTAATATGAGATCACACTTCCAGCAATAACATGTTGATCTCTGCTAATCAAAGTCATTATTTTGTAACACCCGTGAAGAATTACCTGTAGGCCATGGTAAACAGCACACAAAGCCCTGACCATTATTAAAATATCACGCCATCTGTGGTGAATTGAATCAGACAGGTGACTGTGGACTCCTGTAGAGAGCATCCTGTCACCTACGATTACTTCTACAGTCACACCTGTCTCATGTCATCACTTGGTCTTGAATGAACATACTTACTTAGGCCTGTTTGCTCGCTGGGAGCATAGGCCATCGACCATGGTCCTCCACTCGTCTGTTTGATGCCTTTTTCTTGATTTCTCTCCCGGTATATCCTGGCTTAGCAGGAGACGTATTGAGAGACGTGTCTCCTGCTAAGTTTCCCATCTGAGGCAGGAAACAACTGCTATATTAGATAGTTACTGCTTTTGATATTCATCTCACAATCACGGGCACATGTCATAAAATATATTAAGCTTCTCCTGCTTTAATGAAAGTCTCATGTTTTCTGTACTTTTAATAAAAATCTCACATTTTCTTATACCAAGGTACTTGTTCAGGAAAAATTCAGCCATTCTCTGTTGTTTTGTTGAGGTAAATTACAATTAATTTTGTTTGGTCAATAAAAATCCTGCCCCCCGATAGCCTAAAAGGTGAGATGTTTATTAGGTAAAAAGTTATTTTTAAATTTTTCCAAAGATTTTGCAGAAACTAAACAACAAATCTATGCAAATGAGCTAGCTTGTTGTTGAAACTACCAATTTAGAAAGGCTAACTTTCTAAAGAAAGAAATTTTAAATTAATTAAACGTTCAAATCAGCACAAGTTGCTACTGCTATGTCAATAGTCTGACTCTTCACTTGAGAATGCAGTCAGATCAAACTGATTACAGTTTGCAGATATATTTGTTTTAAAGTGCATTTTGTCGTAAGAAGGACATATAACCTTCAATAGAAGTGTGCTTTCATCTGGTTAAAATGGATGCAAAATCATCACAGGCGGTTAGAAAAGTTAGAATAAAAGAGGATTTTTATGACTTTTTATACATTGGAAGGTTATTCCAAGTAAAACAACACAAGTACAAACTGAACATAAAACAACCCAGTGGTAATGCTCTTAATGAGCATAAGTACAAACTGAACATAAAACAACCCAGTGGTAATGCTCTTAATGAGCATAAGTACAAACTGAACATAAAACAAACCAGTGGTAATGCTCTTAATGAGCATAAGGACAAACTGAACATAAAACAAACCAGTGGTAATGCTCTTAATGAGCATAAGGACAAACTGAACATAAAACAACCCAGTGGTAATGTTCTTAATGAGCATAAGGACAAACTGAACATAAAACAACCCAGTGGTAATGCTCTTAATGAGCATAGTGACAAACTGAACATAAAACAACCCAGTGGTAATGCTCTTAATGAGCATAAGGACAAACTGAACATAAAACAACCCAGTGGTAATGCTCTTAATGAGCATAAGTACAAACTGAACATAAAACAACCCAGTGGTAATGCTCTTAATGAGCATAAGTACAAACTGAACATAAAACAACCCAGTGGTAATGCTCTTAATGAGCATAAGTACAAACTGAACATAAAACACAGTTTAGCATGATCCTGGACATAACAGAATCAAACTCCAACGCAACTTGAGCATGAACTTGAAATGTACTTAACATGGACCTACTTAATGTGAACATAATACTACTTAACATGTACCTGGGTATATCTAGACATGAACACGGACAAATTTAACACATTAAGACTAACCTGGCACTTAAAATGAACCGGCACCTAATTAACATGAACATGACACCTAACTAACATGACTACGACACCTACCGAACATGAATCTGGCAATACAAACAATACTGAACATGAATCTGGCAATACGAACAATACTGAACATGAATCTGGCAATACGAACAATACTGAACATGAATCTGACACCTATTTAGTATGAACATGGTACCTATTTAACATGAACCCGGTACCTATTTAACATAAACCTAGCACATACTTAACATGAACTTGACACATACTTAACATGAACTTGGCACATACTTAACATGTACCTGGCACACACTTACTATAAACCTGGCACATACTTTACATAACCTGGCGCATACTTTACACAAACCTGGCACATACTTAACATGACCATGACCCACACTTAAGACAGGTAATTGCAACACAGTGCCACACTAATTAAATTATTTACCAACCAATCAATACTGGGTTAAAATGTCACACGTGATCATAAAACAAACATCGCCAAGTTGATGTGTGGATACTCTGTCATGAACTGTACACCTGCTAATCATTACAAGAGCAAGAGATTGGATTGGTGTGCCTGTAGACAATGTAAGAACATGATCCCTTCCATTAGATACACTTACCTGCGGCCAGGTGGACTTCACACGCACGCATGAACACACACACACACACACACACACACACACACACACACACACACACACACGTACCTGTCAAAGTGTCATGTCTCCTCTTTGACCAGGTTTCTATTATTTCTATCTGTGTCAAATCCAAGGAGCACAGTGGCTTAGTGGCTATCTCAACCGAGAGAACCCAGGTTCGAATCCTGGCAGCCATTTTAAACCTTGGGATAGTTTGTTCACTCTACGTTGCTCCAGTTCACTCAGCTGTACGAATGAGTACCTGGCTATAGACAGTGGTGATATTTGTGTACGACTAGTTTACACGCATTAATTGCAGCGTGGCTGGATGCTTCCCAGAGCAGTAGAGGTGTTCGAATGAACAGGTCTGCCAGGGAGTAAAGTGTAAAGCGCATTGAGCAGTGCATTTGAACTGGATAGTGCACTATATAAGAACTTACTATGATTTTTGTACTTTTACATCTGTCAACAGCCACAGTATGAATTTCATGGTCATGAAAATCTGGCCGGGTTTTAATTAAATAAATTTGAAGAGACAAGGTCATAAATAAATAACTTTGTTGGCATGCTACAGGTAGGAATTAAGTCAAGAATGGTCTTCCTTTGTTTCCAGCCACTGTTGTCGACCCTAGTTCTTGTCCTCATCCGTGATGTCTGTAGGAATATCTTCACAAACCTTACCTGTGCATATGTGTCAGTTGACATGGAGCATTACAAAGAAAGAGGTAGATGTGCTACGTTTTATGATACGAGGGTGATAAATGAAGATCTGGCACCACAAATCTCAAGCCACTGTGGGGAGATGGGTTAGATTATACTTACTTAATTCAGGTGCATTTTCTACACGAATGTATACTGGCAGTATATTTGTGAATGTGTAACTTGTTTTTCCCTAAAACAGGTGATGCATGTATAGTTATTTCCATCATTTGGCTTCCAAAATAGTTTTGTTCACATAATTTCTCATCTACATGAGCATCAATCACTTAAATCAATGGCAAATTCTCCTCCAGAACAGATGATAAACATATTTCCTGCCACTCAGTTGCTAATGCAGTCTTTTTCTTAATCCATTTTTCATTATCAGAACCATGTCAAAATTATTTGAGGCTGTTTTCACGGAACCCAAACCGTAGTTGTGCCGACAAACAAACATGGTAATAAATGACACATAAATCAGACATTAGACGCACAAACATGAAATTTCACCAAGTAATTGGCTGGGGTCATCTTTAGCCCATAAACATCTATGCACATGACAGGGATTCATAGCAGTAAGATGAAAAATAGATCTTGTTTCAGTGACACATCTAAGATGCGATGTATGAACAGACAAACTGCTCACCAGCTGATGTATGTTTTACGATAATGAAACGAGATTGGCCGCACTAATCTCAGGGTGATGAGTCGAGCTGTCATGTTGGTGGTATTTGGTTTGCCTGGAGAACATCCGAGCTAATTCTAGAGTAAAGCAGGGATTTTGCAATACAACATGCATGTATGTAACATGAATCACCACGTACACACGCATAGACGCCCGGCCGCACATACATACATACAACACATGCTGACACATACACACATGTACTTTTAACACACGCGCGCACACAAACACACATGAATGCGAGTACCACGAGTGTACTTTACACACGTTCACACAAACACACATGAATGCGAGTACCACGAGTGTACTTTACACACGTTCACACAAACACACATGAATGCGAGTACCACGAGTGTACTTTACACACGTTCACACAAACACACATGAATGCGAGTACCACGAGTGTACTTTACACACGTTCACACAAACACACATGAATGCGAGTACCACGAGTGTACTTTACACACGTTCACACACGTGTATATATATTATGTATGTGTCCCCAAACATTGCTGTCTTATGAGGCCAATCACTGGTATTGATCTATTAATCACTAATAACTAATGCAGTGAAATCAACAATTCAACCAGGCAATGAGACAGACAAGTGGACACATTCATAGCGTATCGATCCCAATAAGCTGCTATTATTTGCACGATACATATTAATTTGATGGCATTGATCTGAGCAGGCATACAATGACCACGTCATATTGTTAACAATCAGACACCAGGTCAATGATATGTAATTCTTATTAAAGCCAATACTTCATTATATTCTTGTAAGGTTCCTTCGTTGTAATGCAACTAGGCGACAACAGATACCCCCTGGTTAGAATGTTAGCCTCTTAACTAACAATGAATGAACAATATACTCAATATAAGACCTAACAAATTTGATTCTTCCAAATATCTATACTGTGTAACCTCACTATTAAGGTCACCCTCGCAACTGGGTCAGTGACCTGAATAGTGAGATGACCTTATTAGAAGTACTAATTTCCTACACTTCACTGTTCAGAAATAATTTGGGACCATCATGGATGACCTTAATTGCAATGTGGCTGTATTATCGAGGTGACCATAAAGCAAGGTTCGACTGTACCGTATTTTCTCACTCTGTTATGGTGCAGACATTTTTTTCTTCAGCATTATTTTGTGTTCGACCTTCATTAGAGGTTTGATTTTTTGCAACGTTTTATTCGAAACCAGCAAAGCCGCCATTTTGTTGTCATCCACAATGTAATAAAATGCAATAAACATGGCGTGCGACAGATGTTGCCACCTGAATAGGTCAGAGGTCACACAAACACCAAAATCCAAGTACACTTTTATTTATTACCTTCCACATACATCACCAATTGCCACACTGGACTATATATATCTCCAAAACAATATCATAGTATTAGTAGGGCTTTGTAATTTAGTAATCCACAAAATGAATCTCTCCATCACGTCTCCGGTGTGACGATCTACTAAATGTGTGAAAAACTGTACATAATACAAGACATAATTTTGTTCTACATACGATCATCGAGGATGCTTACGATCAAACACCAAATGTTTCTTACGTCCATGTCAGCTATGCACACAAAGCAGCATTAGTAGAAATTATCTTCAACGATGCTTGAGAATATTATGAATACAAATTTTCAACCCAAACATATTCATTTTTACAAAACAATACTAGTGATATTTATTAACTAAAACTGATCAAAAATATGTTAGTAGGTATCCTTTCAAAAATAGTTTTTACTATCTAATTTCTTTGCATAAATCACTTTGGTAGCTGGTACGTGTATCTTACGTCATGTGCAAACAATCCTGTGAAAACATGCATGCGTGCATGAGTATGTGTACATGTGTGCGTGCGTGTGTGTGTATGTGTGCATATACAGATATGTGCACACACACAACCTGACTGGTTAATCCAGACGCTGACCCATATCTGTGGTTAATCCTTCTGTCTGATAACACACATAATATTGATAAGGTTAATCCCTCCAACAAACAACACATTGATAGATAAACAGGCAACCGTCATACATAACCATAGCAATGTACACAGGAAATATAAGTGAGAACAATTTTGGGGAAGTAGACATTTCTTGCTTTTCCTCGAGCACTTTTGCTTTTACACAAACAGATGTTGATGCCTACGTGGAAACAGAAAAGTTCAGACACTTTAAAATTTCATGAGCTATTCGTGTAGACACGCCAGCATTCTGGCGACACTGCAATATAAACATTATTACATCAATGGCGAATATGATCAGGGGATCCGAGACAAAAAACCGCTTCAATCCCTAGAAGAGATCAATCATATAGGACACCAACAAAGGGTCAATAACATAATCCGCCAAACCCCCTGACCATAATTCCCACTTACGTAAATGACTGCTTGGGTGCCGTGGGATTGCCCAACAGTAGTCCCAGGTCTTATCCAGAATGCCCAGTTCAAATACTATAATCAATATGAGTCATGGCGTAGACACTATCCAGTGTTGTTATTGCACGTGTATGAAATATTATCAATATTCCTACTACAGCATCTGAGTTACAATATAGATAACTTTTTTGCGTTATAAATTATGCAGTCACTATTACTCATCTACAGATTACAACATTTTCTTCCTGCAAAAAAATGTCCCTGGAAACACGTGTTACAGAAATGCCTGACAAATGTTTATTCTATATATCATTGTTTTAATTTCACAAAAAACAATTGCCAAATCCCATCGTGCAAAGCTATAATTAACACAAAATTCCACTATATTCATACACAATATGTAGTAACAAATACAACCATTTATTTTATACAGAATAATGCTTTTAATCACATGGATGCAATTACCTGTTTTAAATGTCACATTTAGAACAACATTTTTCAAAATCTTTAGCAGAAGACTACATCACACAAGAATCATCCGCCACAAGAGAATTTATAACATTTAATTATCACATCAGTACATGAGCAAACCCGTTACCGCCAAGTGCATAGTTTCTTTGTGTTTCTATTCATACACAAATATGCTTAATTAGTTGCTATATATGTAATGCAATTGGCAATGACTTTCGTCAGTAAACAATTAATCTCTGGTGTCAAAAACTGGTAATAGAAATGTAAGTTTTTAAAATAAATCAAATAATTGTATAACATACATTCCCAAGATGGTTGTCCCTTTAGACTCATAGTGACAATTCTTTAAAGTATATATTCGTCCGCACATACTTGAGTCACATATTACCAGGGCTGGATCCAATTACATAATTGTATTTGTAATTTATTACAACCAAATGATGTAAGTGATTCTTGTTTCCAAATATTTTGTAATTGTAACTGTAATTGATTATTTTGTGTAAATGAAACAATTACATCAATTACAATCAATTATACAGGTTTTCTGACATTGCAGGTTTATCTAAAAAAATGCCCCATAGATTGTTTGCAATCTACAAAATTATAAACCTGACAAAATACCTATTGCCTGAATTGTGATCCCAATGTGTCATTCACCTAACAGTGCTACCAGGTAATTAATGAAGAAGCCATGTAGCCATAGACTGTAGCTGGCAGTGTCCAATACTACTGTTTGCTCAGAGGCTGGATTAGCACCTGTCACTGTCCAATGGTCATTATATCCCCTTTGTTATTTGTTCTGCAGGGTGCTACTGCAAACTGGCTAAGCTGGTCTAGATGCTGTCTGATTCACAGTGCTTCTTCAGAAGAGGATTCTAGCAGTTCTTAGCAGTTAGCACTGTCTCTTATGAGAGCAACAAAGGCATTTTATTATGGATTTCCTTGCTTGTTTAATTACTTGCAACTGTCGTTATTAAATAGAGGTTTCTGACTGGGAAAGTATGCCCATTGAAGCGAAACCTTTGTGGGTTCAATGATCCCATTAATGCATCTGTAATTGGAAACTTAAGGGTGTAATTGTAATTGATCTGAAAATTGTAGAAGTGTAATTGTAACTGAAATGACAAATGAAAAGTAATTGTAATTTATCTGATTTTGTGTAATTGGACCCACCCTTGCATATTACTATACTGATGGACCGAGGACAAAATCGAAAAGGTTGCAGAAGGTTACTTGAAACTATTCTGCAATGAAATAACTCATATTTAGCTATTTTGTTTAGTCAAATACATTACATAAAACATATAAAAAATATACCTTACCACCTATGTACTATATATGTACTATATATAGCTATAAATGCTACTATTGCTATGGATTACAATATTCAGTGTTTCCACACAACAACTTAAATATTCACTGGTTTTTACACCCTCAAATTTCACAAAACATTTTACTTTGTTGCATGAAAGAAGAACTGAAAAAATAATGTTGTTTATACTTTTTCATGATCCGACTTTAGAACAATCCACTTTCATTTAGTTACAAGAAACAACAGTGTGATAAGGTCCACAACATTTCTCAAACAACAACGGCCAGCATCTCGAGGAACAAAGGACAAACAGTAGGATCTTTCCTGTCCGCATTACTTCCTGTCTGCACTACTTTTTGCCTGCACTATTTTCTGTCGACATAATTTCTACATCCTGCCAACATCACTTCCTGTCTCCTCTACTTTCAGCTGACATCACTTCCTGTCTACATTACTTCTTGGCGAATGCACTCAGTAGGTCAATCGGCAGTGGGAAGAGAATGGTGGAGTTCTTCTCGGCCGAGATCTGGGTCAAGGTCTGCAGGTAGCGGAGTTGAAGGGCGGCGGGCGAAGCACTGATGACATCAGCAGCCTCCTTCAGGGCGCGGGAGGCGTTCTGCTCACCCTCGGCAGCAATCACCTGGTGGAGAAACATTGCATTAGTTTTTTAATGCGTCAAGGGGCATCAATTATGTATAAAAATTTACTTGTCATAATAAATCATTAACTTATGATTTATATATTTTATAAGTGAACAATGCCCCAAAAGTTACACCACCAGTAGAGGTTTGAGAAAGATTTGTGTCACAGGTACACAAATATTTGCCTCGGACCAATCACAATTGATCTGTCAATTAAAGTTTGTAATTTTGGAAATCATGCAAAATGCATGACAACTGTGCACACAATATTGAATTTCTGGATAGTAGTGGATCCACAAGCATTGCGGCAAGCTTGTACGCATACTAGACTACAGTTGATGCATGTCAACATAGTTTTTAACAAACATGTATTGTTTGTTGGAATACAGGCGGTCAGTGAATTAAAGTATAACTTGTTTTTAATATATCCACCAGGAGTTGGTCTTTAGCAGTACAAAGACGGCAAAAGGGGTGTGTTTTGGACCATCAAGGGGTGTGTAGAGGCTGCTTGTAAAGTACTGGAGTCTGCAGTTTTTACATGGGAGAACATTCACAACATGAGTGGTGTATGTCAGCCTGCTCCCACCTCTCCCAGTGCAGCTGTTGTCTTAAAATTAGCCACATGAAGGATGTCTCCCAGAAAGACGGGGCTAAAAACTGAAAGTTTTGGTGGTTGGCAGCAACTAGTTTCTTAGCGGAGAGTCAGTTACTGGATGAATGTGTGTGTGTGTGCGTGCATGTTCGTGTGTTTTTGTGTGTGTGTGCCTGTGAATGTATGTGTGCGTGTATGCATGTGTGTGAGTATGTGTGCGTGTTTGTGTGTGTCTGCATGCATGTGTGCGTGTGTGCGTGTGTGCGTGTGCGCATGTGTGTGCGTGCGTGCATGTGACTGTGTGTGTGTTTTTGTGTGTGCATGCATGTGTGTGTGTGTGTGTGTGTGTGTGTGTGTGTGTGTGTGTGTGTGTGTGTGTGTGTGTGTGTGTGTGTGTGTGTGTGTGTGTGTGTGTGTGTGTGTGAGTGAGTGAGAGTGTGTGTTCTTACATGTGTGTATGTGTCATGTTTGTATGCGTCATGAGTGTATGTGTATATGTGTCATGTGTGTATGTGTGTATGTGTCATGTGTGTATGTGTCATGTTTGTATGTGTCATATGTGTATACGCCATGTGTGTATGTGTCATGTGTGTATGTATCATGTTTGTATGTGTCATGTTTGTATGTGTCATGTGTGTATGTGTCATGTGTATATGTGTCATGTATGTATGTGTCATGTGTGTATGTGTCATGTTTGTATGTGCCATGTTTGTATGTGCCATGTGTGTATGCGCCATGTGTGTATGCATCATGTGTGTATGTGTTGTGTGTATGTGTCATGTGTGTATGTGTCATGTGTGTATGTGTCATGTTTGTATGTGCCTTGTGTGTATGTGCCATGTGTGTATGCATGGGCGTGTTTGTTGAATATCACACAAATTGTATATTCATAAAAACTGTATATAAAACATTTCAAATACATTTGTGTATAAATAAAAATAGACCCAGAACTATACAGTGATATGTAAAATGGCACAGGTGTCGATTAAAAACAGATGGTACATTATTAAATTATCATTACCAGAGTTATTTACAATGTTATATTTGCTAAATGAGTCCTCGTTTGCTGACAATATGACAAACATTTTTATTGCAGTTGTTTGTCATCC
This sequence comes from Escarpia spicata, assembly GCA_963995525.1. Lineage (NCBI taxonomy): Eukaryota > Metazoa > Annelida > Polychaeta > Sabellida > Siboglinidae > Escarpia > Escarpia spicata. The sequence continues at coordinate 63,380,502 of OZ023211.1, forward strand.
TAGCCATAACACATTTATCCAGATTTTTCTACGTGTTTAAAAAAGCTAAAGAAAGGAAATCAGTGCATGACCAAGATCCGCTGTAGACAGGTCAAAATGTTGCATGTTTCAACTACAGCTCCAAAATAAGTTTAATTCTTGCTATTAAAATTGAATCTTGGAGCCATGAGCAATTACTTCCATACAGAAAGAGGTTGGAATGCAATGCAGTGTCACAGGAGAATTTTTGAGAAGCCGGATGAGATGGGCAGGCCACTTGGCAAGGATGGATGCTGGAAAAATAGCAAAGAGAGCAAAGGTGGAACAAAATAAAGGACACAGGAAAAGAGGACGGCCACAGCTGAGATGGGAGGACTGCGTGAGGAGGGACATGAGAAGACCAGAGGAGGATGAAAGATGGAGAGAGGGAGCGATGGACAGAAAACTATGGAAGGAAAAGACACAGAGAGTGGTTCAGCTTTACTGTACCTGACCCTCACCCCTGTACAGCAGGGAACAAGGGGGAGACACAGAGAGTGGTTCAGCTTTACTGTACCTGACCCTCACCCCTGTACAGCAGGGAACAAGGAGGAGACACAGAGAGTGATTCAGCTTTACTGTACCTGACCCTCACCCCTGTACAGCAGGAAACAAGGAGGAGACACAGAGAGTGGTTCAGCTTTATTGTACCTGACCCTCACCCTTGTACAGCAGGGAACAAGGAGGAGACACAGAGAGTGGTTCAGCTTTATTGTACCTGACCCTCACCCCTGTACAGCAGGGAACAAGGAGGAGACACAGAGAGTGATCCTGCTTTATTGTACCTGACCCTCACCCCTGTACAGCAGGGAACAAGGAGGAGACACAGAGAGTGGTTCAGCTTTACTGTACCTGACCCTCACCCCTGTACAGCAGGGAACAAGGAGGAGACACAGAGAGTGATTCAGCTTTACTGTACCTGACACTCACCCCTGTACAGCAGGGAACAAGGAGGAGAACAACAGCAACAGAAAGGAAGTTCTCACAATGCGGAATCCAGTCTTTGCTCGAGGCATTTAAAATACACTTCACCTCTGGCAGATCTGTTTATTTTAACATCAAAATGATTTCTTCTGGGAAGCATTCAGCCACTCTGCAATCACAACATGTGGTCTGTACTACTTCACATATACCCACCACTAATTACAGCTATATATTGATTGTTACAACTGCATGAGTGAACTAAGGCAATGAGGAGAGAACAAGTGTCCAAGCTTCGAAATGGTGACCAGTAACCAGCTATTAATTTGCAGCACGCCAGAGCAACTATTTGGATGTGGCAATACATCAAACGCCACTGTATAAACATTTGTTGTTGGTATAAATAGGCCCTGCGCACATGATATGCAACTAGAACACAAAAGTTACCACGGGAACCTTTCAAAGTACTTATGGAAATGATAACATTATGTTCTCCAAAACCATCTTCATGAAGGGGACTTTAAAGTAACTGACAGAAAGTTGTATAACATATCTGTTTTTGAGATGCCCCAGCATGGACTTGTACCAACCACACGCACACATCACAATCACAAAATGGAGGAGTGCCTTATCTGTTTCAGGTAAACACGCAGGAATGTCAAAATGTATGGTGGAAAATACCCCCAACAAAAATGTCTGGTGTCTTGGTTATTTCCATGGTGACTAACACGTCCACTCAACGTTGACCGGCTAGATACACCTGTACCTGGACTTATTGGGACCACACTCCTTGGTAAACAACGCCATCACTGTTTATTTATGGCCGAGGTCATACGATGCGGCTATTCTTCTTCAGCAGTCAAATGACACAAAATCAAATTAGCACCTGAGCTGATCAAGAATATATGTGAATAAATTTGGTGTTTACCTGCATTTGATAAGGTTACGAATTTACTAAGGAACCAATAAGTGGCCGACTTACTACAGCACATGTGTTAGAAGCAGCGACACATCTATCTTACTGACAGGTAAAATGGATTATGTTTACCACTGGTGGAGTCCAATACCGAGTCAAAACTGTGCAAGTTATATTAATAACTCATACGTACAGTTGAACCTCGCTTTACGAACGCCTCTGTAATACAGCCACGTTATAATTAAGGTCAACCTAGGACAGTCCCAAATGATTTCTGCAGCAAAGAAGTATAGAAAATTAGTTTCGCCAATGTGGTCACCTCGCTATTAAGGACACCTTTGTCCAGTCCAAAATGGTGAGCTTAATCGTGAGGTTCCTCAATACTCTTGTTTTTGTTGGAGCCTGACATCAATACTCAGCCAGTGGTTCTCAGTAGCACTGTCAGTTGTAGGATGTTATTACAATTAAGTCCCCTGTTTTTACACAGGCTGCAAATTATTCGGTCATTGATCACAGAACCACCAATTTACAGTGGCAAGATTTGTTATGCAGCCACAACTGCAGCATCCATTGTAGAATAATCGGGTTTCTTCCATTTTATATGTGCAATTTTATGCTATGAAAATAATTAGAGAAAAAAAGGCAAATATAGGATTTAGGCACAATAGAAGTAACCTTATTATTATTATTACTTAATGCACCGAATTAGTCAACATAAATTTGACATGTGTGTATTTTACCAAAATGGCTGTAGAGAGACCACTACCACATGCCGAGAGGATCACCGGGATTTGGAATGTACCTAAGTAAGTAAGTAACTTTATTTACAACGTAACATACAGTTAACATATACATGTCATACAAATGGAAATGTGTTACATTGTATGGATGTCACTTGGCTAACAGCCGTCTTCCAATGACACCATTTGATTATCATTACTCTATGCTTACAATCACAACAGTCATCCAAATCATGTTAAACAAATCACTCAAATTCATCACGAGCCCACCTATTAAACCGGAGTATTATTTAACATATAGTATATGTTGTTGTTGGTGATATATGACAACGAACTGAGAAGTATGATCCATTGAACTATATGTAAGTGAATAGAGAGGCGATCCAAACTTTTGTACTTGGTTAACAAAGTAGTGTAAGAAAGGTAATAGACTTACAAACTAAGGTAGAGTTTCATTTAATCAGTTTAATTACATTCTGAACATCTAGGATTTAAACAATTCACTTGACGAAGATATGCATTTATATCTCCAGACCCATCCCCAGACCCATCCCACCCCCAAACAATACTCTTGGCCATGTCATAAACAGAAGTGCCTACACTACATGATAAGAAGAAGCCACAAGTTCCCATGGAAAATTACCCAGATTCTATCAGTGGACATTGATGTCACAGGTAAAACTCACATGACGGGGCTATTTTTAGATATATCCATGACTCATGGACTGGGCCATGATTCAAGTCCTCATGCCCTGAGTTTATGTACCATTGACGTCACAGTCAACTGCACACAGATGCCTTTGTATTGATTTCTGCTTGCTTAGTAAGGATAGTATCAAATAGGTCATTGCAATGAGGCAAACACTTTGCAGCAGTGTGGGGGGACTACCATATACCACTGTCAGGCTTTGCAACCAATGCTGTACTAAACAGGCTCAACCTCAATTGGATTATACATCTCTTTAGGTCTTAGATCGGGTACTCCAAACAGCCCAATTATGGGCTAACGCAGGAGTTTGTGGTGTTTGTGCACAAGTGCTGTGGGTTGCTTAAATTAATAAGTTATTTCAAGGCAGTTAAGGTGATTGGGTGTGCTGAATGGAACATTCATGACAGCTGTTTGAAAAGCAGTGGGGCTTTCTATGTCAGTGATTTGTGTTGGGATCATGTTCCACGTACAGATTGCTCTGGGGTAGAAGGAGAAAACAGCTGCATTAATTCGGCACCTAGGGGCTACATAGTGGCCACAGTTTCTTGTCTATGTCAGAAGGCCTGGCAGGGGTTGATCTTGAGAATGCTATTTAACATTGTATAAAATGTCATGGCTTGTTTGATAATGCGTCGTCGTTCAAGAGTTGGCCATCCAAGGGAGGTTACTAGGTCTGCTGAGTTGGTTTGGCGTCTGTGATCATGTTTAACAAATCTGGCTGCAGTGTTGTATTTTTTCAAGGTGCTTACTTTGGATGGCAGTGTGTGGGTTCCATATGGGAGATGCATACTCAAGTTTTGACTGGATTAGCATGTTATAAGCTATTTCTTTGACCTTGGGTTTGCATGGGCAAATGGTTCTTTTAATCATGCCTAGGACTTTTGAGGATTTGGAAATTATGTCGGTGATGTGACTTGCCCAGGTTAATTTTGAATCTAATTTTACTCTGAGATATGGATGGCTGGATACTGTAGCGAGTGGCATGCCGAAGAGTGAAAATGAGTGTAGTCTGGGTTTAGTTTAGTTTGTTATTGGGAGGTGAACACATTTAGAAATGTTAAATTCCATTTGTCAGACCACGTTTGGAGTTGGATCAGGTCAGTTTGAAGAATTTCATGGTCGGTATCGGAGGTAATTTTACGATATATAATGATGTCATCTGCAAAGAGGCGTACGGGCGACTGGATGTTTTCATTTACGTCATTTATGTAGAGTAGGAAGAGGACTGGTCCTAGGACTGAGCCCTGTGGAACACCAGATGTAACATCTGTTGTGTCCGACAGAACTCCACTTACTGAGACTCTGTTTATGGTTTGACAGAAATTATTTGATCCAGTTTTGTGTCTATGTCTATGTCTATGTCTATATAATAATTGGCAAAAACCATACGGTCATCACGCCAATATAGGGGACGGGGGGCATATGGCATAGCCCTACAGGGAATTTTTAGAGTCGTCTGCCCAGCCTAGATTTAAAAGTATCCACCGTGGCTGCAGACACAACTGTTTCGGTTAGTCCGTTCCAGTTCCTTACTGTTCTATTAAAAAAGCTGTTAGCATAAACCTGAGTCCTTGCCTGCACCTGAATAAATCGTTCACTGTGGCCACGAGTGTTGTTGATTGAGTGAACGAGGTGGCTCGGCAAAGGAAGGGCTATTTCTCCATGTACAGATTTATAGAACATTGCTAGGCGGCTGACCTCTCTGCGGTGCTCTAGGGACTCCCACTTGAGTGTTTTCATCATTAATGTTACGCTGCTTTCCCGACTGTTGTTACCCATTACAAATCTCGCTGCTCGTCGCTGTATTTTCTCAAGTTCGTTAATATTTTTGTGTGTGTATGGATCCCAAGCAGCGCTCGCGTATTCGAGATTAGGGCGGACAATGTGTGTTTCCAGTTATTCCGTAGGAGGTTAGTTTGGATAGGAGGCGTTTGTGGGGGACTTTGGCAAAATCAAACAGGATTGCATCTATTTGTGTCTTGTTGTCCATAGCAGTCATCCAGTCATGGACTGTCTCGATGAGTTGAGATTCACACAACAGTCCTGAATGGAATCTGTGTTGAAAGTGGAGAATGATGTGTTTGTTCAGGTGTTTCCACATATTGCTCAGAATTATGTGTTCCATGACTTTACTGAGGATGGATGTTGGTGATATTGGTCTGTAGTTTGCGGGGTCAGATTAGTGGCCTTTTATGTTTATTGGAGTTACTAGTGCTTGGAACCAGTCGCCCGGAGTTTGCATGTGTTGTTTTACTGTTGGAAGATATGTGTGTGATAATGGAAGCTATTTCCTCTTCAGTTTCTTTAAGAACTCTGGCTGGGAGTTCATCTGAGCCAGTAGCTTTGTTTTGGTTTAGATTTTTCAGTTGCTTGATTACTCCAGCTATACCGATTTCAAGGGTGGAATATTAGGGTAAGAGGAAGGTGCTTGTTGGGGGATAGGGTAGATGTCTTGGGTGAACAAGGAACTAAATTGTTTGTTCAGTGCATTTGCTTTGTCATGATCATTGATAATTGGTTGTTCGTTTACTTGCAGTGTGGGAATGCCAATGTTTTCTCATTTGTTTGCTTTGATGAATGGCCAGAATTGTTTAGGGTTTGTTTTTAAGCTGTCTCCAATGTTGTTTTTTATGTAATCTTTATAAGATTTGGCTGCATAAGATTTGGAGTAAGCCCACTAGCATGATGAATTAATTAATATTTTGTATTCGTTGTCGTTTATTTTACAGCATTGTGTGTGTATCCAGTTTTGGCAGTAGTCGCATTGTATTGCATGGTTGTCATTTAAGACTTCCCTGTGACAAATGCCACAGTGTGCCGAGCAATTGGAACAATGCCATGGTGTGTGTAGGTTTCTGTGGGTGTTATTGTAGTCAATTGGAACAATGCCATGGTGTGTTTAGGTTTCTGTGGGTGTTATTGTAGTCAATTGGAACAATGCCATGGTGTGTTTAGGTTTCTGTGGGTGTTATTGTAGTCAATTGGAACAATGCCATGGTGTGTTTAGGTTTCTGTGGGTGTTATTGTAGTCAATTGGAACAATGCCATGGTGTGTTTAGGTTTCTGTGGGTGTTATTGTAGTCAATTGGAACAATGCCATGGTGTGTTTAGGTTTCTGTGGGTGTTATTGTAGTCAATTGGAACAATGCCATGGTGTGTTTAGGTTTCTGTGGGTGTTATTGTAGTCAATTGGAACAATGCCATGGTGTGTTTAGGTTTCTGTGGGTGTTATTGTAGTCAATTGGAACAATGCCATGGTGTGTTTAGGTTTCTGTGGGTGTTATTGTAGTCAATTGGAACAATGCCATGGTGTGTGTAGGTTTCTGTGGGTGTTATTGTAGTCAACTGGAACAATGCCATGGTGTGTTTAGGTTTCTGTGGGTGTTATTGTAGTCAATTGGAACAATGCCATGGTGTGTGTAGGTTTCTGTGGGTGTTATTGTAGTCAACTGGAACAATGCCGTGGTGTGTTTAGGTTTCTGTGGGTGTTATTGTAGTCAATTGGAACAATGCCGTGGTGTGTTTAGGTTTCTGTGGGTGTTATTGTAGTCAATTGGAACAATGCCATGGTGTGTTTAGGTTTCTGTGGGTGTTATTGTAGTCAATTGGAACAATGCCATGGAGTGTTTAGGTTTCTGTGGGTGTTATTGTAGTCAATTGGAACAATGCCGTGGTGTGTTTAGGTTTCTGTGGGTGTTATTGTAGTCAATTGGAACAATGCCATGGTGTGTTTAGGTTTCTGTGGGTGTTATTGTAGTCAATTGGAACAATGCCATGGTATGTTTAGGTTTCTGTGGGTGTTATTGTAGTCAATTGGAACAATGCCATGGTGTGTTTAGGTTTCTGTGGGTGTTATTGTAGTCAATTGGAACAATGCCATGGTGTGTTTAGGTTTCTGTGGGTGTTATTGTAGTCAATTGGAACAATGCCGTGGTGTGTTTACGTTTCTGTGGGTGTTATTGTAGTCAACTGGAACAATGCCGTGGTGTGTTTAGGTTTCTGTGGGTGTTATTGTAGTCAACTGGAACAATGCCATGGTGTGTTTAGGTTTCTGTGGGTGTTATTGTAGTCAATTGGAACAATGCCATGGTGTGTGTAGGTTTCTGTGGGTGTTATTGTAGTCAACTGGAACAATGCCGTGGTGTGTTTAGGTTTCTGTGGGTGTTATTGTAGTCAATTGGAACAATGCCGTGGTGTGTTTAGGTTTCTGTGGGTGTTATTGTAGTCAATTGGAACAATGCCGTGGTGTGTTTAGGTTTCTGTGGGTGTTATTGTAGTCAATTGGAACAATGCCGTGGTGTGTTTAGGTTTCTGTGGGTGTTATTGTAGTCAATTGGAACAATGCCGTGGTGTGTGTAGGTTTCTGTGGGTGTTATTGTAGTCAATTGGAACAATGCCGTGGTGTGTTTAGGTTTCTGTGGGTGTTATTGTAGTCAATTGGAACAATGCCATGGTGTGTGTAGGTTTCTGTGGGTGTTATTGTAGTCAACTGGAACAATGCCGTGGTGTGTTTACGTTTCTGTGGGTGTTATTGTAGTCAATTGGAACAATGCCGTGGTGTGTGTAGGTTTCTGTGTGTGTTATTGTAGTCAATTGGAACAATGCCATGGTGTGTTTAGGTTTCTGTGGGTGTTATTGTAGTCAATTGGAACAATGCCATGGTGTGTTTAGGTTTCTGTGGGTGTTATTGTAGTCAATTGGAACAATGCCATGGAGTGTTTAGGTTTCTGTGGGTGTTATTGTAGTCAATTGGAACAATGCCGTGGTGTGTTTAGGTTTCTGTGGGTGTTATTGTAGTCAATTGGAACAATGCCATGGAGTGTTTAGGTTTCTGTGGGTGTTATTGTAGTCAATTGGAACAATGCCGTGGTGTGTTTAGGTTTCTGTGGGTGTTATTGTAGTCAATTGGAACAATGCCATGGAGTGTTTAGGTTTCTGTGGGTGTTATTGTAGTCAATTGGAACAATGCCGTGGTGTGTTTAGGTTTCTGTGGGTGTTATTGTAGTCAATTGGAACAATGCCATGGTGTGTGTAGGTTTCTGTGGGTGTTATTGTAGTAAACTGGAACAATGCCGTGGTGTGTGTAGGTTTCTGTGGGTGTTATTGTAGTCAATTGGAACAATGCCATGGTGTGTTTAGGTTTCTGTGGGTGTTATTGTAGTCAATTGGAACAATGCCATGGAGTGTTTAGGTTTCTGTGGGTGTTATTGTAGTCAATTGGAACAATGCCGTGGTGTGTTTAGGTTTCTGTGGGTGTTATTGTAGTCAATTGGAACAATGCCATGGTGTGTGTAGGTTTCTGTGGGTGTTATTGTAGTCAATTGGAACAATGCCATGGTATGTTTAGGTTTCTGTGGGTGTTATTGTAGTCAACTGGAACAATGCCATGGTGTGTTTAGGTTTCTGTGGGTGTTATTGTAGTCAATTGGAACAATGCTGTGGTGTGTTTAGGTTTCTGTGGGTGTTATTGTAGTCAATTGGAACAATGCTGTGGTGTGTTTAGGTTTCTGTGGGTGTTATTGTAGTCAATTGGAACAATGCCATAGAGTGTTTAGGTTTCTGTGGGTGTTATTGTAGTCAACTGGAACAATGCCATGGTGTGTTTAGGTTTCTGTGGGTGTTATTGTAGTCAATTGGAACAATGCCATGGTGTGTTTAGGTTTCTGTGGGTGTTATTGTAGTCAATTGGAACAATGCTGTGGTGTGTTTAGGTTTCTGTGGGTGTTATTGTAGTCAATTGGAACAATGCCATAGAGTGTTTAGGTTTCTGTGGGTGTTATTGTAGTCAACTGGAACAATGCCGTGGTGTGTGTAGGTTTCTGTGGGTGTTATTGTAGTCAATTGGAACAATGCCATGGTGTGTTTAGGTTTCTGTGGGTGTTATTGTAGTAAACTGGAACAATGCCATGGTGTGTTTAGGTTTCTGTGGGTGTTATTGTAGTCAATTGGAACAATGCCATGGTGTGTTTAGGTTTCTGTGGGTGTTATTGTAGTCAATTGGAACAATGCTGTGGTGTGTTTAGGTTTCTGTGGGTGTTATTGTAGTCAATTGGAACAATGCCATAGAGTGTTTAGGTTTCTGTGGGTGTTATTGTAGTCAACTGGAACAATGCCGTGGTGTGTGTAGGTTTCTGTGGGTGTTATTGTAGTCAATTGGAACAATGCCATGGTGTGTTTAGGTTTCTGTGGGTGTTATTGTAGTAAACTGGAACAATGCTGTGGTGTGTTTAGGTTTCTGTGGGTGTTATTGTAGTCAATTGGAACAATGCCGTGGTGTGTTTAGGTTTCTGTGGGTGTTATTGTAGTCAATTGGAACAATGCCATGGTGTGTTTAGGTTTCTGTGGGTGTTATTGTAGTAAACTGGAACAATGCTGTGGTGTGTTTAGGTTTCTGTGGGTGTTATTGTAGTCAATTGGAACAATGCCATGGTGTGTTTAGGTTTCTGTGGGTGTTATTGTAGTCAATTGGAACAATGCCATGGTGTGTTTAGGTTTCTGTGGGTGTTATTGTAGTCAATTGGAACAATGCCGTGGTGTGTGTAGGTTTCTGTGGGTGTTATTGTAGTCAATTGGAACAATGCCATGGTGTGTTTAGGTTTCTGTGGGTGTTATTGTAGTCAATTGGAACAATGCCATGGTGTGTGTAGGTTTCTGTGGGTGTTATTGTAGTCAATTGGAACAATGCCATGGTGTGTTTAGGTTTCTGTGGGTGTTATTGTAGTCAATTGGAACAATGCCGTGGTGTGTGTAGGTTTCTGTGGGTGTTATTGTAGTCAATTGGAACAATGCCATGGTGTGTTTAGGTTTCTGTGGGTGTTATTGTAGTCAATTGGAACAATGCCATGGTGTGTTTAGGTTTCTGTGGGTGTTATTGTAGTCAATTGGAACAATGCCATGGTGTGTTTAGGTTTCTGTGGGTGTTATTGTAGTAAACTGGAACAATGCTGTGGTGTGTTTAGGTTTCTGTGGGTGTTATTGTAGTCAATTGGAACAATGCCATGGTGTGTTTAGGTTTCTGTGGGTGTTATTGTAGTCAATTGGAACAATGCCATGGTGTGTTTAGGTTTCTGTGGGTGTTATTGTAGTCAATTGGAACAATGCCATGGTGTGTGTAGGTTTCTGTGGGTGTTATTGTAGTCAATTGGAACAATGCCGTGGTGTGTGTAGGTTTCTGTGGGTGTTATTGTAGTCAATTGGAACAATGCCATGGTGTGTGTAGGTTTCTGTGGGTGTTATTGTAGTCAATTGGAACAATGCCGTGGTGTGTTTAGGTTTCTGTGGGTGTTATTGTAGTCAATTGGAACAATGCCATGGTGTGTTTAGGTTTCTGTGGGTGTTATTGTAGTCAATTGGAACAATGCCATGGTGTGTTTAGGTTTCTGTGGGTGTTATTGTAGTCAATTGGAACAATGCCGTGGTGTGTGTAGGTTTCTGTGGGTGTTATTGTAGTCAATTGGAACAATGCCATGGTGTGTTTAGGTTTCTGTGGGTGTTATTGTAGTCAATTGGAACAATGCCGTGGTGTGTTTACGTTTCTGTGGGTGTTATTGTAGTCAATTGGAACAATGCCGTGGTGTGTGTAGGTTTCTGTGTGTGTTATTGTAGTCAATTGGAACAATGCCATGGTGTGTTTAGGTTTCTGTGGGTGTTATTGTAGTCAATTGGAACAATGCCATGGTGTGTTCAGGTTTCTGTGGGTGTTATTGTAGTCAATTGGAACAATGCCATGGTGTGTTTAGGTTTCTGTGGGTGTTATTGTAGTCAATTGGAACAATGCCGTGGTGTGTTTACGTTTCTGTGGGTGTTATTGTAGTCAATTGGAACAATGCCGTGGTGTGTGTAGGTTTCTGTGTGTGTTATTGTAGTCAATTGGAACAATGCCATGGTGTGTTTAGGTTTCTGTGGGTGTTATTGTAGTCAATTGGAACAATGCCATGGTGTGTTCAGGTTTCTGTGGGTGTTATTGTAGTCAATTGGAACAATGCCATGGAGTGTTTAGGTTTCTGTGGGTGTTATTGTAGTCAATTGGAACAATGCCGTGGTGTGTTTAGGTTTCTGTGGGTGTTATTGTAGTCAATTGGAACAATGCCATGGTGTGTGTAGGTTTCTGTGGGTGTTATTGTAGTCAATTGGAACAATGCCATGGTATGTTTAGGTTTCTGTGGGTGTTATTGTAGTCAACTGGAACAATGCCATGGTGTGTTTAGGTTTCTGTGGGTGTTATTGTAGTCAACTGGAACAATGCCATGGTGTGTTTAGGTTTCTGTGGGTGTTATTGTAGTAAACTGGAACAATGCTGTGGTGTGTTTAGGTTTCTGTGGGTGTTATTGTAGTCAATTGGAACAATGCCATGGTGTGTTTAGGTTTCTGTGGGTGTTATTGTAGTCAATTGGAACAATGCCATGGTGTGTTTAGGTTTCTGTGGGTGTTATTGTAGTCAATTGGAACAATGCCGTGGTGTGTGTAGGTTTCTGTGGGTGTTATTGTAGTCAATTGGAACAATGCCATGGTGTGTGTAGGTTTCTGTGGGTGTTATTGTAGTCAATTGGAACAATGCCATGGTGTGTGTAGGTTTCTGTGGGTGTTATTGTAGTCAATTGGAACAATGCCATGGTGTGTGTAGGTTTCTGTGGGTGTTATTGTAGTCAATTGGAACAATGCCGTGGTGTGTGTAGGTTTCTGTGGGTGTTATTGTAGTCAATTGGAACAATGCCATGGTGTGTGTAGGTTTCTGTGGGTGTTATTGTAGTCAATTGGAACAATGCCATGGAGTGTTTAGGTTTCTGTGGGTGTTATTGTAGTCAATTGGAACAATGCCGTGGTGTGTGTAGGTTTCTGTGGGTGTTATTGTAGTCAATTGGAACAATGCCATGGTGTGTTTAGGTTTCTGTGGGTGTTATTGTAGTCAATTGGAACAATGCCGTGGTGTGTTTAGGTTTCTGTGGGTGTTATTGTAGTCAATTGGAACAATGCCGTGGTGTGTTTAGGTTTCTGTGGGTGTTATTGTAGTCAATTGGAACAATGCCATGGTGTGTTTAGGTTTCTGTGGGTGTTATTGTAGTCAATTGGAACAATGCCGTGGTGTGTTTAGGTTTCTGTGGGTGTTATTGTAGTCAATTGGAACAATGCCGTGGTGTGTGTAGGTTTCTGTGGGTGTTATTGTAGTAAACTGGAACAATGCTGTGGTGTGTTTAGGTTTCTGTGGGTGTTATTGTAGTCAATTGGAACAATGCCGTGGTGTGTGTAGGTTTCTGTGGGTGTTATTGTAGTCAATTGGAACAATGCCATGGTGTGTGTAGGTTTCTGTGGGTGTTATTGTAGTCAATTGGAACAATGCCATGGTGTGTTTAGGTTTCTGTGGGTGTTATTGTAGTCAATTGGAACAATGCCGTGGTGTGTGTAGGTTTCTGTGGGTGTTATTGTAGTCAATTGGAACAATGCCATGGTGTGTTTAGGTTTCTGTGGGTGTTATTGTAGTCAATTGGAACAATGCCATGGTGTGTTTAGGTTTCTGTGGGTGTTATTGTAGTCAATTGGAACAATGCCATAGAGTGTTTAGGTTTCTGTGGGTGTTATTGTAGTCAATTGGAACAATGCCATGGAGTGTTTAGGTTTCTGTGGGTGTTATTGTAGTCATGTAGGGATATTCCAGCACATTTGATATGCCATGTCCTGTTGCAGTCACTACATGTTAGGCTGGGTCCATTGGATGTTATTGATTTTTTACATGTGTGACATTTAGTGGGGCCTGGGTTTACTTGGTCATCTCCCGACAGTATGGTACATAGCAGAAGAGTGAGTTTAGTTGTCGTCCTGTCTGTACTAGGTCTGTGTGGTGGTGAAATGACTAGTGGTCCAGTGGAGCTGCTGGATTTAAGACATTTTAGGTGTGCAATGGTATTCCAGATAGGACTGTAAACGTAATGGGTGGTGGCAGAGTTGGTAGGTTGTCTGGGTTTGGTGACGACATTGTAGTTCTCATTGTAGTTGTTTTGAAAGCGGTCAAGTTGATAGCTCTCAGATTCGGAATCGTTAAAACAGTCTAAAGGTGATTTGCAAACATGCAAGCATGAACGTTGTATATTTAGAAGTGCATCTTTAATTAATATGATGCATGGAGCCAGCCATGATTCTGCTATACGTGGTGGCGGTTATAAAAAATAGTATATATTTACATGTGTGTATGTTGAACCAGCTCACACTGGTTCATGAGTCAAACTGAGCTAACACGATATTTGACAGATACTTCCCTGTGTGCAGTCTATGCACTCACTTATTGCTACACAGTTTATTGTGTATTGCATTTACTGTTTATTTCAGGTTGATTTCTGATGGTCTATACAAAAATAGAACTAGTAATGATAATAATATACATTTAACTTTATGTCTCTGGGAGAATGCACCAATTTATATGAGTTGATTTGGGGGTGGTTTGGGTTTCGCATGCTTTATACCTGTTGTTTACTAGTTCACATCTTGTTTTGTAGGTTTTATGTTAGTTGTTAAGGAAGCAAATTTGTCAAAAACTTGATTTAGGTATGTCAGATCGCAACTACAACCATGGGATTATATACTAGTGCCTCATTATATACTAGTGCCTCATTATATACTAGTGCCTCATTATATACTAGTGCCTCATTATATACTAGTGCCTCATTATATACTAGTGCCTCATTCATCTATGAACGAAAGAAACGTTTGGAAATCATAGATAATATTGGTAAATATCGGAGTGGTAAAATGGATTCAATTACACCTGATGCATGCAGATCCTCTCTGTCATGTATCCAAATTGGTCAACTTATGTTTTTTTCAGAATTTAGGATGCAACTAGGCATTTGTACATGGATATATCTGTGTACATATTACAGGGGAATTCCACTAGTACACCTTTCTCTAACATTTGAAATCACTGTATTTGCCCCTTAGAAGCATTTTGTGCTGTGTCTTGTTTTGGAAATAGACATCATTATTATTAGTGGTATTCACAATAATGCCTGACAATCTTCCAGTATACTATATACTACTAAAAACGAATAATGAACTATTCTGCAGTTTGTAGTTATAAAGACACCTACCAAGCACTTAAGAATGATATAATGTCAACTAGGCCAGTCATTTATATTAAAATACAATTCTTTTGGGATATCAACTTTATTTCTGACAATTTCATAGGACACTGAAAAGATGGCAGTACATGTTACTCAAGTTCAGTAACATCAATTAAAACAGAATGTCAACATCCATTATAATTGTGTATTTTACCCCTTAAGCCACTAGTGCCCTCAACATACCTATCTGTATCTGTATAGTATACTGGTAAAATGTCCTAAGGACACGTCTCGCATACGTAGAAACGCACACAAGACTTTGTCTGTGCATATCTATGCGATTACGTAGGTTTGACCTACATTGATATATAATCTATGTTCAAATACTTCTGTTGCATAATACCATTTTATACATTATTCGCATATACATGTTATTACTGTAATGTTCACCTCTGTGGTTTCAAACTAAACACATACTACCAGAATGTTATGTTCCTGTTTATGACCCAGAAGAATTTTTTAAGCATCAGTGTCACATTAGGCCCTATCTGTAGCCCACCAAGCTGGCTGCATGTGCCTGGGCTATTTAAACATCCCAAGAGTCAGCTCTAGTTTACGGGCATGGTTAGAGTATTCCTGGCTTGGTCCAATAGTACTGACTTTGACAGATTTGGCTGCTGGTTTTTGTAGTGCAGTCAGTGACCCGTTGGAGTTATTCCATGTTTTTGTCTATTCTGGAGTTTGGTTACAGAATAGTGTATTGCAGCCTAGTGTATTCTCTTTGGGGGATATAATTTATCTGTTTTCTATAACTTATGATACAGGATTAAATTATATGTTATCATCACTAGATACATTGAACATGGTAACTTGCTGTCATTCAATTTCACTGACCAACCAATCATTTAAACATTCTGAAAGCTACAAAGACCGTCACATTAATTATTTAAGACAAATCAGACAACAGGGACTTTTCATAAACCAATCACAGGAAAGCACATAAAAACTAGGCTGCTTCGACTGTGTACACACTTTAGAATCCACTTAGCAAGTAATTACACACTAGCTAGACAATTAATGACATTTGAGAGACTCGGATCCGGTCAACCATTTATCATTTGGCTGCAGAGTTGAGTCGAACATGCTTTCATGTGGGGAAGAGTTATAGCTGCTCTTTTGTCTAGCATATATAATTTAAAACAAACAGTTTATCTTATCACTGTTCACAAGGATGATGTCAATATTATACATATGCTGGCAGTATGCTTTATGAGTGCTTTGTGTAATTGCTACATGCTGCGTAAATTACACTATGACTGACACAATATTTTTCCACAGGTCAATGTAATTAAAAGTTACAGGTAGGAATGGTATGCCTACCAATGTCACAATTTGAAATCCAGGAGAATTTCAGGTTCATAAAAAACTGCAACTGCAAAAAACTACAACTATACCTAAAAGCCTACAATCCTGTCCCAAGATTGTCTTCTTTACCAGGAGGGTTGGCATGTATAGGAAAGTGTGGAGGGAGATTACTAGCATTGCGAGGAAACTGAGAAATTAAGAGGTCAGAATAAGGAAACACATGAAACTGAAGGTAGTTAACAGTCGACTATGGTACGACACATACAGAGAATGAATGGGACATATTGACCAAGAAAACAGAAGAGGCTGGTCAATTAGAAGAGGAGGACAAGATGGAGACAATGTTGTGAGATCTCAAAAGGGCAGGGGTAAACTTGAGGAGAGAATAGCAAAGGACCGTGATGACTGATGGAGAGGGTGGATGAGACCAAGGGAAGTTACCCCGCCCTGCAAGAGAGAAGGGAAGAAGAAGGGGAAGATGGAAGGAGGGTTGACTACATACCTTGGCACGAGCTTCCCGTGTTGCCTCAGCCTCCGCAGCCATTGCCCTCTGCATCTGTACCGGCAGACGAACATCCTTCCTGCAATACATACACAACCATATATTAATACGCTAACTTAGGTGCATTCTAAGTGCATCTCTTCCTAGGCACCGGTGTCCAATGCTTACTATGTCCATTTTCTTCCTTGCACCATTGGCCTCTGATCTACCAATTGGTGATGTTTTTAAAAAAGTATAAAAATTGTTATTTTGTTTTTTAATTGTATGAATCAAGAGGTGATATACTCCCCAACATTATTATCAGCTGCATGCAATGCCGTAAATGACGATATAAGAATTGAAATGACGGACAGGCATTTAAAATGAACATACTGTAACAGTAACAGCAGCCGCCCTTATTGGTGGGTGTAAGCTAGTAACTATAGAATTGTTTTCATGTAATGTGCAATCTAAACAAAAGAATCTGGTTACAGATCTATGTTGACATCACCCCATATTTCACGCAGTGTGTAAGGACACAGGGAATTGGCTGTACTGGAGTTAGAAAAGCAAAATATAGCTAACACTGAGAAGGAATATTGTAATTAATAACATAGGGAATTTCTGGGAACGCAAAGTTACTACTTATTAGTTTTTTAATCATATTCACACAAAAATACCACGGTATGGATGTATCGTTTTTTATAACTGAATAAATAATGTTTTTATACCAATGTTAAGTGCTGAAATCTGACATTAAATGAGTTTTAAGAGAAACAAATGATACTTACAGTTCAACACGTTCCACCTTCACACCCCAAGGATCAGTTCCGTCATCAAGAGTTGCCTGCAATGATAAATTCATATTCTAGTTGTTCCTAGCACTCAGTAATGCTCCATTAACCAACTGGTTTATGTGCGTGTGTTTTAGCTACTAGAATATGATGGGCTTGTTAGGTCTCATTCAGCAAGTCAGACTTTTTTTAGAACGTTATCGCCAAGCCGACCTTTTTATGCTGACACCGAGGGTGGTCAGTGTCAGGGTGCTTGTCGTCGTCGGTGGTTCTTTTATATCCTCATATAATTAACACGACAGCATTATTGTAATCACGCAAGTAACGAGGTATACACCATCCCATATATTGTCAACCAGTTTTTCAAAGCGAATGAGGTAACTTCTATGCTACCTTGCCTCTCAAGCATGCAAATGTTGCAATTCAACTATGGGCATTCTGCTTTTATATCAAGGTAGTCATTGATCGTATTATCTCATACAACATCAAAATTGCAAATTTACACTGACAGACATTCACTCGTGGTGAAGACTGCTTTGCACTGGTCATCGAGTTTCTGAATTTGATATATTTGTCGAGTATTAGATCTTTCTGAACACAGACCATGTGTCAATGTGCCAGAATTTACAGTGGATCAAATCTTTTCCAACTGAAGTCATTAGTCATCCGCAGTTACAACTGTAATCAGAGAAGAGGCTCATCAGACTGGATGGTTATTTCAGCCCATTTACCTTTAAAAAACGTCACGGGAAAAACAGTAAACTGCCTGCGAAATAAGTAAAGATATCACTCATTACAACTGTAATCAGTTACGTTAACACATTACACACCTGCATGCGATGGCTGATCTGGTCGCGGTCAGTAAGGATCTCTGTGAGCGTGCACATTCCAAGGTAGTTCCGCAGCGTTGTCTGGGAGAGAAAACGCGTGGAGTTTGAAACGTCCTCAATGTTGCACACTGACATCATTGGGTTCTGGATGCGGTAGTAGACGACGGCATCGACCGACACTGTCACAGAGTCCCGGGTCAGGATCTGTCAACGCAAACATGCATTCTTTACACGGCACGAGAATGCAGCAGCCAAGGGATTCAACGTTTCTTAAACACGAGTGTTCTCAATTGGGAGTCCAGCGTTTGAATTACGACACCATTTCCCTCCACAATCTACATAAAATTCCATTAGATTTGTTTTCCTGTATTTACCTCCTGTGGTGGTACATCAAATGACACTGTTCGAAGGTCTGTCTTTACAAAGTTGTCAATGCAGGGAATGATGAAGAAGAGACCTAGAAAAGAGAAACATGCAGTATAATAATAATATATATTCTTACCGGTACTTCTATTGCGCCTAAGTACTTGAAAATCAAGCTCGATAATGTCAACAGCAGCTGCCTTTAGTCAGTTACCCAACTTAAGGCGCTTAAATAGAAAATGGTTGGTCAATCTCAAAATCCATGAGCAGTATCAAAGTTGTCAACAGATGGATGGATACGCCATTGAGCTCTTTAGGCCAGACTTTTTATGGTACATGTTTTCCGGGCCCGCCGACATTAATTTCCTGGATGTAGAATCAAAATAAAATTCACAATGTTCATTTTTTATTGCCGCCAATGTCATTATTTATTAACTGAACGTGTTAAATAATAATTAAAATGAGAGAAAATTCATGAGAGAAAATGCCCTGCTAGTGTATGGGGTTTGAATCGAACAGTTTCGGCCACATGGCCTTTTAACAACGATAGCTAACGTGCGCACACACTATTCTTTGAATATGACGTTAACAACTATTACATTAAATACTGTCATCCCTGCGCAAAATAATAACCTATCAGCCGCAAGTCTGCTGCAAGTCTATACATTTTTGGAAAAGTTATGATAGATTCACTATATCATAACGTTTCCAAAAATATATAACAAACCTGACTATCACTCAGACGCTTCTGTACAATTTTCTATTTCTTCTGTGGCATCTCGATTAAACTCTCTTTTTCACAAAGTATAACGTTCGTTTGTTGGCTGTCAAACTATTCTCCGCAGCAACAGCGTCAAATAATGTAAACAGGAAATTTAAAAATGCATACCATTGTGGGATTGTTCCGTGCCTCGTTTTAAGAATGAAGAACTATGGCCAGTTCCATGTCTCATTTGCATAAGTCTGAAGCTAAACAAGGAGATCGTCGGGATTCGGGACCTGGTTTCAATGCAGGAAAATCTAACTTTGTCAAAAAGGGGCATTACTACTGAAATAACTGACAAATAGCCAAGAAGACGGCAGTTCTTTTGATACCAAACAAAATGGCATATCGTGAACGAACATGGTCAAATCATAAACATGGACTACTTTTGGCGTGTTTCATCAATTCAGATTTTTATTGTCATTTCATATTTGATGGGCCCTGTAAGTTATTGCTAATAGTGACTTATAGTGACTTAGCGGTTAGTAATTGCTAAAAAACGATCTTTATTGTGAAGTAGATATGTCCATCTAACGGTGTCAGAAACTGAACGAAACAAAAAAGTCATACAAATAATTTTTAATGCATTTCACACTGCTGTGTCTGTCATTAATGGGATAACAAGTAACACTGGAGATTTATATTAATTTTCATGTAGCCACATATCTTATTATTTAAATGTTATATATTTGAACATGCACTATGATATTTTTTCCTGACATTTTAATTTTATTTTTATTCTGATTCCTGTCACTGCTTTCTGGATAATTCTGCCTGTAAAATTTGTAATAAAAAAGTCTGGCCTTAGGTGGATATGCAAGGCTATGAAGGTTATTTGTTTAATGACAGTGGGTCACTGTAATTTGTTTGACTGACCTAACAATAAGACAGAGCAAAGATGTAAGTAGGAATTGAAAATTCAGTAAGTCAAACGCAGCTGGTTAACTTAAATTATTACAGTTGTCATATCATGTTTAAATTATTATTTAAATCCCTTAAAAGATACATGAATTATTGCTTAACTACTTCTGCAAACGCAGTTTTATTTGATTTCTTCATTTTATGAAATCATAAACCAAACACATGTAATTTGTTAGTTTCTTTGACATCCATTCAAAGATCCAGGCCAAAGTACACATTATCATAACTGTAGCTTGGTTTATAATAGAACCATGGTCAATGCCTTTAAGTACTGGTACAATATATATTCAGTAAGCTAGCTAATAGCATTATATAGTAAGTATATTAACAACCAGTGACTGAATATGAGACACGTGGATAAACATCCACTGACTATCTTGATACAAAGCTTTAGCATTCAATAGATTAAGGTCCGAGTCTGACTTGACTTGGGCCAATGCACACCTTTGAAACCCGCAGTAACTTATTAATTTACAGAGCTCTGCTTAAAATTATGTTGTTTTATTCATGGCAATCAGATTAATACCTGTCCTTAGTGGAGTGTTTGGACTGCAGAATATTCCATTACAGCCAAGATATTGCTATATGCAAGGAGTGGACAACGATTAGACATTAAAACAAATGTACAGTTGTTGACAAGTGCTCGTAATGGACATGTGTCCGTTTGAACAGGTTTCAATGAATGTCTGCATTATATTATTCCTAGTCACAGTCTATGTTTTTTGCGAATTTGTTTGATTGTAAGTAATGACCACGTTGTTATGAATTACACATATTTTAGGACATCGTTGTCACAGACAGTGCTCAGTCAAGGCACCATTGACGTCATACACGGCAGCATTACTGAGCCCACGCAGTGTTGCCACACATGGCATGTACAAGCAATTAAAATGCCATTCTCTGGTGATTTAGCCCATTACAAATCAATTTTGTTGGTGTTCAACTTTGTGGTATGTAATTTAAGTAATTCTGGGCAGTCGGCTTAATAACGGAGTGCACATTTTGTTAAAATCATTTTTGAGAGAAATAAAGAGAGAGCTGGATCACACGCTTTTTTGCTGATTTTCGACCAGACCCATTCAAAAATAATGTTATCATTTGTCTGATGATTTTATAAAAAAAACATACAAAAATATATATTGTAAACCAGCTGGAACGTCATAGTAGGTACTAGATTGGTTTGATTTTTGCAAAATGCATCTGATTGGATAGTTTAAAGCAAAAAACTTGAATTGAGGTGGGATCGTTAATTGAAAGAACAAAGCACAATAAAAAATCGTTTTGAGAAAATTTTGGTAAGAATAATTTTTGGGAGAATCCAAAATCAAAGAAAATGTTTGCAACCGCTGAAATGTTTTTTGCAGATTTGTTATACAAAATGTGATATAAAATTAATTTGTTATTAAACGGCCAATACATCTTTTTTTATTAAAACGATATATCCATGCAGTGAGTGAATGGCCTCTGAATGGACTTTTGCTAGATTGATGGCGCTCTACAAGTTTACTTATTATTATTATTGTATTATAATATTGTAGCACAGAGTAAGAGGCTTTATACAGTACAACTCACCTGGGCCTCGCGCTCCGGGCAAAACCCGACCAAGTCGGAATATGATTGCTCTCTCGTACTCCTGTATAATCTAAAAATATAAGAACAATAATAGTTACTAATTCTCAACAATAAAAATCTTAGCAAATCTACATAACCACTTGCTATCTTATTCATAATATTAATAGGCTTTTAATTTGTGAGTGCACAGGTCAAGGAAGTGATTCAGGCTATCAAGATCAGGCCCCGTATGCATGTAGACCGGATAAAGTTAATGCGAATAGCCGCTATCCGCGGTTAGCTATTCGCATTTAACTTGTTCCCATTTCATATGCACAAGTCATAAAAACGGCCGTGGATAGCTATCCAGCCGTTTTTAGCCATATAAGGAAGTTTTGGCAATATCAAGGACGTGAATAAAACGCGCAAACGCCAATGTGCGCTAACAGTGTGAGTGATTTATTGTTAAAAAATAGCATATTTTACGAAAATATGACCTTAACTTGTCAACGATGGATACTGTTTTTAATGCACCGTGCAACAATGATTGTAATGGACTATGGAGCCTAAATGTTATGATTTTATTTGATAACACTAAATTGTATTACCTGCACCCTGGACACACAGTGGACATGTATTCTTGATATCAAGGTTTATTTGTTGTTTTCGTCTGGCAGCTTTTACATGTTTACCGACAACATCGTAGTTGTGAATTGTTCCGGTGAATACAAACAAAGTGACACTAGTAACAAACATACACCAACATTATTGTATTTGATTATATCCCTTCCTCTTGTCGTTGACAAATTCATGCTCATTCTCTGACGAAGCTTGAAAGTTGCATTCAAATTTGTGTTCCATCAATACGTTGGGCGCACTTACTGGATCTACACAATGTGCAGATGCGCTGGATTATGCTGCGCAAACCACGGATTTAACATACTTGTGTTTAGATTTACCCATAATACAACAGTTGCGTCTTTTAAAACTCTGTGATACTAGGAGTAACCAGGCGATGTCCCGGGTGTCTTGGCGCAGCTGCACAACGCAATCAGCAGATTATTCATTGTTGACAAATAATAATGCCATTAAAATTAACTTTGTAAAACTTTGCCTTAGTCCTGTCTGCTTGGCACTGATTAGGTAGTCCAAATATGTGTGGTACACTGGTAAATCACAATCAAATCCCTGAAAACTGCCGCTGTCATAATATCACAGTGTTACGAGCACTTGCCCTAAGTTGTAGCAGCGGCGTCAACGATCCAAACCTCTATCTCTTGTCTGTAATAGTTATACCTACAACATCTACAGCGAAACTTTGTAACTAGTTGTTCGTCTTCAAACACGTCAAAATGATGACTTTGGTCCGGATTTCTTCGTAGCATTCGCCTTTGTCAGTAGCGTTGCAGAACGAGAGCAGCCATTTTTATCCGGCAGATAGGCCATTATACGCAGAAAAATATGTGCATAACTTTATCCATGTTTACGTCACCGGATAGTCCTATCCGCGCTTCATGCATACCAATTTATTACATTTATCTGCCGGATAGCCGCTAAATGTGAATAAAGGAGTTATCCGCTCTCCGTGCATACGGGCCCAGATCCATAAGTGTATCTTTAACGAAAAGCTGTATGAATACCACAATTATTAACAAATTAACCTATCCGGCCATCTGAATTCCACATTCAGACATGCTCATTCCTACATATTTAGTAAACTAAAATTTTATCCAATTACTACTGAGAATTATGTAGCATAGGTCATTAATACTATCACAGTTTTGTCTTGAACACAAAAACAAAACAATTATTTTTTTATTTTATAGAATTCACTTCCTAATTAGGCTTGCTAGTTGCAATACATGGCAGTCTATAGGAAAAAAACCTATGTACATAAATAATTTAGTCAATAGCACATGTTTACTAATATTAAATCATGTTTAAGATGGCTCTGGTGGCAAAGACATGCTTGTTTTGAATTAATAACTTCTAATAAAAGTTTGGAAGATAGACTAAAAAAAATTTCTCTGACTTTGGCTAAGACATCAAGCAATACTCCAGTCCAAAAATAATTAAGTTTCTTGGTTTTTTAGTGACATTTCAATGATTTTAAAGACGATTAAAAATATGTCAAAAATCACCTCAAAATGTCTATTTTTTATTTCATTTTGAGAAATACCCTAAAAGAAAAATGTGCATGTTTGTAAGCACAAATATATTATTGACATTCAAACAGGTTTCTTTTGTGAACAAATGCATATTAAGCGTGCTGCAGCTTCATAAAAATGTTGCAACAATGTTGAAAGACAGCCAAAATTTGAAGTGTATTTTTGGTACAACCCTTTCACCGATCGTAAATCAATCCTGTGCAATTTGGCGCACTTGTAAGGCTAGCTTGCATGCTAAGTTATAGCTTTGTTACTATTGCAGTTTAAAAAAAGTACATTAAGTAATGCTTCCTGGTTGTCATTGATAACAGACATGTTACCAGATAGGCAGGTTTTGCATAAAATGTAATGTTTTTTTCATTGGCAAGCAGTTTATTTTTAATACAAATTGACGGAGACGTCTGTTTTTGAGATATATCCCGGTGTTTTCCCACCAACTAGGCCCTGCAATCTGTATTTGTAATGACTAAATGTCGAACGACTTTGTGTTTATGACTGGCCTATGGCCCCAAGTGCTAGTCTGTGTTTTGGTAGTACATTGGTCAGGGGTCAACAAATGATGGTGTTGTCGTGCGTTGAATGGCGTTCGGTCGCAAAACAAGAATACTACCACCAACATTGGTTATTTAACATCGCAATGCAATTAGGTACTGATGAAGACGGCATGACACGTCAACGAAAGCCTCTACCAGGTAATTTAACATGATTCTTGGATATGAAAAATGAAAGTTTCTAATTTACTTTGTGGATAGCTAACTAAGTTCGTTATATCCGTAAATTTGTTATATGCGTGTACCCGCTAGGTGGCAGTGTTTCATGTGACAGTTTTTAAACTATTCGCCACGTGCCTATCAAGCACAAAGATATTTTGTTGTGTAACATTTATTTAGATGACGCATAAAACAGTTACACATGTTACTATTAAGTGTAGTTATAGTATAAGATCACAGTCCACCGTATGTGAAAATGTAACGAAATACAGCATGACGTAAACACATGGCGAGCATATCGCGTCCAAGCACACTAAAACACAAACTTTGGCAGGTTGGAGCCACGGTAACTACTACTTCTTGTACAACACATGGATTGATACCAGTTAATCTGCTTTGAAGAAGTCCTCCATTGTCGTTTGTTTGCTGTTGGCTGGGGCACCAGACAACAGGAAATCCTCAAGTCAGTAGCAGTGCACTGCATAGCCCTGTTACGAATGATTTCCCTCATTGATCTAATTACTTTGGCACTGGTGCTCTGTGCGGCCACGGCATGGCTTCCAGGTGGTCATGGGCGGGAAGTATTTGCAAACAACCGGGCGATTTTCAGATTTTCAGTTGGACAGAAATTCATTATACTGCGTAATTTGTTCGTGAAAAGGTGTTCGTAATAAACGTGAATTCATTATACCCGTGTTCGTAATATATATATATGCGTGAACGCTTATAATGGAACATATAGGGAAAAAATCCGTACGTAAGAAATTGTTCCGCTATATCCGTCAATTTGTTGTATCCGTGTTCATTATAAGCATGTTGCACTGTATTATTTATTCCAGAAATATCATGAGATACTAACATTGTTATCACAGGGTATGTTTTTAATCCTATGAAACTGAGATTCCATTAACCAATGTTCCTGGAGTAAAACAAAATCATGTGCTTTGATGAGCTCTGAGACATATTCAGGCTTACCTGGACCAAAGCCAGGACAATTATAACTTGAAATAGTAAGGTTACTAGCCATATTAAAAATCGTAGATTATGTCGGAAGATAATGAAATCGTGTTACGTGTTCTTGAAGCGGAATCTACAAATGCTGATGTCTTCTGGCCACACACTGCTGTCAAACAGCTTATCACATTGTGTGAGAGGTACCGTTAATGTGAATGAGCTGTTTTTAGCCTCATTATGTGATACACACTTAACATTCAACACAGTGAAGCCCTTGCTTTCCACATAGGTTTTTAAATCATCCAGCTTAACTTCTTTAGAGACCCGTGATACAAATATTTCTCTAACCGATTTACCATTTCTGGCTGCCATCAATGTTTCTGAGGCGGTAGCCGTTCCAGTAACTGTCTTTTGAGTCATGCGTCTCTCATTCTTGTGCCGAAGGTAACGAGGAATCTCGAATGAGTCACCTGCGCTCGAGTTGACATCAATGCGACCTTACGTGTCAACATCGTCAACAACCAGTGGGGCACTGTCAACAACAATAGTCGAGCCAACGGTCCTTAACTCGCTCGTGACTCATGGTGCTTGCCGACTTGCTCGTTTTATAGTACCAGGATCTACTTTTCTCTTCCGATGATGTTTTCGTGACTGATCGGTGCTGTCCGGTGTTAGTTTCACGGTCAGTTTCTTCTGCTGCTTGTCTGTAGCAGTCTTCAGCTTCTCTGCGTTTTTCTGTGTTTGTGCTGAAGTTGTCGCAACTGGCTCTCCACCACTGCCAGCCGCTCCACTAGAGATGGCTCCAACTGCTCACCTGGCAAATATTTGTGCAGCCACACGATGTCCTGTGCGTTTAGCACAACACATGGTGGAAAATTCAGAGCGTATACTTTCATCAGCACTGTCAGGATGTCGTCCGTGTTCGCATCTTCGGAACTTCTTGGTGTAGTGTCCACCCTGTGGATCATTTTGTCGAGAACATCCACAGGCTTATATGCATCACACAGGGTGTTTCATGGCTAAAATTTCACACTTTCTGAAGTGCAATCAAACAACCGTTTTTACTTGCTCCCTTAGTCGCTGGTGGATATGGCCGACTGTATAGGCCAGAACGTAATCTTTGATCGTAATAGCACTGTTGGCAGTCTGTCATGACTAGTGGGTCATGTGACCCGACTTGCATCGACAAAATCAGTGTCAGCGCTTCGTTCGGTCTCTGTGCTTGACCGGTGGGTTTACCCATTATGTCAGAATGCACTTTAACCTACTTGAAAGTGTCAGTTGAGGATAGGGTTCACTCCAGGGCAATGTCACGCTTCTGCGGTCCACTGGCATTCAAAGCACTTAAACCCACTTGAAAGTGTACAATTGCAGATAGTGTCCAGGACAGCGTCACGCTTCAGCAGCCAGCTGACGAATTACAGGCAATAATTTGACCAGTAGCATTAAAACGTCTCATAAAGTTTTTAATAGATAAGAATCGATAAAAACGTGTTTGTATATGCAGTGTTAAAAAAATGTATGCACCGTGTTTGCGTCATTTATGAATTTTGCAAGTAATTTCAGAGAGCCACAAGAATGCAACAAATCAAAATGCCCCCTAGCAGTTGAATACCGGATTGGTGACATAAGGCAATAATTACATGCTTTATTTTGTAGTTATATGTTCATACCAACACCTACTAATGTTCTATGAAGAAAAAAGTAAAGAAATCAACTGACACAATAACCGCCACTCAAACCCTATTCGAACTATTGGAAGCAGGAGAGTCGTCCATGGGATATTATGTTAACAATTTGAGGTGTTTATTAAATGTTTACAGTACAATAATAATATACCAACTTGATCAGATTTGAGAAAAATTAAATTGTCCAAGTTCTTGGGGAAGTCGGGGGTATATTACATATTTAAAATGACAATATTGATCACGCTAAGAATAAATGTGTTTACCTTGAAACAGAAGCAAAGTGTGATTGGGAAAGTCAAGATGATGATCACAACAGATATCATCATGAGGAAGTAGGAACAACATATTGAAGTTCCTGACTCCTGGTTCGTATCGGAACCTGCAAACAAACAGCAAAATGTCACACCAACGCAGCAGTTCTTAAACCCTGGGTCGTGACCCAAAATTGGGTCGGCAATCTATTTTGAGTGGGTCGCCAAGTCTCTAATAATTGTCTGAACTTTCCTGTATTTTCCCGCTTACCTGTACCAGATGCATGGGAAACGAATAGTGTATGCCAAGGGTTACATCAACTTTGTGTAAATGCTGTGGTGTGGACACGTCATATTCTGTTTGATGCTTCCAAAATGTGTTATGCGCGCACTACTCGAAAATCATTCAGACCATACAGAATTCTTCAAAGTACACTTCAACAGAAAACAATATTGCATTAATCAGTTTGTCCAGGGACATTATGCTGTCTATAGAATTGTCTGCCACATTGTTTTGGTCGCCGCCCAAAAAAGTTAAGAACTGCTGCATCAATGCAGTAGCCAACAAAACTAAACACCTTTCATGGAGCAATGATTCTTATCAAACACTTATTACAATTACACAGTTTTCATCTTTGTTTAGAACTTACTTATAATATTACTGTTTAATTTCATAGGCATAGGAACTTGGTAAATATTGTGGGGTTGAGAAAATGCTTTCGTAAAATGCTGTTAGAAATTGTTTGAGAGGGAAGGTAGTGTTGGAGATTTTTTGCTGTGTCAGGGGGGTAGTAAGGGAGATTTGTTGTTACTGTATCCACCCTACAGGCTCACCAAACATATCCAACAGCACCCCGACCACTGTTGTCAAAATATGTGGGGCTAAACATATCTCCAACACCCCATCATAAATGTTGGAGGGTTCAACAAAATATTTCCAGGTAAAGTGAATATAATACCACAGTGGTGCCCTCTGGAGAGGTTCACCAGCAGTAGCAAACACATAGTAAGTCAATAATTTGCAAATAAGGCCAATAGCATATCTTAGTACAGCAATCTGAATCGTAGAGTAGCTCAAATCATTACAAATTAAATTGATTATACAAAAAATGGGCCAATTGGCCCTGAAGTCCTTTGGACTAATACGTCTATATGTGACCCCGGCTGACCAAATGAGTGATAAGTCGGAAAAATTGTAACATTGTTTTCTTACATCCTTGTAAAGGTTTGGTAGGGTGTTTTACACGGTTTCAAAAAATATGACTTCTACAAAAATTGGCAAAGTTATGGAGCATTGAATATGGTAGGGATCAAAAAGTGAAAATTAAGAAAACGGTTTTACATTATATATGCAAATGGATTGCATGGAAATATTACATACACAACATTCAAATGTGGCACACAGTATGTAATATGCATGCTATGTTGCAATGATACACTGGAAGTACAAATGTGCTGCTACAAAGACTTACCAAGTTATGCCAGATTATGTCTTCATGTGTAAAACTAAGAGGACAGATTATTTGAGAGCAAAAGGTAGACTCACTGTTTGACACAGTTTAAAACCTACAGGCAACTGTCCAGTTTAACAGGGGTCTAGTGGCTTAATGTTGTCTGTTGACACAAGCTACTGCCAGTGACCAATTACACATTAGTCACAGTTTCCATCAAACAATAGCAGGCAGAGAATCTTAGCTCCACAGCTGGGTGTAATACACAACCAGAGCCACCACTGATTCATGGTCAAGTAGATTAGCTCAATGCACCAACTAAGACAATACACAACACTGTGAGTGACAGTGTCCATAGTCAGGCCTAAGCAGTGTCCTCATTGCTGAATAGATCAATTAAACCTGCCAAGTGGGTGACATTCTGCACAAGTGTTCATTAATCCTTAGTGATTGTTCAGACCACCAGACTGACCACATACCTAAACAAAGCAAATGTAATAGGTGAAGAACAGGCAGTGTTCAAATATGGGTATTGGTTGAATTGTATTTGTCTGGACGAAAAAGGCTTTATTCATCGATTATAAGAAAGCATTTGATTTAGTAGACCGGTCCTCCCTGTGGTCTAAGATAATTTCATGCGCTATTAATGGTATTGTGTTGAAAGTTGTATACAACATATACAAAAATGCTAAATCATGTATAAATTAGGGCCAGGTTGTGTAAGCCTTCTTCTCATATGGTGTATAGGTATGGCAAGGAGAAAACTTGTGTCCTTTGTTATTTGCTATTTACCTGAATCATTTTGAACACTGTTAGTCACAATTATAACGGACTTGACATGGCAGCTGGTGAAATTTACAACAACCTTAGGGATGATGATGTAGAAAATGTATGTTCTACTATATGCTGGTGACACTAGAATTATTCAATCAAATACAGATTTCTTGCTTGTGTATAGCGGAACTATGTCAACTTTTCTAATGGTTGACATTTGGTTGTTTCAGGTGTCAACTATATTGTGAATCTGTAATTATTAGTCTATATTGATACAATTGATTTACACAGTACCATGTCTACACAAGGCATGGCAAGCGTAAACAGAACAGTAGAATGCATTTGATATCAATAAAGTGTAAGATATTTCTCTCTATAGTTGTCCAGAATATAAATTTTCTATGTTTGTCACCTACAGGTGACAGAATATTAATTTTCTATGTTTGTCACCTACAGGTTTCTACAGACAATACATCTTGTGGCAGCACCCTAAGATACATCTATGCAAAATTAGAAAAAAAGTTGCTGAACAGTTTTTGAAAAAATAAACAAAATGTTACATTTTTACCAGTTTTTGGGTCCTTGGAGGCCCTAGGGAGCCCTTAAAATGATTCAATCAAATACAGATTTATCGTGCATAGTGGCAGTGCCCTAAGATATGTATATCCAAAATTAGAGAAAAAGTTGCTGAACGGTTTCTGAGATACAGCAGCTAACGGGTGACGGCGGACGGAGGACGCAGAGTGATGGCAATAATCCCTTGGACCTTCAGCCAAAGGATTAAAAACTACTTATTTAATAATAATGTGTTCGGTGATGCGTGGTATGTAGTGTCGTTGCCTAACCTGTGCGTTTGCAAACTTACAATAAAAAATTTTTTTTTAAAGATTACAAAGTACCATTAAATGAAATAATTAATATTTACTATTAAAAAACTATGCATCGTCATTAATCAGAGTAGCAGTGGTGATTTTAATGGTGATACTAAACTGTTAGCTGTCCATATTACTACCATGTTGTTGTACATACTTACAGTGGCGGATTAAGACATTCGTGGGCCATAGGCACCCAGCAGTTTTGTGGACCTAAGGTAGACCCAGGAGCGGATCCAGAGAAGGTAGTCTAAGGGATCCAAATCTCTAATTGCACCCCAGAGGCTTGCAAAAACCCTCCACTGGCGCCGGAACGAAATTAATATTGGGTGGGCCGGACCTTCAGCACAACTTCGCTGTTGGATCATGCAGGACGGGGGCAGTGCTGTTAAAGATTTGTCTGCTTTATAACCTTTATAATGTGTGCTAAATATTCAAACATGTAGGGCCTAAGTTATTCACAGCATGCAAAACTCATTGGGCCAATGAAATCCCAATAAAACTTATACAGTAGCCATTAATGACCAAAGCTCATATTGCTAGCTGGCTTTCTGGAATATTCTGTCCACAAAAATATGCTCGGCTATTTTAGTGGGCCCCTGGGCTTCGTGAGCCCTAGCCCAGTGCCCATGGTGCCTATTGGGTAATACGCCACTGCATACCTAGCTATATCTTGCAGCCCTACAGAAACCACTACTTGGTCACATAAGGATGCTAAAAACTACTTGTGTAACGTAGTGTAAGGTGATAGGTGTAGGCCTACACCACATGGCCTGGATCTAATATGGAACGGTGGGTGGAAATAAAGTCACAGGAAAAAGTCAGTTTTGTCTACGAAAAAGTCACAGGAAATAAAGTCACAAAATAATTGTATTCAAAGACTATCTAGTTAAATACAAAGCCTAAGGTTTGGTCTTCCATACTTGAGCACATTAAAGCGGTTTTGACTGTGATTGATTTAAAAAGAAACTCACTGACAAGTGAGCGCAATAGTCTGCAGAAACTCTGCCAGTATCGCATTTTCACTGATAAGTGAACACAAATAAATTGTTTTGACTCTGTTTGATTTAAAAGAAGAAACTCACTGACAAATGAAATG
Organism: Escarpia spicata; assembly: GCA_963995525.1. Lineage (NCBI taxonomy): Eukaryota > Metazoa > Annelida > Polychaeta > Sabellida > Siboglinidae > Escarpia > Escarpia spicata. The sequence continues at coordinate 63,411,892 of OZ023211.1, forward strand.
AGCACAATAAAGTCTGTGGAACACCTTATCATCGGCAATATTAACTGACGGGGTCAGCACACTGTCAGTTTTCCCATTGGCGACCATGTTAATGTTTTGTGTGATTATAAGAAAACGTGACCTATAAAGTTTCTTAAACTTCTCACCTGCTGTTATTATCATCTCATTGACATGCTGGTCGAGTTTAGTCAAAATCTCATATCTCTAGCTCTTGCAAAATGCCTGTATGTATGACACCCGTCAATATTTACAACTGGATGCAGGCAGTAATCCGGCTAAAGTGTCAACTAGCCAAATTGCTGCCAGATACCCTTCCGCTTAGTAAAATCAGCTAAAAAGACACCATTTTACTGTCAACAGATTCAACAATCACATCTAGAAATCTGACTACTCAAGTGCACTTATGTCAGAGCAAGTGAATATTATAAAAAGTCATTTCTCAAAAATATACTGCACTTTTTTTCATCTGTAATCAAGCAGGAAGTCCAACAGTGTGCTGACCCCAAATAGGTATGGCAATTTTGGAGAAAATGTTGAAAACAACACACTTTATAGGCACCAATGTTACAAGCACTCTACAATTTTATTTTTTGTAATCCCTCCAGGTGTTTGTGTTTTATGCACATTTCAAAGGTGCCACTAAACTTGGCAAGGCACCATAAAAATCAGCACTTCGCCGTTGGACAATTTGTAATCCAGCACAATGTTCTCAGGTGGCACTATGAACTCCTGATAAAGTTTTCCAGAAAGTCAAATATGTGTTTTATAAGAAAATTCAATACAGCCAGTTGTTACGTTACATTCAAATTTGTATTAATTTTTTTACCTTGTGCCCTATTTACAAAGGTAAACATCAACAAAAAGTCACCTTAGGGTGTGAATTCCTCAAAGGCCAGACGTCTCAAGCATTTCAATTACATAATATTACACAGCCTAATTAGCAGACATTCAGAAAACAATGCCACTTGCTTGATTGGCCAGAAGGTCCAGTCAGTAGACAGATCTGATAACAGGCTCCAGCTATGGCTGACTCCAGCTAATCACATTCCTCAGACTTCATTAGGGTCAATTACAACATCTTCACATGTGTTTAGTCAGCTGATGTAAACAAAAAACGATTGACGAATCACCCTGCTGCAATGTTATTGGTTCATTTTCATACGTATTTTCAAATTGAGGCTTAACTACTGGCATATGCACCCCACCCCTACGTGTTCCGTCGCTGTGATTTGGACTTGCAGACTGGTGAGAAGTCTGTAATATCCAAAAACGGTTTGTTCCATTCAACTGCAGTTTTGCCATACACGTATTTTCAGTAATTGTTTCAAGATATTTGAAGTAAAATGCGTCCTCCGTGATTGTGCAATGACTATAGCGTGTTTCCGTTGCTAGGGACTTTAATTGGGGTCAGCACACTGTCAGTTTTCTCATTGGTGACCATGTTAATGTTTTGTGTGATTATAAGAAAACGTGACCTATAAAGTTTCTTAAACTTCTCACCTGCTGTTATTATCATCTCATTGACATGCTGGTCGAGTTTAGTCAAAATCTCATATCTCTAGCTCTTGCAAAATGCCTGTATGTATGACACCCGTCAATATTTACAACTGGATGCAGGCAGTAATCCGGCTAAAGTGTCAACTAGCCAAATTGCTGCCAGATACCCTTCCGCTTAGTAAAATCAGCTAAAAAGACACCATTTTACTGTCAACAGATTCAACAATCACATCTAGAAATCTGTCTACTCAAGTGCACTTATGTCAGAGCAAGTGAATATTATAAAAAGTCATTTCTCAAAAATATACTGCACTTTTTTTCATCTGTAATCAAGCAGGAAGTCCAACAGTGTGTAGGGAGGTCAGACCAATTTACCTCCCCTTCTGACAACATGGGAGACAGGGGTCCCAGTTTAGTGGCCATAGTTTATTATCATGCATTCTACCTGTTGGTTTGTGAATTTTTTTATGTTGTAATAATGTAAATGTGTGTATCTGCGCTGAAAAAATATTTTTTGGCAGTGTTTATTAGCGGTAATGATTTTTTTACTCTCAGTGTCGTATTTTGGTTTTCTTGATTTACGCGTACGGCCATCTTGGATCACGTTGACAGACCCCACCTATCAAACTGATTTGCGAGATTATGTTAATGAGTACATCCATATTGAAATGTGATGAAGAAAGAGGAAATTCAGAGGAAAATGAATCTGAAAATATTATTGTAATCCGTCGATAACAAATTATAGTAATTATGGATTTTAAATGGCCTATGTTTGACGATGTTTTGTGAGTATTTAATTAGTTGGTTTCAGCGGAAAGCATATGCCGAAGGGTAAAGAATTGTGTCAACGATAACGTGATTACAGTGATGGCTTTCCAATTGATAGCACAAACATGCACAACGTCCGTTTATGGAACCCCCGTCTAAAATGATATCGCCATTTTGCCTTCTTCCCTCTATGCACGCAGTGCGTCATGGTATACAATGCACTCGTGACTCAGATAGCGATGTGATCGACAGCGGGTGACTTTGATTAATACTGCCAAGACATATGACTACACCTGTGTAATTCATTGCTGCCATGTTTAATGTAACTGATTGATGTTTATATTAATATATTATTAGTTTATTTATTGGTATTACTTTAGTTTAATTATACAACTGTTGAGCTATTTAGCACATACATAATATTGTGTGTTGGTTACATTATTACAATTTATGATAATTTATGTTTCAATTCATTTATTGTATTATTATTTGTTTATAAAAAAATGTATCGTTATAAATTATTTTGATGTAGGGCCTACTGTTTTTGTATTTGATATGTATGTACCAGTTTTTATATATATTAAGATTACAGAATAAGATTATATCTTTGTATTTGTCACTATATAGTATACATAAAATAATATACATTAAGTAAACATTATGATTTATGGTATCTATTAATTACATATAATCATAGACAAATAAGTATAATAGTATGCCCTATTGTTGATGATAACAATGGGTTTAACCACAGTATATTACAAGTTAATTGGTTTGGCAATCATAGTAGTTATGGGATTTGCCCAATGTAACAAGTGTTGTGTATTGGGGGACTATTATTGGCATTTTGTGCCACAGTGTATTATGAGTTAATTGGCTTGTCAATCATCGCAGTCATTGGCTTTGCCCAATAAAACAAGTGTTGTGTAATGGGATACTAGTATTGTCAGTTTGTGGTTCTAAATCACAATCAACAAATCCTTTCGTGTGGTTGTAAGTTCATACAGTTGTTTTAATGTTATGAAGATAGAACCACATTGAGCATCTTTGCTCAGTTGCTGTCATGTTCATGATTTAATGCTATTGTAATACATGATGTGTGTGCGTGTGTGTGTATGTATTTACTTTTTTATGTGTATATTTATTGTTACATGTAATTTTGTATTGGCCTTCTTTATAGATGGCAAAAGACTCAAGATGATAAAAAGTAATTTTCTTGTGATTTATGTACACAATCAGATCCGTCAGAAAACGTTTGAAAAAATTCATGAAATTTAGAACTTTGCAAAACTGTAGTTTTCTGTTGTATTTAGCTACATGAAATGAATAGCATTGTACTTCTTATAGTGACCACTATGTGGGAAAATATTTTAAACAAATTGTCCTTGTGATTTATATGCAAAATCAAATCTAACGGAAAATTGTCGGAAAAAACATGAAATTAGAAACTTTACAAAACTGCAGTTTCTTTAATATTTCATTGATGTACATGAAACAAGCACCATTGCACTTCTATTAGTGACTGTTATCAGGGGAAAATAATTTAAAAACAATTCTTGTGATTTATAAGCAAAATTAGATCTGTCAGAAAACCGTCAGAAAATGTCATGAAATTTGTCATTTATTGTCAATTAATTAATTCTACGCGTTCCGCTAAACTACTGAGAGCGATGTCAGTCACTCAGTGTGGCTGGCATTGCGTGATGCTCTGCACGGTGGCTGAAAGTAGCCCTGCTACCCATGTCAACAGTCAACACTCAAGTGTAACTTGGCCTACAATGAATGTGACGATCTAGCGAGTCCTCACTACGTGTACGGAACTGGAGGAAGGCGTGGTCGCCCGGGTTATACGTGTGCTACCACGGGTGCCTGCCCTACTTCGATCATGTCATCACAGACGCTACCAAGCGAACGTACCTGGCTGGCAGTTGTAGCTGTTGCCCGGCCCCTGCCCGTCCGCGTTGCCTACTCTCGATCGACTACCCGTCTTAGTTTCCGACATGTCCTTTACTTCCGAGCAGTGATCGCGCGTTAATATAATCCCCGAGTGCTTGCGTTGCCAGACGACGCACTTGCTGTGTTTATTGCACAAATGCCGCGTACCTGCGTATACACCAGGCAGTGTGGATTAGTCACGTGTATCGAGTTGTTTGAACTGGCCAAGCGTGGTACCTACGTCAGCGTACGTCACGGCGCCTAAAATAACCCGTATGACAGCGAACGGATCCACCTGACTTGGTGGAGGCTAGATTAGCGGCGGACTTCATTAATATTCATGAACTAATGACGCGTAACTTTGCACGTGCTCCGTCGGCGAAGAAGTGGTAATTATTTCGCAGGGAGATATGTAAGTGGGCATTTCCCCACACAACTCGAATATAAATATTACAAACTTACGCGTATTTAGTTACATCATTAAATAAAACATTGTCTGAGAAATTCGGTCTATAGGCTATCCAGAACATCGGTTGGCATCTTCGATACGCGATTATCTGGTTTCCTAGTTTCCTAGTTTCCAGCACTCGGCAACGTTCTGTTAACTGACTAGTCTGTATATATTGTGGTTACAATGTTATGATCTTATGAGGTATCATATTCAACTAGCCAGCCTTTTTCAGAACATTATCGCCAAGCCGACCTTTCTATGCTGGCACTGAGGGTGGTCACTAGCTGCCAGGGTGTTTGTCGTCCTCAGTGGTTCTTTTACGTCCCAAATTGAGACGGGACCGACATTAACGTGATCTCCGTGGTGAATTTGAAATGTAGAAAGTCGTTATAATAATAATAATAATAAACTTTATTTATACACCATCAAATCCGGGACTAATGACCCCCGTTCAAGGGTGTTTACAAATTGGCAATCATATAACAAGCATAAAAACACATTTAAGAGAATAAATAAGAAAATAAATAAAATTAACAAACAATATCCTTGTATATACTGTATATATATATATATATATAAACCTAAGTATAGTAAAATCACGGGTAAATGCAATGATAAAATAAACGATTAGAAAAAGTGCTGAACAGCTGAACCTACTGGGGAAAAAAGTAAATAAAAAAATAAAATAAAACCAAAAATAAATAAAAGCCTAATTGACATTAAATAATTTGATTAGATACTAAAATGTGATTCTGAGATAAATAAGACTAAAAATGTATTAAAACTATATGGATGAATAATGCAAAGGTTAAATGATGTCTGATAATATTAGTTTGAGAACAGAAATGTCTTCAATCATTTTCCAAACTGTCTAGTGTTCTCAATCGCGCGTAGTTCGAGAGGCAGAGAGTTCCACAATGTCGGCCCAGCACATGCAAACGCCCGGCGACCATAACGTTCTAGGGTCATGCGTGGAACATCCAGATGCAGACCACCGCCAGAGCGTAGGGTCCTGCGTGGTGCGTAACAATGTAGCAGTGGTCACCTCGTCGAAGTTGCATCACAACACGAGAGTAGTAAAGGAGGTTAAGTACCGGGGACGTTGGCGCGCCCCGGAGGAAATCCTATGTTAAGAGATAGGGATTTTCCCCCAAGGCGCGCCTAACACTTTTCGCGCCAATTATGCAAATGAGGTCTTAGGCGCGGTCTGGGGGAGTGCAATTGACCAATCACGAGCGAGCTGGGCATTGTGGGCGTGGTTAGTTATGCAAATGAGGCCTTTGAAAGTGGTTGACCAGAGCGCCACCTATCGGAGTTTTTGTGAACTAAATATATGGCCCAAAGTTCAGTGCTGCCCAAATTCGTGCGTCTTGGTTGACCTTTAGCGCCACCTAGCGGATTTTTTTCAAACTAAATTGGTTTGACCAGTAACACCACCTTTCGGATTTTTCGTAAACTCAATGTTCCCTAGCGGATATGTCATTAACTACACGTGGTGCCACCTTGCGGACAAAGTTGTGAACTAAATGTAGAAGTACTGCCCAAATCCAGCTTCGTCAAAGTGCATATAAATTAGAATGTCATCAGGTAACATACAATCGTGATGAAATTGACTAGGATCGTCTATCTCGCAAGCGAGACACTGTCGTCTCGAGAGTTCGACGATGGCACATGCTATGTGACGTGCAATCGTCTTCTTCATTTCTGTCGCCGGAAACTCAAGCGTAAAGTTCGGACCAGTGGCGACAGGAGCGGCAGTTGTCACATTGGTTGCGTGAGTAGAAATTGTCACATCGTTAGGAGCGGAAGTTGTCACACCAGTCGTGTCGGCGGAAGTTGTCACATCGACCGTGTCGGCGGAAGTTGTCACATCGGCAGGGATGACACCAGACAGAGGCTGAAACAGGATACGGAGCCTAGTGTATCACCTCCACGTGAGTGACGTTGAAGTTTGTGTAAGTATAGCGTCGAGTTTTCTTTATGGTGAGAGACACACGAGTTCCCGTCAACGAGTCAACTTGGCTTCCTCGGTCATCCTCTTCTTCATACGGGTACAACATCCGCTGGTGACGTGGTACTTCCAATTATTTTTCCGTGTGAACGATCCCCCACAGTCCGGGCAGGTGAAGGGTCTTAGCGATGGTGGTAATGGTCTTGCTGGTGGCAGGCTCTCCTCATCAGTCGCAACCGTTTGAACCCTGATGTACATGTCAGAGGCAACGTAACCGTGTCGTTCGCATTGTAAATGTCCCATCGACAATCACACGCTTCTTGCAGTATCTACACCCGATGTAGAAGGGAGTATACTTGCGTACTTTGTCGATGAGGAGACCTCTGACCTTGATAGGAGGGTCGGGGCTTACCGTTGATTCTAGAGATGGCACGTCCACGACGTCTGGTTCCGACGGTTCGGAAGGGCGGTTGGTCACCAGCATGACGGAGCTGCTCGTCGGCTCGTCCTCGTCGCACGAGTCTACCGACTCGCAAGGTCGGTAGTAGGGTGTCTTCAACATGCTGCTGTTAGCCGTGGTGTCGTCGTAATACGAATGACGAGCCGCTTGACAAAACACAACGCTTATATTGTTAGTGAATGTGCCGAAAAGTCACGTGGGTGTGCCGAACGAGCACAAAATTTCTAACCTATGAGAATAGCTAATACTCTTTTGTGAGAATGTGATTGGTTCTGAAAAGAACCGTTTCTTGTTATCTCGTTGAATTTTTCTTATGATGCTGTTAAAGGTGTAGACTGTAGAGTAGATCCTTGATGGTTGGTTCGATTGCCGGAGCTGATGACAGAGACGAAATTGTTTTGGTGGTCGAACTGGTCATCGGACTGGTCGTTGAACTGGTCGTTGGGTGATGGTCCGGGTTGATTGTCTGGGTCGAGAGGTCGAGTGGTCCCATAGCCGGAGAAGGCTTCGCCTTCGGTAGCAAAATCCCTTGTCGGCCGTTATCACTAGTCATGTTGTTCATCTTCCAAAATGTAAGATATAACGATCACAAAAAACAGACGCAGGCCTTTTATAACAGTTCAACAGAACATAAAGGTCGCGTGGGCGTGACGAAAGATCACAGATTGTAGAGTAGAAAATTCAAAAGCACAGACTGCAGAGTTTTAACGATGTCACTGCATCATCACGGCACATAAAGTGGTGTTTGTGGTTCATGATGTATCCGTCACGGGGGCTCTATTGTACGCAAGCGTGCAAGAGACACGAATTTGGGCAGTACTTCTACATTTAGTTCACAAATTTGTCCGCAAGGTGACACCACGTGTAGTTCATGACACATCCGCTAGGGAAAATTTAGTTTACAAAAAATTCGACAGGTGGTGCTACCGGTCAAATTAATTTAGTTCGAAAACATCCGCTAGGTGGCGCTTCTGGTCAACCAAGTTGTTTTAGTTCGTGACCTATCCGACATGTGGCGCCACCGGTGCCACGTGACATATATCCGGGCACTTTCAAAGGCCTCATTTGCATAACTAACCACGCCCACAATGCCCAGCTCGCTCGTGATTGGTCAATTGCACTCCCCCCAGACCGCGCCTAAGACCTCATTTGCATAATTGGCGCGAAAAGTGTTAGGCGCGCCTTGGGGAAAATCCCTATCTCTTAACATAGGATTTCCCCCAGGGGGCGCCAGTTGCCCGCGGTACTTAACCTCTATTACTACTCACGAGCGGTTGGCCGTTGGACTCTCTCTAGACGGTGCAGCAGACGGTCAGGTATACCAAACAGCATCGCATTTCCATAATCAATTCTGGATGTCACAAGTGCATGGACAAGACATTTGCAGACACTGGTCGACATTGCCTCTCGTACACGAGCAATTCTCGAGAGATGGTAGTAAGCACTTCGACATACATTTACAACCTGCGTCGCCATCGATAAATCAGCATCGATTGCGATTGTTATGTTGGCACGAGTTTTAAAAGCGCGATAGCTTTTTGTCGAAATTTCCACTACTTCTATACGTTGCTAATCATTTTTTTAATCTTCTCTGCTTCTTATGTAGCACATTCATTGTGTTCAAATGCCTGAAAATTAATGTCACATTGCAAACCAGAACTCAAAACTCGGTGTGTATGCGCGTGTGCGTGTGCGTGTGCGTGCGTGTGTGTGTGAACGTGTCTGTGTTGAGACGTGGTTGTAATGTTTAGTATTGCTTACATATATAGCAGTTTTGCCTTGTACAAGTATGTAATTTGATAATTTTGTACAAAATAAAGTTTAACGTACTTGCCAAATCCCTGTAAACTGTGTGCATTAAGCTTTTCTTTAACTATCAGAAATGTTATTTATTAAAATTGGCAAGTTATGCCTAAGACATTTCTTTCCATATTCGTGTTTAGCTTTATAAGTGTATATAATAAATTCTTAATTCGTGTATCATAATTATGTATGTCATACAGGGGTTTCCCTGGATGTTTGTGTTCAAGGGTCCTCGGGACCCCAGTCTTATTTTGAGGGGGTTCCACTTATTGCTCTTTTTAATTGTAAGTATTGTTTTCTAAATACCATAACTTATACAACCCATGTAAACCCGGTTATTATTAGTTTGATACTAACAAAAACTTAACAAAACAACGTGCGTTGATAAACTATACTGTTTTATTTGTTGATGTTTTCCCTTGATAATCGATGTAGTTTGGGAAGCCTTCATCACTTATGAGAGGGCGTGCTAGTCTGCTAGATGCCTTGGATTGCGTGTAAATGTAATATTGGGAGATCTCTAAGGCTAAGCTAAGGATATCGAGGAAGCCACGGCTTACTTTGGATGGCTTCTGAATTTGTTTCTGTGGCGGGAAACCTGACCGTGGTGATGACAGTAGCACTGGAATAGCCAATATGCAGTAGATGGAACCGCGCATGACTTTGTGGACACTTAATTAATAAGATTTAACAAGAGTTAACAAGATTGACACTCAGATAATTAACTCTATATGGCAGGTGAACAAGGAAGCCTTTTGGCTTATCGAGAGTCCAACTCTTTTTATCTACATGTATCCCGCCCTTCCGAGGTACGTGTAAATTTTATTTTAAAACATTCACGCTTCTAGCACCCACACAATCAGCAGATAATAAATTGTTCCAATCATTTACAGTGCTTTATGAAACTGAGAACTTTCTAATATATAATCTACACTGCTCCTTTACTAATGTTTAACTGAGAACAAACATATTTCTATCAACATTTTCATGACCATTCAATGTTTTCAACACTTTTTATAATAATAATAATGGTTTATTACAGAAACTGTGATACATTCCAATCAATTACATACATAGATTGCCATGGTTTCTGTAATGAGGGTATAAAGCCACGAGTGGCTGATTAGCCCTCGCAATACATAGGTCAATTCCATGGTGCAAGATAACAATTTGTATGATTGAAGAAAGAAGAAAAACAGAAACATGAATCACAACAGTACTATTTTCATGAATACTTCATATAAAATAGCAACAAAGAATGCTATTTATATATATATATACTTCTAATTAATCTCCTCTCAATCTCCTGGCCTCTAGTGTTACCAAACCACATTCTTTTAGGCGTATTTATAACTAAGATCTCTCAGTTTTGGTATCTAGGCCATGGGCCAATACCCCAAAATTCACATTACCATTTTGAGGGTCAAAGGCTCACTATATTTTTTTGAAAGATCATCACGTTGGGCACATTTTTCAGTATGATGGACATTCCCAAGTGGTAGCTTAATACCTTTTTGTGGGAAAATATGCTTTTTAGGGGGGTAAAATCACGTTTTTTGAAATTGTCCTTTTAAAAAAGGGAATGTACAGCTACAAAAAATCAAAAAGTGAAATTATGACCAGTATAAGTGTTGATTTTTTGGGTACCATTTATTCAAAAAATGTCTCATCGGTTGCCATGGAAACGGCCATTTTGAGGCAAAAAATACGTTTTTTGGTGACAAAACTTTAAAAAGTCATATCTCAGGATTCACATGAAATATTTGGGTGCTTTTAATGGCAAACCCATTCTGAGATACCCAGGCAGTTTTTCAGTTACCTTTGTGTACAATATATTTAGGCAGAATGGTCAGTTTCGGAGTAAAACATCAGTTTTGAAATGCCATTTTTAGGAAAATGGCAGAAAAGAGTGATTTTGAGATTTCCTTGCTATAAGACACCTCCCTATGCCCAAAGCTGTCAAAGTTGAGTATATAAATAAAATCAAAAAGAATAAGACAGCGGGGGGGTAGTGACAACAGGAGCAGATAATCATTGTCTTCCAACATATGGCAGCACTTTAGGTTCAGCCTCAGTCACGGGCGCACATGAAAGCCGCTAGGTAAGTTGCAGCAGCATAGCGTTCGATTTGTAATAATTAGACACTATCACCGAACGTGCTATGAGGATTACACCAAACCCACCAACAAGCCAAAATACATTGAAGACTCAAACGACCTTGGCGTGAACTATAAGTCTGTTGTGGTTGACTCCTGTAATGAACTATTTGCTTTCATCCGAAACAATCTATTTACCAATCCCAGAGCAGTTAGGATGGTGGACCTCTCCCAGAAGCTTGTATCCATAATCGATTCTCATGGCATCGATCAGGTAGAAGAGTCAACAAAGAAGCACATCCGTCGATAACTTGAAAGTGAATTTGAAGAGGCACTACACTTCATTCAAGATGACAGGGAAAACTCTGTCTACCCTGACAATCTGTCGAGGGAGCATCTGATTTTCGAGAATGTGATGATGCGAAAGAAGCTGGAAGACCTCAGATCTTCTGGCTCGGATTAATCAGCAATGCTAAGAAAGGCGGCAGTTTTCTTGAGACCAGACATCAAAGAGCAGAAAGTTGAGGAAGAGTGGCCACCTCAACTATGAAATCAGACTTTAGAATCAGCCAGGATACCAGAATCGATCTCTAAATTTTTACAACTGCTTATTACTGGTCGTAGTGACGAGTCAAACCTGAGCAAGTGTACAGAGTTGCAGAAAGCTTCCATTGCCCAGGATATCATCGTTTTGGTTCAGTCTACTTGGCGCATATGTCCCAACTAGCCAGTAGCCACCCAGATGCGCATGCTTACCTGTCAAACGGAGGCTTCTCCGTTCAACGTGGGTCAAGAAATCCTTTTGGGAAAATCCCCGTTGACCAGACAATTGAGGAAACGGTCAATAGGGACACAAAAACTCCAGGAGGTACAAAAGGATTCAGCTTGAAAGCCTCAGCTGTCAGCAGGTACTATTTGACCTCAGAGTTTCTCTGAAACAAAGAAGAGAGATGGTCATTCAGCCGAATACAAATTTCACCCATGCTGATCTTCAGGCTAGCCGCATTCAGAGGGACCATGCTGACGTAAATTCTGCAATTCTTATTCTGGAAGAAGAAGAATGGATTAATCCAATGAGTGGGAATCATCCCGAACTTGTCAGCATCTCAAGCGGGATATTGGCACCAGTGGAGGTTGCCAAAGACATCAAGCAAGCGCACACAGTTGGAAAAGAGACCTATGAGAAATTCAAGAAGGACCGTCTCGACACAGATCCACCGAAACAGCCGTTTCTTCAGAAAATTAACAAGCTGAAGTTGAAAACATTTTCTGACTTGAAGAAGAAGATTAAACTGACACCTGAAAAGGGTCAACAGATTGTCCTGGAAGCTGACCGACGGTTATTTGTGAACATGATACTCGTTGCGCAGGCTCGTGACGTTGATCTACAATATGTATTGGCGTACCCATTGGGCCCAATACCATGGGTTTTGGCGACACCGGATGGTTCAATTCAAAAGACAACCAAGTCAACTCTACCTGAAGCTCTGGCACAGGGTGTATCAGCTGCTGAGACTAATGCAAACATCATGGATGGGATGGCACTTATGCAACGCTTCAAATGTGAAGGTCAGACATTTGCACAGTTATCAAAGAATGCACTGGACTTAGCTTTACATGAAGGCAGGGACGTTAATAGAATTTATGTTATGTTCGATGTCTACAGAGAAGTGTCTGTAAAGAATGCTGAGAGAAGAAAACGTGGATCAGATGAAGGAATCAGATTCAAGACATTTGCGCCTGGTCATGAAATCCGCCAATGGAGAAAACTACTGCAGGATCCATATAGCAAAAGCAGTCTCATACGATTTCTGATTGAAGAATGAAAGGATGAGAAGCATAGGGAGAGCATCGGCAACGAGACCTGTGAAGAAAAATGCTTCAAAATAACCAGAGGTAGTTGCGTGGAGATTGATGAGCTCACATCAACACATGAGGAGGCCGACACCAAGGTCTTGCTCCATGCTGTAGATGCAACAAAAAGTGGATACAACCATGTTGTTATCAATGCTCAAGTCACTGACATAATGGTGCTTGCCTTAGCTCTCAAGTCCGATATCCTTTGCCACCTCTTCCAAAGGAGAAGAACCAAAACTCGGGAAAAGATTGTAGACATAGACAAGGTAGCATCGACATTAGGAAAAACGCTATGCACTGCACTCATAGGCTTCATGCATTTACTGGATGCGACTCCATCAGCTCCTTCTCAGGAAAAGGAAAGGTTAGACCTCTGAAAATATTGAGAAAAGAGGAGGATTACCAACAATGTTTCACGGATCTTGGACAGTCGTGGGAAGTCACGGATGAAGTCAACCAGAAGCTTGAGGCATTTGTGTGCAGTCTATATGCCTCAAAGGAATGACCGTTAGAGTCAACGAATGCCGGTACAAGCTTTATTGTGCCAAGAGGGAAGATATTAGCTCATCATCTCTCCCACCCTGCAGAGTCTGCCTCCAGCAGCATACTAGACGGGCCAACTAGCAATATGGCACAGGTCAACTGTTCTTGAGCTGATGAAATGCAACTGTAGCCGGGCATGCGATAGCAACGACTGCCAATGCATCGCAAATGGTCTTAAATGTACTCTGATGTGTCGCAAGCAAAACTGTGCCAACCAGATTGCGGACGAAGATGAATCCGAGGACTCGACACCTATTGCTGGGGAAAGTGATGATGACGATGTTTGATTTGTGAAATGACTGTGTTGCAAAATGTCCATGCGCTGAATGTGTAATTCCTGTGACATAATAGCTTCAAAATATGCCACCTGGTAATTACCATCGCGTGGGAATTCGTTTCTGGTCTTTTATTCCACCAAAGTGATCCACATGTATCTATTTTCAGTCATATCGTGATATACAAATCAGGATGACTTTCAAATGGAGGTTTGACTTCAAAGGAAATAAACAGTGATGTACCAGACTATTGTTTAAATGATATTTTACCTAAAGATCACCTCACTCATTATCCTCAAGGGATCCTGGATAATGATGACATTCCTATTTGTCATGTTGAAAAGTTTGTAACTGAGGCATGAATTGAATATTTCACTGTAAAAGACTACTAAAGAAGCTGTGCTAAAATGTCTGTAACCTCGGCAGCCATTATTCAAATCAACTATGATAACAAGTGAAAAAAATAGAATTGTACGTGTTACCGTGGTAACCACTCATCAATGGGACCTTAAGAATATCAATGAATGAACATCACTTTGCAATGGTTATTTACCGATATACTCAACTTTGACAGCTTTGGGCATAGCTAGATGTCTTATAGCAAGGAAATCTCAAAAACACTATATATTGTACACAAAGGTAACTGAAAAACTGCCTGGGTATCTCAGAATGGGTTTGCCATTGAAAGCACCCAAGTATTTCATGTGAATCCTGAGATATTAATTTTTAAAGTTTTGTCACCAGAAAACGTATTTTTTGCCCCAAAATAGCTGTTTTTGAATAAATGGAATAAAGAAATCAACACTTATACTGGTCATAATTTCAACTTTTGGAATGTTTTTCTAGCTGTATATTCCCTTTTTTAAAAGGACAATTTAAAAAAACGTGATTTTACCCCAAAAAAGCATATTTTCCCTCAAAAAAGATATAAAGCTACCACTTGGGAAAGTCCGTCATACTGAAAAATGTGCCCAAGGTAATGTTCTTTAAAAAATTGTCCCTCATAATGGTACCGACATGTGTATTGGCCCATGGACTATTCATTTCAGTCGTCCTCCTCTGTACTCTTTCTAGCATATCTATGTCTTTCTTGCGGTATGGCCTCCACGCTTGTATACTATATTCTAAATGAGGCCTAACTACTGTTTTGTACAGTGGTATTATTAGTTATTTTTCCTTATACGCTATATTTCTAATTAATCCAAGGATTTGAATTCCATTTGAAGCTGCAATTCCGCACTGCTCAGAAACCTTCATATCAACACTAATTGTTAACCTTAATTATTTTCTTTTACATTGGTATATAGTACAGTACCCCCATTGTATGTTCTACATCTTCGTTCCTATGTCTTGTGTGGAGGCATTTACATTTCCCCAAATTGAACAACATCTGCCATTTTTCAGATCATTTGATTAACCTGTCAAGATTATCTTGTACATGCTGTCTATCTCCATCATGTTTAATCCTTCTAAACACTTTTGTATCATCTGCAAATTTCAACACCTTACTTGTTATATCATCGTCCAAATCGTTTATATACATTAAGAATAATATAGGTCCCAGTACTGATCCCTGTGGTACCCCACTCAAAACCGATTTCTAATTTGAAGCCCGTTGTCTTCTATGCCATGTGCCTTTAGTTTAAGCAGTAATCTTTGATGTGGCACTTTGTCGAAAGCTTTATGAAAATCTAAGTAGATATATCTACTGGTAATCCCTCGTCTACCCACTTAGTGATGTCTTAAAAAACACAACATATTTGTTAAGCATGATCTCGCTTTTAGAAACCCATGTTGAGATGGGTTCTTCAAGTTATGTTTAACAAGAAAATTCACCATGTTATCTTTAATTAGTCTTTCTAATAATTTGCAAATCACCTATGTTAAACTCATTGGTTTGTAGTTCTCTGACTTGTTTCTCGAACCCTTTTTTTAAATAACGGTATAATGTTTGCTTCTTTACATTGTAAAGGAACCACTTCCTCGTTTAATGCCAAGTTGAAAACTGTTGCAAGCGGTATGCTAATTTGTTCTACAATTTCCAATACACTGTAGTAGTTTGAGTGGAATCCCATCCACTCCAGGTGATTTATTATCCTTCAGTGCCCTTATTTTCTTAGCTACCATTTCCGGGGTTACAATTAACTGTCCTAAATAATCTGATTCTGCCCCCTTGAACTTAGCCTCTGGTACTAGCACTGAACGTAATATCTTCCCTGGTAAACACTGAACTAAAGTACTCATTCAGGTCTTCTGCCATTAAGAATCCTTCTGATATTATATTTCCAGCATTATCTTTTAGAGGACTGACCTGATCCTGAACGTTCTGTTTGCTCGGAACATATGCATACAAACTCTTGATGTCATGTTTTACATTACAAACAAATTTTTGTTCATAGCTTCTCCTTGAATTTCTATAATTTCAGTTGCAGCTTGATTAAATGCTTCTTTATAAATGTTGTAGTCTTCATAATTTCCAGTGCGTCTATATGACTTCCACATTATTTGTTTGTACTTAATTTTTTTAATGGCTTTTTTCGATAAGTGTTTCTTTGTGGACCGTTTCCCTTGTTTTTTCAATGGAATAAACTTATTGACGATGCACTCAATTTCACTCCTTAAGATATTCCAGCATGCTGTTGCTGTCTTATTCTTAAGTGTGTTAACACATTTCCTCATGTCCTTATATCTTCCTTTGTGGAAGTTTCTCCTGTACTGTTTTTTATTATTCCTTTCTGATTTTACTTTGATGGTATAATGTATCTGGTTGTGATCACTATTCCCAAGTGGCTCACATATCTTGACATTGTCAACTAATTCATTCTGTGATGACAAAACAATGTCTAACACATTGTCCCCTGGTTGGTTCTAGCACATGTTCAGAAAGGAAACTATTTTGTACTAAAACTTAAAAAAATTGGTCCTCTCTCCCTGTACTGTAGAGATTTCCATTGTATATGTCCATGGTTGAAATCCCCCATAACAACACAATCTCCCGTTTGCTAATTTTTTCATTTTCTTCTAAGCCTATGTTTGGACTTTCATAAACTAACCCAACTGTTAACGTCGATGTTCCTGTAACTATGTTACACCAAACAGCTTCTTCACAATCTGCTTCTCTTTCTAATTTTATTTCATAAGCCTGGATAGATTCTTTAATATATAAAATAACTCCACCTCCCCTTCTTCCTATTCTATCTTTCCTAAACATTACATAGCCTGTCAATCCCAATTCGGCATCTGGTATATCAGTGGTGGCCCATGATTCGGTTATACCTATTATGTGAGGGTCAATATTTTCTACCATTATGTTTAGTTAACTTCTTTTGTTTACTATACTCCTTGCATTTAAACAAACGCAATTATATCCAGCTTCAGAACAATTTTCCAGGCTGTTCTTTGCTGATTTATTTGTGCTGTCTTTATCTATATGCCTCCAGTTTCAGGCTTCTCTGTGAATCCTCCCTTCGCATCTAATTTAAATAAATGCAACCTGTCCTACTGTCAACAGATCGCAGCAGTTTCTCTGAGAAAACTGCTGCCGCCTTTTCACTAAGATGGAGGCCATCTCTCATGTACATATCTTCCCTCCCAACAAAGTACATCCCCATAAATCTATGAATTCCACCCCCTTTTCTTCACACATCTGCTCAACTATGACTTTGTGTAGAATCCGGGCCCACTCCGATTTCAGCATTATGACAGCTGTTCCTAAATGTTATACCTCAGTGTGTTTATTCCATCAATCCACATCGTTTCAGGGATATAATGTCCCAAATAGCGCTCGCTTAGGTTTGAATCAGTGTGCTCCGATGCGGTCGCGGGTTGCTGCGCGCAGCACTTGAAACAAGCATGTTGACGCAAACCGGAGCGCTATTTCGGCCTCAAAAGTGCCCTCAAATCAATATTTTATAAATATGTACTGTCTATCTGAAACAATGTGGAATGATGGCACAAACACACTGAGGTATCGAATCGGTTCGATTGTTGGACAACCGACTGGCGCGATCGGCCCGGGGATGGGAGTCGGCGTAGGCGTCGTAAATCCATCGGTCAACCCTTTAGGCCGCCCGGCATCCAACCCCCGTCGGGCCGTTGGTCCTCTCTGAGTGTTGTTTTTCCCCGAAAAAAACAGGAGATAATTTTAGAGTGGTATGTTTATAGCCAATTATATTTTAGCCAATTAAGTATTAGTGCCGTCGAAACAGCAGGCTGCGTTCACCGTCAAACGTTGAATGACTACTAGCTGGCCCATATCATTGCAAACTAAATAAGAATAATTAACTACAATATATGTGTTTTACTGTTTATTAGTGGACAGTTCTGTGTATAGTAAACATAGTTCTGCGCAAGGTAGTGAGTACATCATACAAGTCTGCTATATGCGCGCAGATATGCTTTTGAGGATTAGGAAGCTCAATTATTCGTGCACCACAATTTCCAGATCAATGGAGTCAATGGCATTCTTGTTGAGATGACATAACTGTTCACGTGGAGCTGACCCATGGTCGTTCGGAGTTTTCACTTGATGCGAGCAAGCCATAAAAACATCCTTTCTGCGGAATAGGCCGTGATTAGCAGACACATTAAGAGTTCCACCACTCTCGTGTAGAACGGCAGGTAATTCGCAAAGTCACCTCTTTTCAGCAACTCTGTGATTGCACGCGGAGAGAGTGCGCAACAACCCTAGAACAACTGATGTATCGCTGTTGAAGATGTTGCAGTCGTGTCAGAGTTCTCGAAACGTCATATCTGTATAGTTTCACCACTAATGAAGCAGCTCAGCTTGATCGGTGTCAGGGTTGCCTGATCTTCACTCCTCTTCTGGTAGAGTGCCACAGCTGATGGCCATTGCTGTCCATCCGCTCTGCGTCACGCACAACAATCTCATAGAAGGTGATAAGTCCATCCCAGTCACTACAGCGCTCCTTCTGTCGTGTGCGAGGAGCTCTGGTCATACCACGTACGATCGTGACAGACAGAACATGTGCTACTGAAACACGGTGATTAGAATTGGAGGCGTAGTATAGGTCTTCCGGATCTCGAAGGAAGTAGTAAACGTCAAGGTAATTGAGCACGCTGAAGTGCTGTCTACCAGCGTCTGGCTCTCTTGCCCCATTTTACATCTTGTTGGTAAAATAGCTTAACAGTTGTCTTCGAGTATAGCTGTCACAACTTTAGAATTACACATGCAGCGAGTTTCCGAAAGAAGCTTTTCGGTGGTGAGTTCGTCGGATTATCGTGCTTCGCTTTCTCCTTGCCTGCGGTGTGCACCGGTTCATCGAAGAAATTATATCTTGTTGGGTCTTGGGGATTCCCGTTATTGTCGTTACTATGCTCGCCATCGTCACAGTCTCCACCATCAGGCCGTGCCCGTTCCAGCTCCTGGCTCCAAAAATCCCCTTTGCCGTTTTATGTATATTTCTATAGCAGCTACTTTGCCAGTCTCGGCAACCACAGCAGTCATCGCCACAAGGATGTACATAATATAATAATGTCGACATGAAAAGTGGCTTTTAACCTAAAGGGGCATACCCAGGATTTATATATTGGTATATATTTTCCAAACGGGTTTCACCCTGTATATTGTAGATCCGTAGCATGGATGCTTGGGGGGGTGCATTTTGGTAAATTTTTGTCAAGTGTAAACGTTTCAGCCGGAGCCTCGATTGTTGACTATCGGACTGGCATCGGAAGGCGCGAGGTGGCGGTGGGGGGATGCTGTTGGAGATTGTTTGCGGTGACGCTGCAGGTGTCTCCAGGAGTTGCACCCAACCCGTGGATACTCTCGGACTTGATATGGGAAGCCGGGAGGGGTTCCCATAATACCCAAGCATATAGGGGGCCTGCATTTTTCACATGGATCATACAATAGTGCCAGTTTGGGTTATTCCCTTGGCCTATATATTGTTCTGAACATACACCCGCTGGGCATGTCAGACACAGACACATCCTGCCGTTCTACACGAGAGTGTGCACTTCAAATATAGCGCTGTGCCTGATTGAGCATTTTTAAAACAGAACAATCTAGGTAGAAATTAGCTAAAGGATCTAAAACCGTTCAATACCAAACTATGCTAAGGAAATGGTATTTACAGTTGCACACGGGTTAAATGATGTGAAGACAGCCACTCAAGTGCTGCTTTCGACGACTGTGTACGGTCTCGAGTCTTAAAGGTACTCAACCAATTCGATTGTTTAGATTTTACCTAAGTATGGACATTGAATATTGCGTGGAATCGCGTTCTTGTCTTCTCGTGATCGCGAATTATGGCCGATATTGACCTTTGACCCAACACTTTGGCGCTGTTATTATTATTATTATACCGAACTTATAAAGCCCTCTTTTCATACATAAAAGCCTGCTCAAAAGCGCTGTACACAATCAATGGAATAGTCATAGACAGTAAAAACAAAGCATAAAAACGATAACATGATAAAAAATATATCTATTTTTTAGAAGGCTGGATATAATAAAATGAATACTTTATATATTATATATATATATATATATACTGTTTTAAAATGTAATAAAAACTGCCTAGAAAGAGTTAAGCACCAAAATGGGCCAGAAACAAATGTGCTTTAGCATCTTCTTGAAAGTGTTCAGTGTTTTTGCTTCACGAATGTGAGCCGGTAGCGCATTCCACAACTTGGCTGCTGAACACTGAAATCTTCTGTCGCCGTAAGTAACTGTTCTAGCCCTTGGAACTTCTAGTGTCACTGAATCCATGTATCGTAGCGTTCTTCTTGGTTGGTACACATTCAGCATGTCCGATATATATCCTGGATCTATGTGTATCCTACCTCAGAAGGGCGGGATACACAGATAAAAAGGTCGGACTCTCGATAAACCAAAGGGCTTCCTTGTCCACCTGCCACCTAGAGTTAATTCTCTGGGTGGCAATCTTGTTAAATCTTGGAGCCTGTCCATGTAGGGCTTTATATGTTAGCATCAGGATTTTAAATTGCACACGATAGTTAACAGGTAACCAGCGCAGGTTTTTCAACACTGGTGTGATGTGGCTGTTGCGTGATGTTCTGGTTACAATCCGTGCCGCGGTGTTCTGTACACGTTGTAACTTGTTAATTGATAGTAGTAATAGGGGTGGTGTACCGGGGATGGTGTCGCGCCCCGGAGGAAACCCCATGTTAAGAGATAGGGATTTCCCCCAGACTGCGCATTTTTGTCTCATAGACCGCGCCCAGGTTAAAGATAGGGTTTTTAACGTGGGAGAGATAGGGATTCCCCAAAATATTGTAAACGACTTCTCGCATACTGCTCCTGGGTTAAAGGATAGGGATTTTAACATGGGATACAAAACTGGTAAACGACAAAACTCGTTTACAAGTTTGCTCCGAAAATGGTTTTCGAGATTCGACTGAACGACCGGGTTAAAGATAGGGATTTTTAACATGGGGGAGATAGGGATTCTACGAAAGTAGTAGCAAAATGGTTTTCGAGATACGGATTTTGCGCATTACCACCCCCGGGTTAAAGATAGGGATTTTTAACGTGGAAGAGATAGGGGTCCCCCCGGAAATGGTTTTCGAGATTACGCAATGCGCAGACCGGGGCAATCCCATGTTAAAGCATAGGCCATTTTTATCGCAAAGGTATCCGACCACTTTTCGAATTTTAACACCATGTTAAAGCATAGGCCATTTTTATCGCAAAGGTACGCGACCACTTTTTTGAATAAAATAACATATACCGAACACCATTTGAATACGATATTCACGAGATTGCTTGATCCGGAGGCCGAGGCTTCGCCAAGGGACCGACCCGTTATTTGTTTGACGATGACGTGTCCAATATGTGGTGTTATAGTAAGGCGTAATTTATAACAAAAGGCTTATAAATTCAACGGAGACCGTTTTATCTGAGGTAATGTATACGAAATGTAGATTACAAATAGGACTATGTTATATCAGAGCCTATAGTCTCGTTTTTTCGAACAGAGCGACCATTTTGGAATTAGACCTTTGGTGTCTGTTACAAAACCCGTACTCGAGACGTGTCTGGACATGTTTGTTTGTTGCAAGCACGCGCACCCTGTATGACGTCATGGTACGCGCTGTAATTTTGTACACGAGGTGAGTTGGTCAAGCAAATAATGCTTTGGTTAGACCTTGTATTGAACTTGCGCGTATGTAATGTAATCCCATCATGTGACGTCATGATGCAGTGACGTCATGATCAGTGACATCATTAAACTGCTATGTGCAGTAATTTTTTACACGAAGTGAGTTGTTCAAGCAGATAGTGCTTTGGTTAGACCTTGTATTGAACTTGCGCGTATGTAATGTAATCCCTTCATGTGACGTCAATTAAATAAGTAATTGCGCATGCGCAGTAGTGGCTATTCTTATATGTCGTGGGTTGTCGACCATTTGATTAGGTGTAGGCCTCTCCTAGTCTATACATTTACAACTTTAACATAGGTCCAAACCCGATAAAGCATAGACATAGGCATAGCATAGGCTAAGCCTAAGGGGCTAAAGACTACCTGCCCTACAGCACATAACCACGGGCAAACAACTTACAAACACCGACAAACAACTTACAAACACTGATACACAACTCAAAAACACTGACATACTATACCGAGTGAAAAATTTCCCTGTCAACCGGTATAAACTGGTAAAAATCAAGCCTCAAGGTTCTGTGTTGAAAAAACATCCGGGTATTTGTCCCGTGTTAAGGCATTGCCATAGGGGATTATACGAACTTATCTGCTAAAACATTAAAACTACCAGCTATCTGTGTAATATTTTGGTCAAACTGTCATGTAACAGTATTCGTCATACGAAATGTGTACTTACCGAACTTTTTGAAGTTATTATAGCAGTTGATAGCCTGTACACAAACTGGTGTCAAACTGTTTTGAAGAGGTATTCCTTGTTCGAGGCTCATCTACATGTATGTCTCATCTGTGCCTAGAGACCAACAATACCGTTTCAGCATTTTATCATGCCGGTGTTCTTAATCTATACGCGTATACGTATGTACGTATGTACGTATGTGTATAATTGCGTTCAACATTATTATTAAATAAATAAACACGCTATGTGCGATGCACAATGACAATGGCGACTCGATCGTCTTGACGCCAAAGAGCATATATCAATACAAGACGGCACAGTGCTCGCTATCTATATTGTTCGAGGAAAGTGAAGCGTTATGTTAGAACAGTACAGACACATAATAACCTCCCAGATAAGATGTACCAGTATCTATATAGTTTACCGTATTAAGGGTCAAGTGTACACATGTCCATTAGAACGTTTTTATCTTTTTTCGTACTACAGTATTTAAATTCGTGCTTCTTCGGTAAAACCTTCGAAACCAACTTCGGTCGTAAAACAACTAACCTGGCATGGGTAATCGAAAATGAACTCATAGATTCATACATAGATACATACATAGATTCATACATAGATACATACACGTGGTACGAAACACACAACACGTACATGAACTCAGACCAACTAGATGGTGAAAGACTGTTTGAGTGTTTTGTTAGACGCAGGTGTGAAGCTATCCGACGTGACAGTCGAACAGTTGTGTAATATCAATACTTGGTTGCAAGACTCCGTTTCGAAACAGTGGCGATGGAACTTCTGGCGACAGCACAGATATGTTAACCACCACGAGACAAGAGACGAGACTATACCCGAGATATGTCACGAGACTTCGGATGACACATCACACGAGACTACGGATGTCACATCACACAAGATTACGGATGACACATCACACGTTATGTCACGAGACTACGGATGTCACATCACACAAGATTACGGATGACACATCACGCGTTATGTCACAAGATTACGGATGACACATCACCCGTTATGTCACAAGATTACGGATGACACATCACACGTTATGTCACGAGACTACGGATGTCACATCACACGAGAGTACGGTTCGACGTGTTATCACGTCAAATCCCTCCGTTTTCAGGAAAATAGACGTGTTATCGCGTCAAATCCCTCCGTTTTCAGGAAAATAGACGTGTTATCGCGTGGGATTTGCTTCAACACTCACTCACTCACCCTTCGTGTCTGTTCACTCACTCACTCACTCACTCACTCACTCACTCACTCACTCACTCACTCACTCACTCACTCACTCACTCACTCACTCACTCACTCACTCACCCTTCGTGTATGTTCACTCACTCACTCACTCACTCACTCACTCACTCACTCACTCACTCACTCACTCACCCTTCGTGTATGTTCACTCACTCACTCACTCACTCACTCACTCACTCACTCACTCACTCACTCACCCTTCGTATCTTTTCACTCACTCACTCACTCACTCACTCATCCTTCGTGTCTGTTCACTCACTCACTCACTCACTCACTCACTCACTCACTCACGCCGTCCCTTCGTCGTTTTCTAACAGTTTATCTTTTCAACATGTTACCGTGGTAACATTTTCGTAACTTTCTGACAATTCGACGGGTTATCGCGTCACATCTCACCGCTTTCTGACAACTCGAAGAGACGAGACTATGACCGAGATGTGTCACGAGACTTCGGATGACACATCACACGAGACAAGAGACAAGACTATGACCGAGATGTGTCACGAGACTTCGGATGACCAGAGACAAGAGACGAGACTATGACCGAGATGTGTCACGAGACTTCGGATGACCCGAGACAAGAGACGAGACTATGACCGAGATGTGTCACGAGACTTCGGATGACACATCACACGAGAGTACGGACGAGATAAGAGATGCCGCGAGACTACGGATGACACATCACACGAGAATATGACCGAGATATGTCACGAGACTACGGATGTCACATCACACGAGACTACGGATGACACATCACACGAGAGTACGGACGAGACAAGAGACGAGACTATGACCGAGATATGTCACGAGACTACGGATGTCACATCACCCGAGACTACGGACGACATATCACACGAGACAAGAGACGAGACTATGACCGAGATTTGTCACGAGACTACGGATGACACATCACACGAGAGTATCGACGAGACAAGAGACGAGACTATGACCGAGATATGTCACGAGACTACGGATGTCACATCACATGAGACTACGGATGACACATCAAACGAGAGTACGAACGAGACAAGAGACGAGACTATGACCGAGATATGTCACGAGACTACGGATGACACATCACACGAGAGTACCGACGAGACAAGAGACGAGACTATGACCGAGATATGTCACGAGACTACGGATGTCACATCACACGAGACTACGGATGACACATCACACGAGAGTACGGACGAGACAAGAGACGAGACTATGACCGAGATATGTCACGAGACTACGGATGACACATCACACGAGAGTACCGACGAGACAAGAGACGAGACTATGACCGAGATATGTCACGAGACTACGGATGTCACATCACATGAGACTACGGATGGCACATCACCCGAGAGTACGGACGAGACAAGAGACGAGACTATGACCGCAATAAGGCACGAGACTACGGATGACACATCACACGAGAGTACCGACGAGACAAGAGACGAGACTATGACCGAGATATGTCACGAGACTACGGATGTCACATCACACGAGACTACGGACGACACATCACACGAGAGTACGGACGAAACAAGAGACGAGACTATGACCGAGATATGTCACGAGACTACGGATGACACATCACACGAGAGTACGGACGAGACAAGAGATATGCCACGAGAATATGTACCCACCATGACAGATCTCTATTCGTCGACACACTTCCGGAAACGGTGAAACCGTAGAGGCCGCCATGACAGGTCGTCATGCCATTCAAGTAACTTCCGATATGACATCACATCTGGCATAGCGACTCCTAGTGGATAATCGGAGTACTACCCCACACGAGGGCGAAGAAAAAATCTAAAGTGGTTGTATACATTTTCGCGAGGTTAATCCCAACTTTTTTTCTTCTTCTTGCTAACCTAATTAGATATTTTTACCCACTAGATGGTGTCATCATGTGATTTTTCCTTCGCATGATCACAGCAATCATTGCAAATGGACCGGTTCACATGATCATTGATTCGGGTGCATCATGCAACATAATCAACTCTACTGTAGCCGCGCAGCTGCGAGAGCGAGGCGAGCAGTTTGAAGCATGCAAACGGACCATACATCCGTATGGATCGCCGCCAATCGTGGCGCGTAAGCTCGTCACGTGTGACGTGCAAATTGGTGACAAGTCGACAATCGCAGAATTTCTTCTCGTTCATGGAGATTCGCCTTCGCTTCTGGGCAGGGCTACTGCTGAGCAGCTTGGGGCCCTGAGAGTTGGAATCAACTTTGTGTCCGATCGACAAACAGCAGACAAGGTCATTGCTAAATATCAGGGCATTGCCACGGGTATAGGCAGTCTGAAAAATGTCATTGTCAAGCTGCACATTGACACGTCTGTCACACCGGTAGCTCGCAAACACAGCCGAGTGCCATTTCATCTGCGAGACAAGGTCACCAAAGAGCTTGAAAAGCTTGAACGTGCAGACGTCATTGAGAATGTCACAGGACCTACTGAGTGGGTGTCACGAATCGTCACGCCACCAAAGCCAAAAAGTCCAGACGAAATACGTATCTGCGTCGACATGAGAGAAGCCAACAAAGCATCTTACGCACGCGTCATGTGACGCCGACAATCGATGAACTGATTACAGGCCTGCAAGGGGCCACAGTATTCAGCAAAATAGATATTCGGTCTTGCTACCATCAGCTAGTCCTGGACCCTGCATGCCGTTATATAACAACCTTTTCAACACATATGGGGTTGTATCGGTACAAACGACTGAGTTTTGGTATAAACTCGGCGGCCGATGTATGCAGCACACAATTCAGACGGTGTTGAACGGCATGAATGGCGCCATTAACATAAGTGATGACATCATTGTGTTCGGTGCAAGCCAAGAAGATCACGACAGGGTGTCAGAGTGTCTCAACAGACTGCACAAGTCCGGTTAACAGTTAACTTGCCAAAGTGTGAGTTTAACAAAGCGAAGATCGGCTTCTTTGGACATGTGTTCTCGAAGGAAGGAATTTCACCTGACCCGCAAAAGGTGAAAGATCTACAAGAAGCTGCACAACCGCTGAACCAATCAGAAGTACGCTCATTTCTCGGCATGGCACAATACAGCGCGAGATTCATTGCAAGATTTGTAACAATCTCGGAGCCTCTTCGAGTACTCACACGGCAGGACCAGCCATGGGTTTGGGAGAAGTCACAGTCGGACGCGTTTAACGCAATAAAAAAACGCATTGTCCGAGACGGCAACAAATGCCTACAACGATTCTCACAAACCAACCGAGATACTCGTAGATGCCAGCCCAGTTGGCGTTGCAGCGATACTTACACAAGAATGGCAAACCAGTCGCATATGCAAGCCGTGCGCTCTCGGACGTGGAGAGACGTTACTCACAAACAGCGTGAGGCATTAGCCGTTGTGTGGGGTTGCGAACACTTCAACATGTAACATGCTGCATGCACGATAATCACGGACCATAAGGCACCTGGGCATATGGCAGAAGCCAAACCCGCCGCTACGAGTTGCGAGGTGAGCACTGCGCTTACAACATTACAACATTCGTCTAGAATACAGATGTGGTCGTGACAACCCAGCAGACTACCTGTCTAGACATCCAGCAATAAAAGTCAGCCAAGCGCAGCGTATGGCTGAGGACTTCATCAATCACATTGCTGACAGCTCTTCGCCAAATGCCATCACCCTTGACGATATTAAGGTGCACACAAGACAAGACGCGACCTTAAACAAGGTCATCGAGGTCATCCGCACAGGTCGCTGGCATGACAGAGCTAACAACGAGTCAGCTGACATTGCTGCATTCCGGAAAGTGAGGGATGAACTGACAGTGGAGAAAATGGAGACTTTCTGCTACGAGATTCTCGCATTGTCATCTCTTTTCTCTCTCTCTCCTCTCTTCTCTCTCCTCTTTCTCTGTCTCTCCTCTCTCTCCTCCCTCTCCTCCCTCTCCTCTCTCTCCTCTCTCCTCTCTCTCCTCTCTCTCCTCTCTCTCTCTCTCTCTCTCTCTCTCTCTCTTCTCTCTCTTACCTCTCTTCTCTGTCTTCTCTGTCTTCTCTCTCTTCTCTCTCTTTCCTCTCGTCTCTCTTCTCTCTCTCCTCTCTCTCTCCTCTCTCTCTCCTCTGTCTCTCCTCTCTCTCTCTCTCTCTCTCCTCCCTCCCTCTCCTCTCTCTCCTCTCTCTCTCTCTCTCTCTCTATCTATCTCTCTCCTCTATTACTCTATCACTCTACCTCTCTCTCTATCTATCTCTCTCCTCTATTTCTCTCCTCTCTCTCCTATCTCTCTTCTCTCTCTCTCCTCTCTGTATCATCTTTTTCCTGTCTATCTATCTCCTCTCTCTCTTCTCTCTCTTCTCTTTTCACTCCTCTCTCTCCCCTCTCTCTCCTCTCTCTCTCTCTCTCTCTCTCTCTCTCTCTCTCTCTCTCTCTCTCTCTCTCTCTCTTCTCTCTCTCTCTCTCTCTCTCTCTCTCTCTCTCTCTCTCTCTCTCTCTCTCTCGTCTCTCTCTCTCTCTCTCTCTCTCTCTCTCTCTCCTCTCTATCTCCTCTTTCTCCTGTCTATCTCTCTCTTCAATCTCTGTCTCTCTCCTCTCTATCTCCTCTTTCTCTGTCTATTTATCTCATCTCTCTCTCCCCTCTCTCCTCTGTCTCCTCCCTCTCCGCTCTCCTCTCTCTCCGCTCTCCTCTCTATCTCCTCTTTCTCCTCTCTATCTCATATCTCTCTCCCCTCTCTCCTCTGTCTCCTCTGTCTCCTCTGTCTCCTCTCTCTCCGCTCTCTCCTCTATCTCTCTCCTCTCTCTCTCCCTCTCACTCCTCTATCTCCTCTTTCTCCTGTCTATCTCTCTCCTCTCTCTCTCTTCTCTCTCCTCTATCTCTGACTCTCTCTTTCTCTGTCTTTCTCTCTCTGTATTCCCTCTCTGTCTCTCTCTCTCTCTGTCTCTTTCTCTCTCCCACAATCTCTCTCACTATCCTCTTTCTCTCTATATCCTCTCTTTTCTCTCTCTCTCCACTCTTTCTTCTCTCTCCCTCTTTCTCCTCTCTCTCCTCTCTCACCTCTCTCTCCTCTGTCTCCTCTCTCTCTTACCTCTCTTCTCTCTCTTCTCTGTCTTATCTCTCTTCTCTCTCTTTCCTCTCGTCTCTCTTCTCTCTCTCCTCTCTCTTCTCTCTCTCCTCTCTCTCTCTCCTCTCTCTCTCTCCTCTGTCTCTCCTCTCTCTCTCCTCCCTCCTCTCTCTCTCTCTCTCTATCTATCTCTCTCCTCTATTACTCTATCACTCTACCTCTCTCTCTATCTATCTCTCTCCTCTATTTCTCTCCTCTCTCTCCATATCTCTCTTCTCTCTCTCCTCTCTGTATCATCTTTTTCCTGTCTATCTATCTCCTCTCTCTCTCTTCTCTTTCACTCCTCTCTCTCCCCTCTCTCTCCTCTCTCTCTCTCTCTCCTCTCTATCTCCTCTTTCTCCTGTCTATCTCTCTCCTCAATCTCTGTCTCTCTCTCTGTCTCTCTCCTCTCTATCTCCTCTTTCTTCTGTCTATTTATCTCATCTCTCTCTCCCCTCTCTCCTCTGTCTCCGCTCTCCTCTCTATCTCCTCTTTCTCCTCTCTATCTCATATCTCTCTCCCCTCTCTCCTCTGTCTCCTCTCTCTCCTCCCTCTCCGCTCTCTCCTCTATCTCTCTCCCTCTCACTCCTCTATCTCCTCTTTCTCCTGTCTATCTTTCTCCTCTCTCTCCTCTCTCTCTCTTCTCTCTCCTCTATCTCTGACTCTCTCTTTCTCTGTCTCTCTCTC